>LPNX010628510.1:713577-834602 GCA_001517045.1 Pseudotsuga menziesii
TCTTACAAACACTTAATGGAATAGGAGACATCAATGATGGGATGATGTATGGAGATAGAATGTGTTGTTGTTTTGATGAGCACTATGGAGTTCTAGTATCATGCAATTGTTGCAAACCATTTACTAAGAGCTACATACCAAATATCTCAGGAATTGAAATCCTCAATTTGGAATAAAGTTGCTCATCAACCAAATATATACTTTTAGCTACAAATAGATTTGTAACATCAAAATGAATGCATTCAACATATATCCGGGTTTTGCATATAAAACACAAGTTCAAGAATTAAAGTTTAAACAACGTAACCTGTAACCTCACATTGGAATCTGGTAGTCTGCAGGTTTAACAAGAGAAATATATTATAGGTGTGCATTGATGGAATACCCTATGCAGAAAGGTTTCTTCATCTCTATGTTTTTCTGGAATTGTTAATATAATCATATGCATGCATATATATTTGTAAATCTCTTGTGATCTGTGACTGCTAGTGAAATCCCATATCCAGAAAACAAATGTAAGATAACCATTTCAATTCAATACCTTTTAAATATAAATAAGCAGCATGTACGGCCTTGCCACAAAAATGAAACTGCTACAATACCTTCAATCTCCTATATGAAAGGGCCATTCAAAATAGATAATCCCCCCATTCAAACCATGAGTTTCCACTGCAATATTTCTAATTTATTCAAATGATTTTTCCCTGGGTTTATCATTCCACAAATGACTTGACACTTGATATGACTTCTATAATTCATGCCAGTTATTTAAGGCCATCAATTTCCAAATCAATCCATAATATTAATGCAAATGGATTTCAAGTGTTTGGCATCATCATTGATGCTGATCCTAATGGAGAAAACAACAAAGTTCATGTTTTAGTTAATGTTAAACTTCTGCAGTGACTTATTTCAGAGGATCCAACCTTCGGTATACTTTATCATAATAAATGATGAAAGATGAAGGGAAAAAATGACAAAAGGGCAAAGTATCCCTAGCACAATTAAAGAACTATCCAGGAACATGCATCAAAACAAAAGCATCTTACAAGTTTATGAAGACATAAGAGCTCTATCATTGGAAAACTACCTTCTGCAACTTGGAAATTCCAGTTTTGACAACATAAAAGGAACAAGCTAGAATCAACAGAGGACAAAGCTGTGCCATCGTACCATTATCAAGGTCTGCTGCATCTGCCAGCTGTGCCACTATAAATCTATCCCATAGATTCAATAGTATCCCTGGAACAATTAAAGAACTATCCAGGCACATGCATCAAAGCAAAATCATCTTACAAGTTTATGAAGACATAAGAGCTCTATCATTGAAACACTACCTTCTGTAATTTGGAATTTCCATTCTTGACAACATAAAAGGAACAAGCTAGCATCAACAGAGAACAAAGTCGTGCCATCATACCATTATCAAGGTCTGTTGCATCTGCCAGCTGTGCCACTATAAATATATACCATAGATTCCAGTAAGGTTATATTTATATCCTGATTGGCCTTCTCACCAGGGGATTCCTTGTTTTTCTACGATTGAATTCAGTTTAGTCCACGTGATTGTTATGAAGCCTCTTCTGGAATGAATCCCATACTTGTCAGTGGAGTTTGATAACTTCAAATATGAGGCTGGTCTGGTTTTTGATGAGGAGGGGGACTCTAGCTGGAGGACCCAGTCTAAAACTGCTTCTGAGGCTTCTAGCTCGGTAATTGCCAAGATGCCTCAATCAACATGAAGGGGGAAGGAAAGGGGCAACAAATTTGCAGCTGATTGTTCTGGTATGTCACATGTGCACTGAGGCTCAGACTAAGTTCCTTGAAGAGCTAGAGAAGTGGGGTGCTACTTGGAAAGACACAAAAATTCTGCTAGCCCACTAGTATAAATAAACCCCCAAAAGGCACAGGCTACACCATTGGAAGGGAAATTCTGAATAAGTCCACAATCTGCAAATCAAACTCACTTAATGTACCCTTGACTCTGGAAACAAAGCCATGGGAATCAATATCAGTGAAGAGGATTGGAAGGAGGATATAAATGGAAAGGCTATTAATGTCACTAAGGAATTTGACAAGCTAAAGGATCAAGCACAGTCCCAGTTTGCCGAGCTAGTGGATTGAAAGGTGAGGTTGCCTGTTTCATGGAGATTATTGTCACAAGGGATTGTGCATGGATAAAACCTGAAGCTTTCCTCAACACAAAAGAAAAATCCAAGCACCTCTAGAGATCAATGTTGAGTAATTCTTCCATATACTTATGCTACTGAATGCAATCAGCTAAATACGGGGTACCATATATGCCTAGATTCAGAATTGGGACCATATATCGAGATCAGTGTTAAAATTTGGAATTGGAAATAACTTGATAGGGCCAAAAAGTCAAATGATTTGACCAAAAGTCGGCAAGCATTCAAAATGCAAAATATTTCATTTTTTTCAATTAAATTAAAATATAAACTTACAACAACAGAGCAATTGGTAATGAGTAACTGAGATGAGAAGTTGTAAATGTAATTTTATGAGTTCAAATCCCTCATGGGTACTTTTATGTAAGGTTATGAGTTCTAGAGAATGGTGGTTTCCAATTTCAAAAGGAATGTACCCATTGAATTTACAACACTAAAAATCTTAAATTTCTATATCAATCAATAAGAATAATGTAAGCTAGTTATAAAAATACAAATCTAAAGAGGTAAAGAGGTAAGAGGTGTGAACCCTCCTAATATCTATGACCTTGAAAATTTTTAAAATGGAATGATTGATAGATTCAACCAACTTTTTTACCGTTGGTAATTTTTTGGCACGAGAACCAACAATCATTCAATTGATTTTTGGCACATTCATTATGATTTTGGGCCCGACATGGGAAAAAGATTTTAGAAGTTCCATGCCTATCAAGAAGCTTCTGGAAGCTCTTAAATATATAGGGAACTTCTACAAGCTCCCCCAAAAAGGAAGCGACCAAAGAATTCCCAAAAATATCCCAAGCTCCAAAAGAAGCTCCCAACAAACTTAACTAAGTCATTTTGTAGAAGATGCAGTTGTGTTTCATTTGATATTCGACTCTATAAATCCCAAAGAATAGTTTTAGATAAACCGAATCCATTGAAAAAGAGAAATTTATTGTAACTAAAACTTATTTTCTCCTCTAAGGAATTAAATAAGCAAGGTATTCATACAGTTATATTTGTTGCGTCTAAGGCTAAGCGTATTACAAAAACAAAACATAAATGAAAAATATTTCCATTATCACCTTTTCTTCTGGAATTTCAGGCCTTTTCTCAGTAATTTTATCTCCAATAGCCCTCTCTGCAAACAAGCTAACAACATCCTTATCTGATTCAAAAGGAGCTCTCATGTCTATCTCTGCTCTGTCATCTTTATGACTACATGATCCAGTATCAGAAGTTTCCATGTCACGTTTATATAACTTCCCTGTACATTTCACAACCTGAATGAGAACCCATTCAACATATGCCTGTATGCTACATATATAAATACAAACTGGTGAACTATCGTATGAGAATCTACGAACTCAATTTGCTGGACAGAAAAGAACTTATCACAATTATATCATAGGAATTAGATCATGTTCTTTAGAAATTGTATTTAGTCACAACCTTTGGTTAATAATTTGGTACCTCTCTTGACAACTAACATTTCGAACGTTATTATGAGTAAATGGCAACACAGTTTTTTTTTTTACTTTGATGAACTTCACTTCAAATTGAAGTGCCCAAACAAGGCAATAAAATACCAAGTGGCCGAAGGACATAGCAATGTCCAATGATCAATCAACAATAGACCACTTATAAAGATGGTCCGCAAGGATCGATTCATGAGAACCTATTTTGACTAATACTCAAAAGATCAACTACTACAAGTAAGGCATTCCATAATTTTGACACCAGCAAGTCTGCCAAGAAGAACCTGAATGTAGCACCACATATGGTTGTGCCTTGTATTACATCTAGATAAACTGTATTTTTTGCTGGTGAAAGATAAATTGTAAAATGAAGCCAATAACAGAGAGTTGAAGGAAACCCTTGCTATGGAGTATGGAATTTCCCATTCCAGCTCATGTTTCTCAATAAATGAGAGGAAGACGACAACTACTGCCACTGGCTTCTTCATTCCTCCAAAGAAATCAACCCAAACTGAGGCCATTGCAGACACCTGCAGTGCCCTAGGTCTACCGCGGGAGGAAGGTGGAGAAAAAGTACATAAATCCCAAATGAACTGCAAAACTCCCCTCGATTAACAGAAAGAAAAGAATAAATATCAAAGTGCAGACACAATATTAGAGAACGTATAATATTGTTTCTACTTTCTCTGCCAAGGAATCAACACAACCATAGTCCCGACACAATTATTTCTCCCTATATAAAGTGTAATCATTCAACACTCCTCAAATTCTTCCTTCCTTCCTAGAGCATTTCATTGTGATAGTGTGATTCAAGCCTTCTTTGTTGATGTTTAATTTATAAAAAAAACATGAACCTATTTCTGGGTCACCGGTGCTTGTCACAGGATTCTTGAGTAAGGGGGATGGAAATCAACGGACATACTAATAGTGGGGTAATTATACAACAGGTTGGGCAGTCCATCAGTGAAAGTTCTGCGAATTATGTGAATTTCAACCTTGTTTCTTGCAACTTCATTAAGTTTAGCTCAACATTATGAATTCCAACTCTATGGTTTGTAGCTTCCCGAATTTCAACTCTGCTTCCCCATGGCCTATGAATGGTACACTAATTAAATTGATTAACCATTACCCCAGGTAAATTAACCTTTACCCCAAAAATAAGAACATAGGATAATTAACACTCTCTGAATGTATTCCTCCTTGGAAAAAGCAAGCAATTCCTCTAACAATTGCATATGCACCACTATTGAACATCCAATGCAACAGGATTGAACATCCAACAAACCTAAATTTAATAAGTTGGCTTTCTGAAATCAACTCATGAAAATTTCTTTATGATTGATAGTTAATCATTTCCCATCATTACATCCAAAATAAATGAGGAATTGGATAGAAAGTTAGTAACAGATACAGTAATTAATACTGCAAAAACTAAATGGTTGAGCAACAGTATCTTATCGTCGTATCAGATGCTGGACATTTTCCTTCTTGTAGCAAGGCCTATAAATTTTGATGCAAAAAATCTTCATAACTATGTTGAAAATACTGCAACAAGAAATGCCCATTATGTAGAATGCATTCCAGTTTAAGTGCAAACCACATCTTTAGTTAAAGCTTTTAATAGGACACCTATACAAAGCAAAAAAACATCTTCTAGGTGCTTTGAGCACAAGGCCTATTAAAAAAGTCAAACTTCCAAAATGGGAATTCTTTCCAACTTATAACACAGTAAAAAGAATAGTTCGTCTACGCAGAAATCGCATGCAAATTCAAAATTATGGACAAATCAACGTTCGTTTGGCAGAATCAATAGCAATGGCAGTTGCTTTGCTGCAAGGAATGGTCAATTCTATGTTCATCTAGTGTTGGATCCTCACTCCCCTAGAGCATGGAAGTGTATGGCCTGTAACTCAATTGTTCCCCCTGAAAATAGAAACCCATTCCGGTCGAGGAGCCGAATGCTGGCAGGGACAGAATACCATGAGATGAAGGTGGGGCTTGTGGGTGCTGCTGCGATTTTGAAGGATTTGAAGAAACATGACCTGCAACAGGAATAGGGAAAGCAAAAAAGTACCCATACCTGTACCTGAACCTATAATGGGAAGAGGCAAAGTAGGAACAACACATGTACCTATTGCTACCATGATTGCTGGCTTGACCTTGTTGAGAAGCCATTGAATTGTTTCTCCATCTGACTTGTGACCAAACCCATGCGTTAGCTGAAAGGTCTGCGCTGCACTGGTTGTAGGTATTTTGACCCTCCGAGCTCTCCCATTCACCTTAGTGTGCCTATCTTTAGTGGAGGGTCTATTGACTACCAATGCATTCCTTGTTGGATCATTGCTCTAGGGACCCTCAAGCAAAAGCCTCTCCTTAGACTGGTTTTGCACCTCTGAACTCATTTTCAGTTACAATCTCTGCAATCTTAAGTGTATCCAGAAAAGGGTAATCCCAAATAAAATAAAAGATGTTAATGAAAATTGCAAAACCGAAAACCCTAATCTCTATATACCGCATGCACCCTTTTTATAGAGGAACCAACGAGTTTCCCCTCTTCAGTTTCAAATTCCCAGGCTCAACCTATGGTTATCTTCCCATCATTATAATCAAACTGAAGGTTTGTAATGAGCTGTAAACACCTCGAAAATGAACTGGGTAATCACAAACGCTCATAATATTTCATGGGGGATCTCAGAAATCTCATATATTTGTGACTAAATATCGAAAATAGCGGATTCCCATTTATTAGGTTCTATCATTTGTGTCAATTAGGATTGGGTGGTTTAAAATTGGAATTCAAATATTGAATATTGCATAAACCTAGAAGAGTAAAAAAAACCACAAACAAAAAGTGGACTCAAGGAGCAATGCATTTACAATGAATTGGTGTAAAGTTCCAACCAAGAACAGGCCGCCCGAATCTGGAAAACGCTTTGGAATTCATGTAGTCTTGAATAAGAAAAAACCCACATGCATAACGCTTTGGAATTCCTACAGTCTTTAAGAAGAAAACATCCACCTGCTGATTTCCTGTGATGGAAAAATGGTGTGGAGATCAGTTCATTTGGGCGGGGAGAACATGCAAATGAGAACAAATGAGAAGAATATAGCCCTGTCTAGCTCTAGCTATCTAACCCCCTTTTTATCGCTAAATAGTTCATCCATGAATTCCAACAAGCAAAGTATTCTACGACAATGCTCATAAGCAAACCAAGAATGGTCATTCCAGCAAAGTCAAATACACAAACAAAACGCTTGGCAAGAACACCACGAGGAATAAGATCTCCATAACCTACGGTAGTCATTGCTAAAATTCAGAATCAGCAATCACTCCCTACCCATCACAACAATTCTTGAGAGCATCTGGTCTTCCATAGCTTGTACTTCAGGATAGAGATTGGCAGCTACCACGATTGGAAAAACCGCAATGAGAACTAAAGCCAAACTCCACTCGAATAACATTTTATTACAGGGTACACGCAAATAAAAGCTATAAAAATAAATTTGAGAAAGGAATGCCATGATGGACCTTTTTTACACTCAAGATCAATAATTATTACGACTCGAATAAAATTTTATTATAGGGTACACGCAAATAAAAGATATAAAAATAAATTCGAGAAAGAAATGCCACGATGGACATTTTTGACACTCAAGATCGATAATTATTAAACATTTTTTCGAGAGGGGGTCTGGATTACTTCGCCATCGCTTGCAAGTCATCATTAATGCCTTTTTCAGGTATTTGAATAAGCTCATTCGCTATGAGTTTTAAATAATCCTAATGTTAGCTAGCAGATGATTCTCTAAATAATGATTTTATATTCGGTTAACGATGCATAAAAATGGGCTGTAATTTTTTTATAAAAACAGCAGAAATATTACAAATTGCGTGCAGCTAAAAAACTCTGGAGCTGACGATCGATGACAAGATAGGTTAACTACTCTATAATAATAAAAAGACTGTCTACCACTTGGCAGAAGGTTGGATTCCAAGCAATAAACCACTCCATATCAGAGATTTTGGAGTTTCAAAAGCACTAATTGCCTCCTCGACACTTGGAAACAATGACATTCCTTCCAATCCATTATCTAAGGGCGATTGATGAATTTGAATTAGAGCATTCTTTGTAAAATAATTAGGCTATTTCAAAGTAAATTGAATAGACATTTTATGAAATTAAATAACAAAATAGAAATAAAAACATCTTAAACAGCTTAAGGATGTTAGAAGCTGGCCATTGATCAAATCGATGATTAGAAGAAGATTATGACCACCAAGTATCAATTCTTAGGGTAAGGAGAATCTCCCCATAAAATCTGAGATCATATACAATAAGGGTAAGGAGAATCTCCCCACTATGAGGCATAAAAAAGATTCTTAGCTAGGGGAAGTTTAGAGTGCAGAATATAGTGGAGGGATACCTAAGGGAGAAACAGAAAAATTACAATTTTAGAAAGAGGATTGGAGGATGGTACCAGGAGGCATCCAAACAGTTTGGTTTAAAATAGTTTGCTGTAATCAACTATGAACACTAAGCACCCTGTAGTGCAGTATTGAATGCTACTGCTAGTGATTTGAAGTTTGGTGTCTAGTGTTTTCTTGTATATCCACCAAAATGCCCACTACAGCATTCAATGCTGCATTACAATATGCTTATTGACAGGCTAATAAAATAATACTGCATCAATAATATGTGTACCTGTTTAAATATTTTACAAAGAAAACCATGAGAATCTATGCAAGTATAATTGTACGAACTGCTGATCTTTGGCAAAACAGAACAATTATGATTTTACAAAGAAGATCGTGAGGATGAAAAATATAATCATAGTTTTACGGATAAGGCCCTCATGATTTATGGGACTAACAAAAAAATTACAAAATTATGGGAGAAACAAAAGAATTCCAATTTTACAGACCTTTTTTTTGAAAAATTATTGTATAGATGAACTACAATGTGCCTGGGTGCCCTGTTGCCATTACTTAATTGACATAGTGGGAAAAAAAATTCTACCTGGAACTGCTCTTTCTTGCATTGTTACCAAGATCATGGGAAATATCTTGGAGTATGATCAATGTTGAATAAGCCCCATCATCGTCCTTGGAGATAAGCTCATCGTGAGTCCCCATCTCCCAAATGCTTCCTTGCTGAACCACTGCTACCATATCAGCCTTACTAATAGTGGAGAGACAATGTGCCACAACTACCATTGTTCTTCCTACCATGAACATGTCTAGGGCTTCTGATTCGGAGTCCAGAGCACTGGTTGTTTCATCCAAAAGTAGTATGGCCGGGTTCTTCAACATCGCTCTGTCTATTGCAATGCGCTACTTTTTCCCTCCTGATAGTTGGCCACCTCGTTCACCAACCTACAGTTGTAGATCCAACTCAGCACATATAGTAACCATGGCTACTCTCAACTCTGGCATAGAGAAAAGAGACAGTGAGATGCTAGAAAAGTGCTATGAACCATCTTAGATATATAGTTAGACTTCCTAGGATTTGATTTATAATGGAAGGTAATGGGATTTTCCAAGATGTTACAAGGCACGCATATGTGATTGAGAGGGAGGGGAAGGTTGCAAGGGGAAGACTGAAATGCAGCAAAAGATCCAACTATTACAGCTAGCAGCATACCTGTGTGTCGTAGCCATCAGGAATATTTGTGATAAAAGAATGTGCATTTGTAACTCTGGCTGCTTCCTCCATTTCCACTTGGCTTGCATCCTCTCTTCCCAATAGCATGTTTTCCTTAATGCTTGTTGCAAACAATGCTGGTTCTTGGGTCACAAGCCCTATCTGCTGTCTAAGCCATTTCAACTGTAGAGATTTGATGTTATACCCATAAAGTAGCACTTGACCTTCATTCACAACAATTAAAAACAATGTTTTTAATAAGGGATTTATTAAACTAAAAGCCTGAGATCAGGATATGAAAATGCCAATTTAAAATCATGTATTAGATACCTTCAATTGGAGCATAGAAGCATTCTATCAAAGAAACTATAGTACTCTTTCCCGACCCACTTCTACCAACCATAGCTACAGTTTTTCCTGCGGGGATGTTCAAAGAGAAATGGCTGAGAAAATATTTCCGATTCTCCATCAAATTAGAATGATACAAGAGCTAATGCTCTGAAATCAATTTCTGAAAAATACTTTTTGCCATTATATCCTACACTTATTGAAGATGAGGACCCAATTCCTATGTATACTCAGAAGCTCCTAGTTATGCTTTTGGATTTGAAATGCCTCAAGATCACAGACATTCTTCAAATTAAGTTGTTGTCATAGTTCTTTGAATTTCTTCATGAAGACCTGTCTAATGCAAATGTTAATAACATCAGGATTTGTGTTCTTTTGGCATCTGCTCCTGAAGTAGAGACTCGAATTCTTTCTGAGTTGAAAGTGGTTAAGAGAATTGGTTCTTTACTTGAGTTTGTAAATTCCAGAGAGATGGAAGATTTTTTGGAGCCAACTTTATCTTTATGATGGTTTTTACTACTATGCAACAATGGAAAAGAAAAGATTGGTAATATGCCAGGAATACCAAGCAATGATATTATAAAACTAGGCAATATGAATTATCAGGAGGGTGCCAGTAGAGACATTACAGACTTTGGAAGTTACATTAGTGTATTTTTGGAGCTATGTGGATATCATCAATGCCAAATTGCAAACTTGGTTGTAGAGTGTTTAGTTCCTCACGTTTCGCAGCTCGACATGGCCTGTGACTCCAGGCAGAGTAATTCCATCCAAGTAGTTTTGATCAATCTTCAGCCTGTGATCAATAGTTCGAAATATATTCACAGCAGTAGATTTTTCCTTTCCAAATTCTATAATGCTGGGAGTCGATTGCCCCAATTCTCTGCAACAACAGATTCAAATTGCAAAATAACTTTCGATAAAACAAAATCCAGAGAAACTAGAGAAAACATGCAATTGGGTATAATACTACATATAATCCACCAATCATGATTGAAAACATAGTAGATATGGCCAATCCTCCATCTGTATCATGGTGCCTCATGAGCCATCCTCCATACCATAGAAGCAGTGCATAACAACAAAATATGACACAAAAAGTTGACCCTAGCCCGAATCGTTTTACCTATCTGGTCTTATACCCAATCTTCTGAGCCACACTTAGAGACATAGGATAATCTCTCAGCACTTTCTCCTTTCCCACGAATGAGAAAACAGTGCGAATTTGTGCCAAGGCCTGCAAATTGAATTATATTTCGATTAAAAACAATTCAATTCCTCGAGAAAATGCTAGAAATGGAGCCGATTAAATCAAACAATTTAGCACCTGCTCTGCAATGTTACCAGCCTCGGAATATGCATCCTGACTCTTGGAGGAAAGCTTGGTTAATGTTATGGTATGAAAAGATCCAAACAAGGCTAACAATGGCACCACTGCAAGCGTCAGAAGAGCTAGCTTCCACACTGCGATGAATCCCACAGATAGCGATTTACCACAAGAAAAAATGCAAAAAAAGTACCAATAAATAACACAGATCGAAGCTGTAACGCATAAATGAAAACACAACCAAGCACATTGAACTATTTTTTTGAAAGACCTTGAAGCTCTACCCTTCTTAGGCGAGGATTCATTCACAAGGGTTGGCTTCTTAGCAGTCACGGCATCATTGGCAGACCGTTCTTTTAAGTTTTCGGCTTCTACACTTTTCTCCTCCTTGATTGCAACCTCGATAACCTTCACATCCTCAGCAGGAGGTATTTCTTCTGGCTTCTCAACATTTTCAACAATCTCAGGCTCAGGTTTAGGTGGCGGGGTCTTGTTGGTGCTCTTAGGAGTCTTGTTCGACGTTTTCGCTGTGGCCTTTTTGGGAGTTGTCGTTCCTGCAACATTCTTCACTGTTCGGGGCGGCATGTCTGTTCTGCAACTGCCAAAACCCTTCAAAAATGGAATAAATGAGATAAAATCCAAAGATGGAAGATATCAGAGAAAATATTCATGGAAATAATCATGGACTTGCACCTCGTACTTCTCTTATTGTGTTGGAACAAGCTTTGAAAATGGCAATGGAAAAATAAATATGAGCTTCTAGGCAAAACCCTCGACACCCTGTATACTGTTGAGCCTTAGGGTTTTGTATCGACCTTCGTCGGGAGAGGTGCATATGAACAATGCTTAGCCCAAACACATAAAAGAAACACTGAAACCAGCGGATCACGAAGAAGACACACGGAGAACCAGCAGATTGCGAAGAGGACATGCGGAGGAGCACAGTTGGCTGAATAGATGACGAAATGAACAGTGCTTTACTGAAGAACTTCGGAGAAAAACGCCTTACGACATAATTAATAAAACCTACCAATTAATGGTCCTCGTCATCCAAAACAAAAATAGAGGTTTATTACTTGATAACATAAAACTTTCTTATATGTATTAATTCAACATGGTATACATACAAAACTCTTTCTTACATAGGAATAAATTGATAAAACCTACAAATTAATAACATACATGCACTACTCTTTCTTACATAAGGTTAAATTGATAAAACCTACAAATTAATGGTCTTCACAACCCAAAATAATAGAGTTTTATTAGGTAAACATGTTTGTTGAGTCGAGAGGCGCTCTACAGCTGAGTATGGGGGAGATATTGTAACGTAAAGTTCCTCATGCATGTAACATTCCTCATGTAAATGTTGGCTATAAATATTATGAGGGAGATGTTGTAACGTTATGTAACATTCCTTATGTAAATGTCGGCTATAGATATTAACTTCCATTTACTTATGATTATGATTTCCGATTATGAAGGAGATGTTGTAACGTTAAGTAACGTTCCTTATGTAAATGTCGGCTATAAATATTTACTTCTATTTACTTATGATGTCGATTTTGTCGGCCTTTAATTAAAAGTAAATATTTTTTCTGGCCCATTAAAATCAGATAGCTATTATATCTTGTTTTTGTCACTTCTATTATTAAATCTCACTCACATTATTCCCAAATAATAACTACAAACTCCAACAACATCTTCATTTTCTCAGCAACAACTACAAACTCCAACAACATCTTCATTTTCTCAGCAAGAACTTGCATTAGCAAATCGTTTCATGATGGGTTTTTTTGGAGCAATTGCAAGGCACTTTGATGCATTTTTCAAGTAAGCATCACATTTTTGTTTTTGTTTTTATCCATATATTCTATGTATCCTTCTAGAACCAGAGATTGTTATATATGGATAAAATTAGGTCAACGAGTCTACAGGTACTCCTTTATAGATTTTTCACCCCATTCTTTACCAGTTCACGATCTTGTAAGAAACATTGTGTATCATTAATCAGATAATTTGTTTTGTGAATCATCTTTTTTTAAAGAAATTAATTCCAAAATTTGCAACGCCACTGTTTGTTTTATGTCAATTCCACTTGTTACAATTTTCTCGAATTTATTTCGAGGTGGAAGACAACGAAGACAAAGAGAAAAGTAAGTTAAACCAGCGTAGATCCAAATCCTAGGCTCTATCAAGCACCAAGATGGATCAATCTCTCGAGGTGCAAACCTTTTCTTAGGTATCCATTGATTTGATTCAAACCAAAAGATGCATCTTTTTATTTAAGGTCCACATATAATATTTTTATTATTAATATTTAATATTATTTATGGCCGACATGTAATATTTTTTAATATTTTTTATTTTGTTAGGAACGAACATTGCATCATTTCTCCACACATGGTTTTAAAACCATATGCAAGGCCCTCCTACAACCATGGGTTGTTTCGGAGGCCTTGCACATGGTCTTAAAACCATTTGCAAGGCCCTCCTAAACCATGTCCAATAAAACCATGGGTTATTTAGGAGGCCTTGCACATGGTTTAAGAACCATGTGCAAAGCCTCCTAAACCATGCACAATAAAACCATGGTTTGTTTAGAATGCCTTGCACATGTGCACATGGTTTTAAAACCATGTGCAAGGCCAATTTTTTTTTGCGGATAATTCAATTTTGTGTTTTTTTTTTCTGAACCACATACTTTTTTTAAGGATAATTAAAATTTTACTTTTTATTTGTTTTGTTAGGTAGGAAGATTACAACATCTCCCCCATATTAGATTGTTTTTGTGGCTGACATTTATTTTTGCCTATTAGAAAAATTATTTTTTATTAATAAAAATAACGAAAGTGATATTATTTTTTATTTTATGTTACAAAATCTCTTCCATAATATTCACTATCACTATTATTTTTTGCCGACATGTTACAAACGTTACTGATGTTACATCACGTTACAAAATCTCTCCCATAATATTCACTATCACTATTATTTTTTGCCGACATGTTACAAACGTTAGTAACGTTACATCACGTTACAAGATCTCCCCCATACTGGGATGTAGAGCGCCTCTCGGCGCAATAAGGTAGTGGAAAAAGCTCCACATCAATTGAAAGGATTTATTGGATCAATCAAACCTAAGAATAGATATTGGAGTGAGTGTTTTTTTTATTCAGTATTATTTTTATTGGTTTTAATAATATATGAATATGCAAATTGTTGTGCTTCAAATTCCTAACTTAAAAAGAATGCAGTGGATGAATTTTCTGAAGGAAAACCATGCACCATTGACATTGTGACAAACCAGGCCTTACTCTCATTCAAAAATTTACCAAAAAGAATGTTTTGTTTCAATGATGAGATGATTATATTCTTCAATTACATTAACTATTTTTTTTAAGAACCAGTTTCCATTTTGTATTCCAGAGAAAATTATAAAAAATGATGGAGATGAATTCAAGGTTAAAATGCTCAATTGGAAGATAGCACCTTGTGTTCCATCTGATTACGTAATAGAACACTGACCACATATCTACTGTGATTATTATATCAACAGTGAGCAGACTGATAACTGAGTTTTCAGCCTGTAATAAATGTTTTTGTTTAAGTTCATAACTTCTAAATAATATGATATTAGTGATAATACCTCATGTATCTTCATACGTTACTTAATAGATTTATAAAATTTTAAAATATTTGTTTCCATGATGTATTTTATATTAAATTTATTAACTAATGTATAATGAATTCCATATAGATAGATGGATATATTTTAAAATTAGTTTAAAATCAATTAAATAATTTAATAATAAAAATTAATATATTTAAGATAAGGAAGAAGTCTTATCAAAATTTCTCTAATTTTTTAATCAATCAAGACTATGGTAATTTAGGATGATTTAAAAAAAAAAAATTAAGTATAGAAATAAAACTTTACATCAATGTAACTAATGGATAAGTACATGAAGTTTGTGGAGATTTTAGATGCAATTTTTTTGTATATTGATTCCATCATTTAGGTACTTGCACACAAAAAAATAAAATGTTAATGAGTTAGTTGTGAATATTTTTAAGAATATAATTTATGTACTTGAAAGGTAATTCAATTTCCTATTTTTCATATTTTTTACTAAAAGCAAGATTCATTGTGTAGGTAAGATACCCATGTAATATCAATGATATATTTTTTTGAGTTTTAATAAGTCTAATATGTAAAAAGAGGTATCATTATATTTTTTTGGGTTTTATTGGGTCTAACATGTAAAAACTCCCGAGGAATCATTATCTTTTTTTTTAGTTTTATTGGGTCTATCTTTTTTTGAGTTTTATTGGGTCTAACATGTAAAGAGGCATCATTGGTAGATCCCCTTTTAAATGGATTATTAGTATCCAATCTCCCAAGGTGCAATCCTCCTTGAGTGCAATACCTGAGAAGAGGTTTGCACCTCGGGAGATTGGATCCCTCTCGGCACTTGATAGAGCCTAGGATTTGGATCTAAGCTGGTTTAAACCAATGAGAAAGGAAATGTGCTATAAACAAATACGAATCTTTCATTAAATTGTAACACATGTCACAAACTTGAAGCAAATCTGGTTTCTATGTAATAAGTCCTTGTTTATTAGGTAAACATGTTTGTTTAAACCAACGAGAAAGGAAATGTGCTAGAAACAAATACGAATCTTTCATTAAATTGTAACACATTTCACAAACTTAAAGCAATGCTGGTTTCTGAGTAATAAGTCCTTTCCCTAAGTTCTTGTATTCCAAGTCTATATAGAATTTCCAAGTCTATATAGAAGCAACAACTAAGAGAAAGATCCAAATGTCGTGGTAGAGATGGGAGCTTTGAAAAACATCAGTGAGTAGAGGAAGGATACAAAAATGTAGTGAACACATGGTGACATCAAGATAGCTTTTGTGACATTGTCATTGTTTAGATGTTGGCTTTTGTTACATTTTGATATTTGTTAGTTTGGTTGGTTTATTGCGTTGAGAGGCGCTTTAGAGCCCAGTATGAGAGAGATCTTGTAACGTTATGTGGAATATCTTGTAACATTTGTCATATTATGTTGTAACGTTTGTTACTAACAAAATAATAAAAAATAAAATTTTAACTATCCGCCAAAACAAATGTCGGCCACAAAAACAACTTAATATGGAGGAGATGTTGTAATGTTCATACCTAACAAAACAATAACAAAATAAAAAAATTAATTATTCGCCAAAAAAATGTCGGGAACACAATATGGGGGAGATGTTGTAATGTTCCTACCTAACAAAATAATAAAAAATAAAAAATTGAATTATCCGCAAAAAAAGTTGGCCTTGTGCTAAACAACACATGGTTTTATTGTACATGGTTTAGGAGGGCCTTTCAAATGGTTTTAAAACCATGTGCAAGGCCTCCTAAACAACCCATGAATTTATTGTACATGGTTTAGGAGGGCCTTGCAAATGGTTTTAAGACCATGTGCAAGGACTCCTAAACAACCCATGGTTTTAAGAGGGCCTAGCACATGGTTTTAAAAGTTCCATGTATGGGGAAATGTTGTAATGTTCGTTCCTAAAAAAATAAAAATATTATATGTTGGCCATAAATAATATTAACTATTGATAATAAAATATTATATGTCGACCATAAATAATATTAACTATTAATAATAAAATATTATATATTGACCTTAAATAACTCTCTCTCGGCACTTGATAGAGCCTAGGATTTGGATCTATGCTGGTAGTTCTTGCAAAAGATGTTTATTTATTTAATAGACATTCAATTAGTCGTTACACCATTTTAATTGTTATCAATAATAATTAAGACACATAAACGTGTAGTGGTTATGTATATTTAGTTGTTATACCATTTTAATTGTTATTGGTAATAACTAAGACACATAAATGTGTAGTGGTTATTTATATTTGATGTTATCAATAGATAAAGTGTTGTATTGTTTATTAATGTAAATGAAAGTATTGGAGGAGCATGGATGCAAGTGAGTAGAAATCAAGATAGGAGGAACACCATAGGTGGAAGGACATGATATGGTTTTGGGGGTCCTCTCCCACCTTTCCCTCAAACTTTGGGATGTCTGAAGGAAGGTTGGTTGGCATGGGAGGCCAATGGGGTTGATGACTAATGGGGTCATTCGTTAGCCTAGCCAGATATGGAAAGTTAATACGAGCCATAAAGGGTAGGTTAGACCCGAAGTTGGCTCGAGATGGACCGACGATGGCACCAGAGTTTGCAGGAACATGATTCCCAGGCATGGCTGGGGGTATGCGACGCTGACCTCTCATGACAGGGATAGTTGGAATGGTCGCGGAAGGGCCACTACCCCCATGCATGTAAGGTGGTATGGTCGAGATTGTGGTAGCTATTGTGGGGCATTTACTAGTGGGTAGCGTACCCACAACAATAGGCGTAGTGGTGGTGCCACTAGCAGGGATACCCGTGCTGATGGGAGGAAGGGACATGGGTCCACCGCCAACTATCCGTCTGGAGAAGGGATCAGGATTTGTGTCAGCCATGGGGCTATACGGTGCGGTGACTAGATTCGGTTTGGAGTAGTAGGAGTCCGAATCAGAATTAGAGGCTATGTGTCATTCTAATGGTGAGGAGGGTTGTTAAAGAGGGTTCCGACGGTGACGGTTTAAGGAACCAAACTGAGGGGATTTCCCCCTAAGGCGAGAGGAATATCATGGTTAAGTAATGGTGGCTTATTATAGTAACTTGGAAATGAATTTTGGATCCCATTTCAAATCATCTTCCTATTGTCTCAAAAGGAGTCACTCAGCCGTCAAGACTTCCTGAAGACAGTGCTTTGGTTTTTTCCTCACAGGTGGGTATCTAGTCAATCTGGATGGGGTCATTGCCCATTTCAATTGGCAGGTCCTCTTGTTGGCCAGCTACTTTTGGGTTCCTGTGGTACTCCTCACAATGAGTTTTATGGGAAAACCTAAGTACTTCCCACAGTTGTTTTGGATGAGACTTATGTCCCAAACCAAATGTTATTAAGTAAATTTGGTTACTTTTAAGGTTTCGCTTGGGGTCATGAACCGAGTTTGGTTGATTATTTGGTGTGATTGTGTACACTTGTGTATGAAACTGTTACTTTTACTTTCAAATATGAAATAGACACATAATAATGAATTTCCTACAAGAGATAAGAAAAGAGTTGTACCAAAGTAGGTGTGAAAGGCAAAAGCAAACCAGAACAAGGTCCAAGACAAACAAGGGTTTGAAAATGGGTGACTAGCTATGATGCTTGCAAACCAGTAGTGTGACTACCCCAACTTTGTATCCTTCACATCAAAGAGGGAGTGTTGGGATCTCAACAAAGTGGAAACAAGTCCACCCGTAGATCCATAGGTCAAACCCCAAGTGCCCGGTGCTCAACAAGTAAGACACGAATGTTGTGAGACCCCTAACGGTCTCCACTCCTCGTAGCATCCAAAGTCACTTGTTTTTAACTAAAGATAACATTAATAAAGTGGGTGCATATTACTAAACTTACTCAACCCCCCGTCGTATCTCAGAAGACCCTAGAGGGTGATGATCGAGTAGAGGAGGGGATAAATAAGTGTGTTAATTTCCAACTTTTAAAATGCAATGTAAATTATAGAAATAAACTTAGAAACATAAAATTCACATTTAAACAAGTTAACAGTTGTGACTGGGTTGCTTAAATAGGTAAAATAGAGGCGACTGGGTTCATAAACAAACAGGTCACACTTAACAGGTCGACAGCTATGACTAGGTCACACAAACAGGCCAAACAGAGGCGAATGGGTCACTCATACTGCAAAAAACATTCATGACCTTGCCCTGGGAGGAAATTCGCGCTTTTTGGAGCTAAGGACATGACTTGGGTTGCAGGTTTTAGTTCGAAATATGTGATTGGGTCACGAGTTTGGGCCCGAAAGTTGCGATTGGGCCCGAACTGATTTAAAAAAAAAATCCAACAAGGGTCGACAGGGATAGGAACTGGTGCTATACAGACTCAAATTGGCTGTGTGAGGGTCTGATCAGTGACGTCTATGAGCAGAAATAAAATAAAAACCTGCAAAACAAGGGATCCTTGGGGATCAACTAGTATGGTCACCAAAACTGTAGTAGGGTTTTCACCCTTTCTACATGCAAAAGCACCTCCCTTTCGTCAATGAGACAGAAGGGTAGAGTTCATGGAAAAGGATCTACAACAAACAAAAATATTAGTAAACCAAAAATAGTAAGCAAATGAAACTAAACTAAATAAAGAAAAAATGAGACAAGTATACCTTCTCTTTTCTTGAAAATGTGCCATCGTGCCCCAAACATGGAAATGGGTCGCCTCTCCATAGGCTGGTTAGTACAGAGGATGCCTCAACGTACTAGATGGTATGGAATGATTGGCAAAAGGAGGCGAGTACTTTGAGAATCGTGGTTTCTCACTGTACTCACAAAAAATAGAATAATGGGAGAAGGAATAAGTGAATCTTGTGATCGAGAAATCCACACTATTTTATAGTTTTTTTTCTTTTTCTCTCTTTTAGGGTTTTGGAACCTATTTAAGGTTTTAAGCCCTATTTAGGGTTTTAAGCCCTTTTTGGATTTTAAGCCTTTTTGGGGTTTTTAGGCCCCTTTTGATGTTTTTTGAGCTTTTTGAGAGAGAATAAGGGTAAACCATAGTTGTGGAGGTCAAAAATAAGGGGAAAATGGTAGGAAAATGATGTATGCATGTGGTTTAGGCCATGTAGAGCTAGTTGAGAAATTTTTGCGTTAACACCATCTGCAACAAAACAACTCCCATTGAAACCCATTAGTGCCACTACTACCAGCTCTATCTCACTTCAATAAGAACCTCTCATGTGTTCCTTAACCATGCATTATCGGCACATGTTGAATCAAGTCAATGTCCCTATAAATACATTCCACTTCTATTTTTCATGGAGCATACTAAGTACGGTGTATCCAAATACTCAATATTAACCACACAACATGGAATCTTCACCAAACTCAATCCACCTGCATAATCAATTGTTTATTTTTTCATGCATTCACGCGCATCTTCAAAATGATATGAGAGATATTGTAACACCTATTACCATGTTCATATCATTCATTATCCTGATCTAACCCATAGCAAAAAATACAACCATCTTTATGCATTCACTCTGGTGGCATTATGCCACAATCATTTCTTATGTGTTACTCTTATAGAAATAGTATGTATCCACTCATTTGTAGTTGATCTCATAGAAATATTCTATATCCACACTTTGATAGTTTCTACTGTAGAAATAAGCTACAACCACTCTATTGTAGTCACTCCTCCAATAATAAGATACAATCACGTGCTTCTTCTTCAAACACTGAATATTATTCCTGCAAAATTTATCAACACATATAAGGGGAAACAATACAATATTTCATCTCACTGCATACAACCACATGTTGATTTTCACAATTTCATTTCTTTCATCTGCTTCCACAAGCCTTTATATATATATATATATATATATATATATATATATATATATNGTTTAGTAACCATGTATCAATAATGTGACCTATTACCATCACACTGCTATCAACATGTTCCTTGGAAAATAAGAGCTCAGTTTCCCATCCAAGAAACCTTTCGACTACACTTCTAATCAGCATACTACTTATGTGGTCAAAGAGCTCCACTTTCCCACAACATGGAATCATATCTACATCTCCAAAGTCACACCTTCAATGAGGCATCCCTCACGCAACAAGAACTCATTATAGGCTTCAAACGAGGCATTTAAGCTCATCATCATGACTATCAAGCACAATTATGGATAATTGCCACAAAAATTTCCATCTCAACTTGTGCACACTGCCTTTATCGAGTAGTAACTTTCTCAGAGACTATCTTTTCATTCAGCAACAATGATCTAGGTTTTATTCACTTCATGCATCCTTTCTTCCCTCTATACATAGTCTCACATAACTCAAACCTACTACCTCTACTTTTGCTTTTGCAACTTCTCCATCTTCTTGAAGTATAGTGGCTAAGATTGTGCACCATTCCTTCCACTTTACCTTCTTGTACCAGAGTAATAACAAACTCCTTGTCTTTTTCATGTAGCAAAAAATAATATTATACAATATTCCACATCTAGATCCATATAAAATACAAACCAAAGCTTAAACTCATTCTGTTATGTATCCAATCTTCACAACCCAGAGCTAAAACTAGCTCTGATTCCACTTAATGCAGTTCCATGAATGTCGACACCACCACCCAATGGAATGCTTGTTTGAAGATGAAACTTGACCAAAACCCAAACAAGGAGTATATATTATAGGACAATAACAGGCTTGCCGAAACAATAATCACAAAGATGTGTTATTAACTCATTAAAACCAACCTAAACAAAAGGAACTTCATATCACCATATCATCATCCATTTACTAGGATACAAATTAGTGCACACTCTAGAAACAAAATCAGTCGCTCTGTACGAAATTTAGGATCAGAACCACACATTTATGACCGACCCAATTACATACATAATTAATGACAATTCCCAATCATGTTGTTACTGCAACATAGGAGATTGTTTAATAAACGCTAGCATGATATTACTCTCACACATGTGTTCAATTGATCAACACAAACATGTTATTACTCCAATACAAAAAGAATATAAATATCTAAATACAATCAAACACATGGTGTTACTGCTATCACCATATTCATATCATTATCAAGGCAATTATAAGACCCTATCACAAACACAGTTTCTCTACTATGGCATTTCCACTATCCAAGTGAGAACACTACCCTCTACAACAATATTTAGTTACCCATTCAGTCATTCATGTACATGTCTCAATTATTCAAGGAATCACACAATATCCAACAATTATATTACTATTGAAGATGAATAAATTACATAAAATACAAATGTTGGCATTAATATACATTTGTTTCTTTCACACTCTCTCATTCTCTTGCTTCTAGGAAATAGGCCATGGAAGCCTAAACACATGATTCCTCTCTAACCAAGCTTCTCGTTCTTCTGGAATGTATGCTTCTCTTTCTCTGAAGCTCTCTTTATTCTTTAAGTGGTTATTTAGTTTTTGTCTCTTTCATAGTCCAACTTCCGCCTCTTCCTCACCTTTTCCTCAATTGATCTTCCACCAACGATCCAAACTCCTCAACATTCAATCTCTATGTAAATCCTACATTTGTTATGACACCTTCCGTGTCTTTCTTCCCTCCACATGCTCTCCAGAAATGATTTACGTAACTATATAAGTATTTAATTATTCCCAACCATTATATTTTAACCTAACACTATCCATCCTATAGACACACCCAGTCCACATTGCCCTCATTAGAGGAAATTTGGGCTCTAAAATGGGTGTTATAAGAAAATGAGCCACCAATAAGTTCTTGTGAGTTTGAATCCAAGAACCAATAGAATTTCAATAAAATGAGTCAACCAAAATGGTTAACTTGAAATATTTGTCATAAAAAAACTATGTTTGTTTGTATTTTCAACATATCTCCATGTGTTTTTACTCAAATTTCGAGAGGGATAACTCATTGGATTTAGAATTAAATTACAAAT
The DNA here is from genome assembly GCA_001517045.1 of Pseudotsuga menziesii. NCBI lineage: Eukaryota > Viridiplantae > Streptophyta > Pinopsida > Pinales > Pinaceae > Pseudotsuga > Pseudotsuga menziesii. The sequence continues at coordinate 736,137 of LPNX010628510.1, forward strand.
CCAATGAGTACCCACGCTGCATACTGTTGGTGGACCCCTCTTCCCCAAAAACAAGAAATACCTGAAAAAATGTGATGATGACATCATCATCACATTTTTCAGGTATTTCTTGTTTTGACATTTTTTCAAGTATTTCTTGTTTTTGGGGAAGTGGGGTCCACAAAAAGTATGCAGCGTGGGTACTCGTTGGATGCATAATTTAATTTTGCATCCAACAAGCCCCCCTGCTCAAAAATGGAGTAAAACAACAGTGAGATAAGTTGAAAATACGAACAAAAATAGTAGTTTTTTTCTTTCTTCCTCCAAACTTAATAAATATTATTTTATTACTTTATATATTATTTTATTATTTTCCTTAGGATGCCCATTTTAGACCTCAAATTTCCTCTAATGAATATTTTATTTTTCCACTATGCACCCATTTTCCAAGATGTCCACACATGTACGACATCACTTCCATGTTTCCCTAATTATCCATCTAGGCTTCTGCAATTTAAATTGCCTACACAAGTCACAACCTTTTGAATTCACAGTGCACTATTAACACCAATCCTAACAGTAAGGAATGGTCACACGAGTAGCAGAAAGAGATGTTGTAACTCCTTTGGAACATTCAATTCCCAATATGCACCAGCAAAGGGGTATTATTACACAAGTATAAGCAAGAGATGTTGCAACTCCTTAATAACTTCAAATCCACAAGTCGCAACAACAAAGGAATATTACATGAGTATCAATAAGGGATGTTTCAAATCCTTTGTCACGTCTAATCCACAAGTCGCAGCAGCAAAGTATTATTACAAGTATAGCAATAAGAGATGATGCAACCCCTTCGTCACGTCCAATCTACAAGTCACAACAGCAAAATATTATTACACGAGTAGCAGGAAGATATGTTGAAACTCCTTGGTCACTTCCAATCGATATGATAGAGATGGTCTTCCTGGTTGCAACTCCACTCCAATGTAGCTCTGCTTCTGTAACAATTGAAACTATGCACCCATGTAATTAGTGAACTCAAGCTCCTATTGCAACTCCCAACACACATTTGTAAATTGAATTGGATTCTATTACATCAACAAATGAGGGAGCACACAACTAATAATAATAGATAGTTCCAAATATTTAATATTGTCCACCATAGTTCCTAGAATAGGTGTATATTCTGAAGGAATCCCACCATCCCTATGCCTTGTGAGGAGGAGACCACACATCTCATGGTGAGGAATCTCTTCAATCGAGGGGATGTGGTAGGATACCTTTCCGAGAGTATTAAGGAAACTACATGTGAATAGAGATATACAAATGGTTCGATGGAGATGGGTTCTATGGCTTGCACGAGTAGACAAGCGAGCACACAATGAAGAATAATGGGTTGAGATTGACCATGATCATGGTTTGTAATGGGATAAATTGAGAAGGAAAAATTCTAGCACTCCAATTTTGGATCCACTCTCTCCAAAGTAGATATCTTATTCATGTGATTGATCGCAAAATTTATCTCTCCCTGTTCATAATGTAATGGCACCTTGCGATGGCAAAGTGATCCCTTCTCTTTCTAGCTCGATGTAGGATACCAAGGAATCATTAGAAGCTGTAGAATTATACAATGCTAGGGTTTCAAAGTGTTGATGTATTTGTAACTTCAAAATATATTCTGATGTATATGTTGTTGTACCCCCATTGGAGATGTGTTTACCTCCTTTTGGGATGTCTTTATTGTGTCTAGACCTTGAGGTACAACCTTTGTTGTAAGTCGCGATGATAGTCCCCAGTGTAACATCATGTAATGTGTATTTGGAGTCTCTCTAGGAGAATTCAACCCTATTAGGGTAACAGGTTGACCCCAATCATGCAATATGTCAGTCACTTGAAGGGTATAACTATTAAAATAATGTAACTTCAGAAGATATTCCAGTTGTATTGTATTCCTCCTATTGGAGATGAATTTGGTCTTGTTATAGTCATTGAAGGATGTAGTGTAAACCTCTGAATGTAAGTCGGGTCATTAGTACCCAAGTGTCAATATAATAAATGATATTTGTAATGTCCAGTTGGACATGTAGGCTCGGATAGCTAGTGAAGTTGGCCCCACCAAGTTAGAATTCAAGTCAACAAAAGAACATAAATAGGAGGGCACTCCTCTTCATTTGTACTCACTCACTTAAGATGGTTTTAGCAAGAAAGAGAAGTAGTAGTGCACCAAGAAGGAGGAATATGATGTTGTCTAGTTTTGTAGATTGCCTTGGTCTAGTTCTATACTGAGGAAGTTTTTCGGGGTTTTGTCCCTTGTGGTTCCCCCATGGAAAATATCTGTGTTCTTCTGTTCTTATGTTTTTGTGCATGTTGTTCTTTTAGTGATATTCTAGTGGCTAATTGTTTAAAGTTATCATATAAACAATTTTAAAGAAAATTCAACATGGTATCGGAGCCACCCTGAAAGGAGACATTGCACATCTAGGGTTTTTTTTCTTGACAAACCTCTCAACAGATCAACCATAAAATAAGGCTCCTCCAACTCGCCTCTGAAGGGTGCATCTTTATGTGGTGACAAAACTAAAATCCAAGAATTTTCAATTTTGGACCTGTTACTGCTATCGAGACAAACTAGGGTTTTAGTTTTCCAGGGTTTTCATAATCAATATTAGAAAAAGGAAGATATAGTCTACCTCACCTTAGGAGGGTGCATCTTTTCCATCATTCAACTACACCTATGATCCCAGCTACAAAATTAGGGTTTCTACTCCAAAGCCTAGAACCTCTAAATCAGGTGTTGTATTTTGCAAGTAAGTATTCTTTTATCTTTTTCCATTTGAGGGTCTCAGTTTCTTAAAGATGACAAAGAATACCAAGCTGGATGAAAATATTGAAGGGGCTGAAAACTTCAGAGCATGGATGTATAGAATCATGCTCATCCTCCAAGAGAATGATCTAGATCAATTTGTGAAAGAACCAAAATAAGCTGAAGCCAAAGACAAGCACAAGAAGGCTATTATCATAGCTAAGAGAATAATATCTTATTCAATCAAAGATAACCTGATCCCTCAAGTATCATCCATGGAGACTCCAAAAGAAATGTTCAATTCCCTATCAAGTCTATTTGAAGGAAGGAACATTAATAGGAAGATGACCCTAAGGAATCAACTCAAAGGTTTAAGAGCTCAGAAGTCAGAAACTATGCAATATTATTTCACAAGAGTATTTGAAATCAAGGATCAATTAGAAGCCATCAGTGAAATGGTTGAAGAAGCAGAGGTTGTAATGACAACCTTGAATGGCCTTCCAAGATATTGGGAAGATTTCATCCATGGAATCTGTTCAAGAAGAAAGCTAACCAAATTCTGGAAGTTATGGGAAGAATGTGTCCAAGAATAAGAGAGAATAGCAGCCAGAGAAGAAAATCTAAATGACAATGAGGATGAAGCTTTAACTACTCATACCAAAGTCAAAATAAAAAATACATGACCATCCTCCTAAGACTCGAGGATTTAAAATACCCAAGATATATTTCTCAAGCTTTGAATTATTCAACTATCACAAGTTAGGACACATTGCAATCAACTGTCCCATGAAATCAGAAAGATTGAATAAAATGAGAAGGTTTCAAGCACATGCTGCTAAAGACAGTCATCAAGGAGAAGAAGAGGAAACAAAGAAGGATGAAGATTCCAGTGAAGAGTATGTTTTGATCTCTGCCCTAACTGGATCAGTCTCACCAAGAAATGATACCTAGATGATTGATAGTGGTGCCTCCAAACACATGACTGGTTTCAAGGATTCACTCTCATGCCTTGAACAAAAGGAATCTCCACACAAAGTAATGCTTGGAGATGATTCCCAGTATCCATTTAAAGGGATAGGAGAAGCATCTTATAAATTGGATTTTGGAAAACCTATGAAGATGAAGGGTGTCCTATATGTCCCATGACTAAAGAAGAATCTTCTCTTTATTTTATCCTTAGACAAGAAAGGATTCAGAGTTTCCTTTATCGATGGAAAATTTCTCATGTGGACCAAAGGAAAAACCATCGAAGATGCAGTAGAGATTAGAGTTGAAGAAGGAGGTCTCTACAAACTAAAGGGACATACAGATTATGCATTAACAACCAACACCATCAATCCAAGTGAGTTATGGCACATAAGGCTTGCTCATGTTCACTACAAGGCTATTCCAATTGTAAGCAATGTGGTAACTGGTTTACCAGAAATCCAAGTAAAACATGAAGGAGTGTGCAAAGGATGTGGACAAGGGAAGAATACTAAGAATGCATTTCTGAAAAGTAACAATAAGGAAAAAGGGATCCTAGACATTATTCACTCAGATATCTATGGACCAATGCAAACCACTTCATTAAGTGGGTACTCTTACTATGCCTCCTTCATTGATGACTACTCTAGAAATACTTGGATATACTTCTTGAAAAAGAAGGATGAAGTATTCGAAAGATTCAAAGAGTTCAAAGCTCTAATAGAAAACCTTTCAGAAAATAAAATCAAAATTATGAGGTCAGACAATGGAGGAGAATTTACTTTGAATGAGTTCAATGATTTCTGCAAAGAGGCTAGAATTAAGAGGGATCTCACCATTCCCTACAATCCACAACAAAATGGTGTGGCAGAATGGAATAACAGATCTATCATGGAAGTTGTGAAAGACATGATCCATGACCAAGATCTCCCAATGTACTTATGGGAAGAATCAACATAAACATCAATATATGTTCATAATTGAATCTCTCACAGTACCCTTGGGAACAAAAATCCAGAAGAAATGTTCTCCAACGAAAGACTAGAGGTAAGTAATCTTAAGAATTTTGGTTTCCTGTATACATTCATATTCCCAAAGAGAAAAGATCAAAATTATCTCCTTCAAGGAAGAAAGGATTGTTCGTAGGATATAGTGAACAATCAAAATCCTGTCGAATATATATTCTTGGGTACTATCAAATTGAGCTTAGCAGATATGTTACATTTAATGAAGATTCAACTTTCAAGAAATCAAGAAAAGACAAGGAGGATGAAGAGGAGCATGAAGCTCCCAAGATTATTGAAAGTCCTAAAGAATTCATAGTTGAAGAAGAAGACTTGATACCTGAAGATCATGATGTAACTGAACCCCAACTACATGAGGATTTACCAAGTGAACTGATTTCTCGAAAGAGAAAACCTGTCTAGGCTCGTGAAGCAATTGAAGAAGCAAAAAGACTTGGTGCTCCCGAAGGAGCTATTAGAGAAAGGAAGAAGCCAAAGTTATACCCCAGCTACATGGCTTTGATGAGTGATCCAGTTGATAAAGAACCAGATTGTTTTGAAGAAGCAATAAAAAAAAGGAGTGGGATGATGCAATGGTCAAAGAATACCAATCTATTATGAAGAATGATGTATGAGAAATAGTACCTAGACCAAAGGAAAATCCAATGGTATCCTTTAAATATATATTCAAAACTAAGCACTCAGCATATGGAAGTATAGAAAAATATAAAGCCAGATTTGTATCCCGAGGATTCTCTCAGAAAGAGGGAATTGATTATGAAGAGACTTTTTCCCAGTAGCAAGATCCACCTCCATAAGGATTGTTATTGCCTTGGCCTCCAACATAAAATGGAATCTACATCAAATGGACATAAAGACGACATTCCTAAATGGAATAATTGAAGAAGAAGTCTATATCGAGCAACCAAAAGGATTCGAGATAAATGATCAGAAGACTCATGTATGTCGACTAAATAAAGCATTGTATTAATTAAAGCAATCACCCAGAGCATGGTATGGAAGGATTGATGGATTCCTAATGAGATTAGGCTTTACCAAGAGTAAAGCAGACTCCAACATCTACTACAAGGTTGATGAAGATGAAATTTTAATATTGTTACTATATGTATATTATCTGTTCTTGATAGGTGAAGATAAGTCAATAATCGTATGTAAGAAGAGGCTTGCTACATAATTCGAAATGAAGGACCTTGGAATGATGCACTACTTTCTAGGTCTTGAAGTATGGCAACATTCAGATGAGATTTTTCTAAATCAAGGAAAGTATACTATTGAAATATTGAAAATATTTGGAATGATAGACTGCAAATCTATGACCACTCCAATGACTACTAGTTTGAAGTTACTGAATGATGACACTTCAAAAGCCGTCGATGTCACACTATATAGACAAATCATTGGTTCATTGATGTACCTCACCAATACCAGACTAGCTATATGTTTTGCAGTAAACACATTAAGTCAGTACATGGTGAATCCTAAACACGTTCATCTAATTGGTGCAAAGCATGTGATGAGGTATCTAAAGGTAACTTTAGATTATGGGATGAGATATACACCTAGTGGAGAGATCAAGTTGCATGGATATGTAAATTAAAATTGGGGTGGAAGTGCCAAAGATAGAAAGAGTACATCAGGATGCTGTTTCATTTTGGGATCTGCCATGATCTCATGGTTCAGTAGAAAGAAAATTGCACTTATCACAACCAAGGAAAAATATATTGCAGCATGTTTAGCCTGCAATGAAGCAGTATGGCTTTGAAAGATGTTGTTAGGATTATTCGATGCAGAGGTAGATGCCACTGATATCCTTTGTGATAATTAGAGTTGTATCAAGATGATAGAGAATCCCGTATTTCATGATAAGTCAAAACACATTGAGATCAAATATCATTTCATACGGGATATGGTGCATAAGGGAGCTATAAAACTCAAGTATGTTCCCACTGAGAAATAAGTAGTAGATGTGTTGACTAAGACTATGGCTTGTGTAAAGTTTGAATACTTTCGAGACAATCTTGGTTTAGTCTGAAAGGACCTCTCTCGAAAGAGGGAGTGACAACAGATGTTGGATGCAGTGGTGAGTAGGTTAGTCTAGGGGAGGGTACGTCTGGCTAGGCTTGTTTGGCCCGAAAGGGTTAGTAAGCCAGACTAAAGACCTGTTGATCCTAGGGGGATTAGTATGTCTAGCTAGGCTTGTTTGGCCTGAAAGGGTTAGTAAGCTAGACAAGGATTGTTTGGTCCCCAGGGAGATCCATCTGTCTAACTAGGCTTGTTTGGCTGAAAGAGTTAGTAAGTTAGACAAAATGCCTGGATGGATCTACTAGATAACTCACCATGATGATGCTTTGAAGAAGATGAAGGGAAATATGTATCCTCAGTATTGCTATACTGTTTACGGTTGATGATTTCTGAAAATCTTGATAGATGTTCCAGTATTGGTATACTGATTGATGATTGATGAGATGCTTGATAGTTGATACAGTATTTATATATTGTTGATTGTTGATGACTGCTGAAAAGATTCATAGATGTTTCAGTATTGCTATACTTATTTTTTATGACTACTGAGATGCTTGATGGTTGTTACAGCATTACTATACTGTTAGTTGGTGTTGATTACTAAATGGCTTGATGATTGATGCAGTATTGACATACTACTAAGTTGTTGATGATTGATGTCATGCTTGATGATTGTTTGATGACTGTTATCAATAATTATACTATTATTATTGAGATGTCTGTTTGCTTCTTGATCAATGATTGATTGAGTCAGTATCAGTAATTATACATTGATGATTATAGTATGATGACATTGATGTTCCAGCACCTCTATGCTGACTATGCAGATAATGCTCTAGCATGATTTATGATTGAGTCTTTAGCACTAACAAGCTGATGATGGTTGTTGATGTTGTCAATATCCTTACACATATATTATAGATAGTAGAAACAAAGAATATTCATTATTCACATACTGATGTTACAGAAGAAGTTCCAGAAGTTGACTTAAGTAGAATACAAATAAAAGATAATCGAAGTTGTAAAGACTACAAGAAGAAGATCCAAAAGATGGAAAATAGAATATGTTTGAGAAAGGTATGAAAGACGAAGATTATAAGATGAAGATTTAGAAGATGGCAATGAAAAATAGAATATGTTCAAGAAGATACTGAAGATGAATATTACAGAAGATGATCTAGCTGGGACCAATGATGAATATGTTAGACAAGTGTTCCAAAAATTCCTATGACATATAGAGTCTCACCTGTCAGTTGTACAATTATAATAGTAGCAGTTGCTACTATAGTTGAATACCTTCCTAGTTAAGAGGGAGTGTTAAAATAATGTAACTTTGGAAGATATTCCAGTTTTATTGTATTCCTCCTATTGGATATGAGTTTGGTCTTGTTAGAGTCATTGAAGGATGAAATGTAAACCTATGAATGTAAGTAGGGTCATTAGTACCCAAGTGTCAATATAATAAATGCTATTTGTAATGTCCAGTTAGACATGTAGGCTCGGACAGCTAGTGAAGTCGGCCCCACCAAGTTAGAAGCCAATTAAACAGGAGAATATAAATAAGAGGGCACTCCTCTTCATTTTTACTCATTCACTCAAGCTGGTTTAGTAGCGCACCAAGAAGGAGGAAGCTGTTGTTGCCTGGTTTTGTACACTGTCTTGGTCGAGTTCTATACTAAGGAAGTTTTGTGGGGTTTTCTTCCTTGTGGTTTCCCCAAGGAAAATATCAGTGTTCTTGTGTTCTTATGTTTTTGTGCATGTTGTTCTTTCAGTGATCTTTTAGTGGCTAATTGTTAAAAGTTATCATATAATTTTTTTTAAATAAAATTCAACAATAACCAGGGAGGCACCCTCCCTCATTTATACACACCTCACACTCACTCAAGTTTGCATGAGAGAGAGAGAGAGACAAGGGAGGAGAGATAGATAGCTACTGGAGACTTCTTATTACTGGGTTTGATCATCTTTTGACACAGTCTTTGTGATGGTAGTATTCAGAGGAACTTTGTGGGGTTTTCTCCTTTATAATTTCCCCAGTGAAATCTATGTATCTTGTGTATCTATTATATCTTATGCATCTTATTTTACTTGTTATTCTTTCAAACAAAGATCCTAATTAAGATAATAAGATCTAGAAAAACTAACATGGTATCAGATCCTCTCTGAAAGAAGTCACTACGCAACAACAAAAAATAGGTCTTCTTAGTTCAAGGTGTTCTCTCCACAAATCATCAAGAAAAGAGGGCTATGCTAACTCACCTCAGTAGGGTGCATATTTTGGTGGAAGCAGTTTCATATTTGAAGAATTTTCAATTTTGACCCTGACACTAGTGCTAAGAGAAACTAGGGCATCAAGTTTTGAAGGCTTCCCACCTCAGTCTTCAGAAAGTGGCCCTACTGAGTAACTCAGCTCAAGGAGGCACATCTTTCTATCCAAACATAATTCCCAAAATCCAAGTTTGGAAAATTAGGATTTCTCTAACAAACCCTAGGTCAACCAACTCTAGAACCAGGTCGAATATCTCAAATCGGTAAGATCTAAATATTTTCTATCTCCATTTGAGGTTCTCATTTGAAAATATGACTCACCATACTTATCTTGAGGACAAGATTAGAGGGGATGATAACTTTCGAGAATGGAATTACAAAATCTCCCTAATCCTTGAAGAAAATGATTTGGATCGATACATCACCGGAGAAGTTCTAGAACCAAAGAGAGATGAGGATAAGGCTACTCATAAGAAGAACTTGAGTAAGTCCAGGAGAATCATTGCATATTCTATTAAGGATCTCCTCATCCCCCTTGTATCTTCATTCAATACATTGAAGGAAGTATAGGATTCTTTGAAAAATATGTTCGAAGGAAAAAACATCAACTAGATGATTTCTTTGAGAAAGCAGTTGAAGAATGTGAAGATACAGAAATCCGAGACTATATTGTCTTACTTCACAAGGGTTGCTCAAATCAAATAACAACATGAATCAATTTAAGAGAATGTTGAAGAAGGAGAAATTGTGATGACTACCTTTAATGGTCTCCCTAGATCATGGGACTCATTCATTCATGGAATATATGCAATAAGGAGGATGATCTCTTTCAACAGAATTCGAGAAGAATGCACACAAGAAGAAGCTCGACTCGTAACAAGAGAAAAGAAGATGGGATCAACTAAATATCAAGCTCTCATGGTTCACACCAGGAGGAAGTACAAAAATAAGGAGAAGAAGGATACATTTCATCATAACGAGAATAATTACAAGAAACAAAAGAATACCAAGAGAGATCCTTCCAATGTCCGATGCTATACTTGTGATGAAAAGGAACATTTTGCAAGAGACTATCCCATCAGGGAAAAGAGACACCATGCTCATATTGTCAAAGGCAATGAACTAACCAACAAAATATTCAGATGGGAGAAGGATGATTAAGATGAAGAGCATGTGCTAATATCAACACTTACTGGCACTATATCACACAGAAGCAATGATTGGCTTGTAGATAGTAGAGCTTCTAAATGCATGACAAGATACAATGAATCATTTGTCAATATATATAAACATGACTCACATTAGAAAGTGAAACTTGGGGATGATTACCAATACCCCATAAAAGGTAGTGGAGAAGATTCATACAAGCTAGACTCTAGGAAATCCTTAAAGATGAAGGATGTGCTATATGTTTCGGGTTTAAAGAAGAGTCTTCTCTCCATCTATACACTAGATGAAAAGGGAATGAGAGTTGCATTTGTCGATAACAAAGTTTTGATGTGGCCTAGAGGGAAGACAATAGATGATGCAACAATGATTGGAGAAGAAGGCGCAAGATTGTACAAGCTAAAGGGACATCCTAAACAAGCATTGGTTCATGAGTCAATTGAACCAAGTGAATTGTGGAACATAAGGATTTCACATATGCACTATAGAGCACTACCGATGGCAAGGAAAACAGTCTTTGAACTGCCAGAGATATAGGAAAAGAATGAAGGCATTTACAAAGGATGTGCACAAGGAAAGAATGTGAAGAAGACATTTTCCAACAATAAGAGCAAGGCTAAAGGAATATTGGAGATAGTACACTCAGATGTATGCAAACCCATGTATTCTAGCGCATTAAGCGGGTATGTGTACTATGTTTCCTTTATAGATGATTTCTCACATAAGAATTGGATATATTTCTTGAAAGGGAAAATTGAAGTATTCAATAAGTTCAAGGAATATAAATCCTTGGTTGAGAACCAAACCGAAAGGAATATAAATACTCTGGGATAAGATAATGGCATAGAATTCACCTGGGAATAATTCAAGGAACTCTGAAGAGAATATGGGATTAAGAGGGATTTGATCACTCCATACAATGCTCAGTATAATGGGGTTGCAAAATGAAAGAACTAAACCATCATGGAAGCAACAAAAGAAATGCTACATGACTAGGATATTCCTATGCACCTTTGCACGAAGGAAGTAAGGACAACTGTGTATGTACATAACCATACTCCTCATTGAGTACTTGACAACAAGACTCTGGAAGAGGCTTCTCAGGAGAGAAACCAGAAGTCATCCATATGAGAATATTTGGCTTCCTGGTGTACATACATATCCCAAAGTAGAAGAGGACCAAGCTCGATCCTTCTGGGAGGAAGGTTATATTTGTAGGATATAGTGACACATCAAAGGCCTACCAAATTTACTTCCCAGGATTCAAGAAGATTGACATCAGTAGAGATGTAACCTTTGATGAAGACTCAACATACTTCGGATCTAGGAGGACACCTATTGAAGAAGATGAGGAACCTGAAGAAACGAAAGCCCGAGGTATGGAAATTGGAGAAGAAATGATAGAAGGTGATGATGATCATGACATGTGAGAATCACAAGAGCTGGTAGAGAAAATCCTCTAGAAGGACTCCCACAAGAGGAAACCAACATGGGCACGTGAGATCATAAGATATGTATAAAGGTATGGCTCTCCAGAATGAATAAATAGAGAAATAAAAAGGGAAGAACCCTACTATCTATGTGGCCCTACTGTGTGACATCATTGATAGAGAACCTTCCACCTATGAAGAGGCTTCAGAAAATAAAGAATGGAGGGATGCTATGATCAAGGAGTATCAGTCGATCATGAAGAATGATGTCTGGGAGATAGTTCTGAGACCGAAAAAGGATTTTGTCGTGACTTCAAAGTGGATATACAAGATCAAGCATGTTGCAAATGGAAGCATAGAGAAATACAAAGAAAGGTTCATAGCACAAGGTTTCTCCCAGAAAAAAGGCATAGACTACGAAGAGACATTTTCAGGTGTGGTGAGGTACACTTCCATCAAATCCATAGTTGCATTAGTAGTAGTTATGAAATGGAAAATACACCATATGTATGTCAAGACAAATTTATTGAATGGTGTATTCTAGGAGTAAGTGTACATGGAACAACCATTGGGATTCGAGACATGTGACAAGAAGACCCATGTGTGAAAATTGAACAAGGCCTTCTATGGATTGAAACATGCATCGAGGACATGGTACATATGGATATCTTCTTGATGAGCCTAGGATTTACCAAGAGTAAAGAGGAATCCAACCTTTACTTCAAGGTTGAAGGAGGAATACCAGTGATATTCCTGCTATATGTCAATGACCTGTTCCTAACAGACGAAGAGGAACTAATTAAAGATGCAAGGAGGATACTTTCTATAGAGTTTGAGATGAAATACCTAGGTATGATGCACTAATTCTTAGGCATGGAAGTGTGGTAGAGTGCATATGGAATATTCCTTGGTAAAGGAAAGTATCCAGTGGATATTTTGAAGAGATTCACAATGTTGGACTGCAAGGAAATAGCCACACCTATGGCATCTAACTTGAAGCTTCAGAGTGATGCTTCATCTGAGTCATTTGATTCCATGATGTATCGTTAGATGATTTCCTCATTAATGTACCTAACGAATATGAGACCATACGTATGCTTTGCAGTGAACACCCTGAGCCAGTTCCTGATGGATCCGAGACATGTTCACCTGATAACTGCAAAGCATGTACTGAGGTACCTAAAAGGTATAGTGGATTATGGGCTCAAGTATGATGCTAATTAGAATATTAACCTACATGGTTATGTTTATTCAGTTTGGGTAGGTAGAGACACTAACAGGAAGAGCACTTCAGGTTGTTGCTTCAGTCTGGGGTCTAGCATGATATCATGGTTTAGAAGGAAGCAATCATGCATGGCACTGAGTACAACTGAGGCAGATTATGATGTCACTTGCTCAACTAGTTGTGAGGCAGTGTGGCTATGAAAGCTACTGTTTGAATTATTTGATCTCCATTTTGATGTGAACTGTATATTCTGTGACAATCCAAGTTTTGTGAAACTACCAGAGAACCTTGTGTTCCATGACAAGTCAAAACACATAGACATCAAGTTCCACTATATCATGGATATGGTGCAGAGAAGAGAAATGAAGCTCCAGTATGTGGAAACAACCGAGTAGATAGCAGATGTTTTGACCAAGTCTCTAGCCAGAGTGAAGTTCAAGTACTTCATAGAAATACTTGGTGTGATCTAGAACAAGACCCCTCAAAAGAGGGAGTGATGTGTTCTAGCATAGCTAAAGAGATAGGTTTTCTGAGCGTAAAATACTGGAGAAGATCGTAGGTTTCTCATACGTAATCAGTTCTACAGGTAGTCCTTGGATATAATAATATCTGACAAAGCTCGCAGGTTATCCTTGGATGTAGTCAGTCCTGATATTTTTCTATGCTAGAAATAATAAGAGACTAGAAGATGTGGATGCATAATATCTCACATGGGAAATAAGATAGGTTTTCTCAGTGGGAAAAATCCAGGGGAAGCAAAATGCTCTAACGTAATCATTCCTATAGGTTTTCCTTAAGTGTAATCAATCCTAGTGAAGCTTGCAGGTTATCCTTGGATGTAATCAGTCCTAAGACATGTAATTTGAGTGTAAATAAGTGGCGTGGTACGTAGGTTACTCGAATGTAATAAGTCATGTGGGTTTTTTGAGTGTAAAAAGATCCCTAGAATGGTACACAGGTTACTTGGATGTAATATACCCTGAAGGTTTTCTAAACGGAAAATATCCTAGACGCAGGTTGTTTAGATGTAATAAGTCCTTGAGGTTGACCTAGAACTTAAAAGTCCTCATCTAGCGGGTTTTTTGGTTGTAATCAGTCCTTACATATATATATGTGTGTGTGTGTGTGTTCCCATGTTGATATGATAATTCCATGAAGCACATGAGGTGCACCTAGGAGGTTCTCCTTTACTGGTAGAACACACGTTGACCCTGTAGAGACGTAATGCACTGTGTGATCCTAGGAAATTTTTGCATAGTAGAAGCTACAAGTTGTCTTGATGACATGAAAATATCTTGGATTACTCCTATGGTTGTAGAACACATGCGGTCTGCATTTGGGTTGTGCTCTGTGTGCTCTGTTCTATTTTTGTTTTGTGTAGGACAAAAGAGATGATCTAGATACGATGAGATAAAGGTAGGAGACGGGAGTTATTGTCATGGAAATGTAAATAAGGACCTGGAAAATTCCTACATGATGGCTTGCTAGATATGTGATGAATACCTAGATGAGGAATGGGCCTACACCCAACATGAAAAAGGGATGGATCTATAGAAACTTTCGATGACAGATAGTACCATTCGATGATCAATAAGAAGATGATGATGGCAGAAGCTATGATGATGACTCCACGATGAAGACTTGAAAAAATGTGTTGATGAATATAGAAGAGAAAAAATACCTTCCTATTTAAGAGGTATTTTTTATGTATTTGTAACTTCAAAAGATATTCTAATGTATATATTGTTTCACCCCCATTGGAGATGTGTTTTCCTCCTTACAGGATGTCTTTATTATGTCTAGGCCTTGAGGTACAAACTTTGTTGTAATTCGAGGAAATAGTTCATAGTATAACATCATGTAATGTGTATTTGGAGAGTCTTTAGGAGAATTCAGACCTATTAGGGGAACAGGTTGGCCCTAGTCATGTCATAAGTCAGTCACTTGAAGGGTATAAATAGGGAGTCACCCTCACTCATTTATACACACCTCACTCTCACTCAATTTTGTATGAGAGAGAGAGAGAGACAAGGGAGGAGAGATATATAGTTGTTGGAGACTTCTTATTACCATGTTTGATCATCCTATGACATGGTCATTGTGACTGTACTATTCTGAGGAATTTTGTAGGGTTTTCTCCTTTATCGTTTCCCGGTGAAATTATTTGTGTCTTGTGTATCTGTTATATCTTATGCATCTTGATGTACTTGTTATTATTTGAGACAAAGATCCTATTAATACAATAAGATCTAGAAAAACTAACACAAAGAAAGAATATGAAGTAATATCTTTATGGAAGTAGAGGTAAAACTGGCCAGGGATTACTAGGAGGATGAAGATGTAGAGAAGAAGTTGCAGGTTATTATTTCAGATTAGGGATGTAACAAAGTTAAAAATTCCCATTTTTACAGGGCCATGGAGTTGTATTAGCATGCCAAAACAATGGCCTCCATTAGACTGTGTCCAAAAGAAGAGTATTTTCTCCAGTTGAAGTGGAGAATGGAAACCCTAGAAAAGGATAATGATCACCTCATGAAGGTGTTCAATTGGATAGTGAGAT
Organism: Pseudotsuga menziesii; assembly: GCA_001517045.1. NCBI lineage: Eukaryota > Viridiplantae > Streptophyta > Pinopsida > Pinales > Pinaceae > Pseudotsuga > Pseudotsuga menziesii. Next base: position 751,582 of record LPNX010628510.1, read on the forward strand.
GGCTGGGAGAATCCTTTGAGTTAATTCCTTGGAAAAATAAGTGTGAAGTTATGTCTTCTTAGGATTCCACTCATTATAGTGTTGTAGGTTCACATCCTACACGTCTTTATCATGCCCAATTTTAGCACACTTATCAGTCTGTGTTTCTTTTTTTGATACAGTATCAGGTTTATATAGCTTATTACATAACCAATTTTAGTAGTTTACAACATGTAAAAAAGAATAAGAGATAGTTATGTATTTTTTAATGGCCTCATTTCCCGATGAGGAAGGCATTGTTAAAATAAACATGATATGTAGGCATCCTCTGATATCTCTATACATTATTCTAACATATAAATATAAACACTTGTTGCTTAAAAAAAAATTGTGCACCATAGTTATATTGATACCCAATATAGTACAAAAATAAAATAACATCTTGTTGTCTTTTACATAATACTTTTCTATACAACTTTATGACACTCTATGATGATCTTAATGACTACACTTTGACACTCATTGAATATATTAGTGATGACTATGTTTGATACTATGTTAGTGATGAATACAAACACAACAAGTTATTCAAAATTGTAATGTTTCTATACATAAATATTTCAAACCCATCTTAATATCTATCTAGATAACTATTTATCAAACAATTTTTTAGGAACTTCCACACTTAAATTGAAAATACAACAAGTTATTCATTGTTGTCAAATATCGATTCCCATATTTGGGTGAATTTGGGGACATCTGGACAAAACGTAGAGAGGGTGTGGCATGAAATGAAGAATGAGGCATGCATGAAGCAACACCTTGAGTACAAGCTCAGTAGGGAGGTTTTAATGCCAAATATTCGTGAAGGATGAGACTGGTTTTCCAAGCTTTAGGGGAGGATATCCGAGCATTATATAATGCAAAGAAATTACATGAGAGTGGTGAGGGATAGTAATTTCAAGTAGTGGCAAGAAGGTCTATCCTTTACCATCCTTTATCATGATTATATCCTATGTGAATATGGGACAAAAAATGGAGGTAGAAGAGATGTCCTAGGACGGGTTCTTGATGTAAATTTTAAACTCCTCCTTAAATGTGTTCATAGGAAATATGATATGGTGATGTTGATACCTGTACCCATATTCAAAAATCCATAGTGGATTAGCAGGTATAAAGAGAGTTTTTAGGCAAAATATAAATCTACATCGATGATAGAGATATGAATAGGGATATCAATTACCATTATGGGAAACTAAGAGCACATAATAAAGAGAGAGGATATGGATCCCCTCTAGTGAATGAGGATCCATCGCAGGGAAGGAGGAAGGAATGAAAGAGATCTTGAAGTGGTTGAATGGGGGAAACATTATATAGAGAAGACTCCTCCCGATGTTGAAGAAGTCATCTTTGAGATGGAGGAAGAAAAATTGTGGGAAAAAAGGGAGGAGTTTGGATTGGATGTGAAAGTCAGTCCCTTATGGATTCTCCACACCTTGTTGGACATAGTTATAATGGAATGTGAAATATTTGGGAACATGGTGTTTATGACTATTGGGCCTCGGGACAGAAGGGAAGAATTCAGGTAGAATTATGCCTAAGTATGGAAGAAGAGGGTAAAGAAGAATAAGAAAGAGCTACGACAGAGGAAGTAACATTAAAGGAAAGGGAAGAATGTTGCGACAAAAGAAGGAAAGTGAGGAAGAAGACAAAGAGAATGCGTGATACAAGGAAGCTGCACTAGATAAGTAAGTCAAGACTGAAGGACATAGCAAGAGACAAGATGAAATGGTAGAATATTCATAGAAGCATGCATGCAGATAAGGTAACGAACAAAAAATGATAGTAAGGATTAATGCTGGGAAAGAGACATCCCTTACCGATCGTGGGTATGAGCTCGGCTGGAGCCGGTGGAAACCACATGCATATGGGCATATTTGTAAGTCAGGATGATAGCGCCTTTTTGTTCATGTATTGCTAGAATATGAAAGACAACTTGTTGGTTGAAGATAGTAAGTCAGCTGGGATAACGACTGAAGCTGAGTCTGTTAGAATCTATATCGATTTAGTATTGAGTCTGTAACAAGCATGTATGGGAGTTATATTGAGTCTGTAATAAGAATATAAAGTAAGTAATCCAAGCTATAATTGGGTTAGATAGTTTTGAGCTGCTTAGTTGATACAACAATTTTGAGTATTCCTCTAGACTCTTGGAAAAGACACTTGAGCTAGACTAGAGATAGATAGTTTTTAGTTAATGAATTTGGATCATTGAGTGCATAGACAGGTAGAGAAGTTTGGGTCGATCCAGGCTGCATGCAGATCGCTAAGTAAGAGTAGAGTAGAGTGAGAAACTGAGAATATTAGAGAGCATGGGAGGGAGGAGAAGTCTATAAAGACATAAGAGAATATATTGAACGGAGTCTATATCTTTGTGTGTAGACAAAAGGTGCATCAATTTCCTCATGCCAATTCCATATGAAGAGCACCTTGTGGTTTTTTCCTGGATGGGTTTCCATGTTACATGTTGTGTATATGTGTGAATGCTGAGTAGCTTAGTTAAATGCATAAATGATGTGTTCAATGATTTATTGATTATTGTGTTGCATACAGATAAATGTATGAATACGGATTTATAGTAATGAATATGCCCATGATTTTTGTTCACTGTGTGTTTGCGTGAGATCGCATAAATAATGGGTGAATCATAACTCAGCATTGAAGCATTGTTCAAACCGGCATCCCACCTTCCTGTTCTTCATCGGAAAACCTTGGAGCAGAACCAAAGTACTAGAACACCCTCCTACAAAAACTGTGGAAACATGGTTTCAATAGTTACCCATAAGGACTGAGATATATTGGGTGAGATTTCATCTATGTCGCAGGCGTTGCCAGTTGAGCTCCTCTCTATCAGGTCGATATCTTGGGCTTTGTTGTGATGACCAAGAAGGGGATGAACCTGGTTCCAGTGAGAGAGAGAGAGAGATAAATCCAACAATGGCACTTAGAAACTTGAATAGTGATATGCAGAGGGGGTCATCGATATTGAGGAAGTCATGGAATCTATAAAACTACCTATTCATGGCCATCCTAGTGGAGCAATGTCTCCCAAGGCCACTCCATCTCAAACAAATTTGGTGAGTGGTTCTTAGTAAGTAATGGTTGACACTCTTTTTTCAGAAGAATTTGGATAGTTTCTTTTACTTTTTCTTATGGTTTACTGGTATGGATGTCAAGATCCCTAACTTGAATTTTGTAAGGGTCTTGAAGATAAGTTTATTTTTAACAAAATAATGGATTCTATATCGGGAAGGGATAAGGGGTTTAGTATTGGTTTCACCAACCCTTTTTTTTATGGACTCATTTTGTAAAGAAAATGCAGTAGACTGCTCTCAAAATGACAAAGGAGAAGGGCTTCTACTTGATCAACCATATGAGTATGGGTGGCCTGGTTTTTGTAACAATATATACATTTTTCCTAGTGTAAACTAATATAAGTATAAACATATTTTTCACAAAAAAAGGTTATCAAATATCTATATGCAAATTTCTCAAACCCAATAATGTAGAAAAGATGAAACTTAAACTCCAATTTTTTTCATGGAAGTTTCAAATATTACTTGAAATCATCACATAAATAATTAATGAAATTGCACAATTGTATAAACAATACTATTTTTATGCAACCATACATGTTATCTTATGTGTCCAATGATCCTTGGCATGAATAGATATGGATAATATATGAAAGGTATAAACTAGTCGTTATTTTACCATTATAACATCAAATCTATAAGAGAAGAATGTTCATCCAATCCTTTCAAAACATAATGTTTTATATGGACAATATAATAAATTAGTAAAATGGTTATGTGTACACTATAAACATGTATAGCGAGACAGTGTAGTAGATAAAAAACATCAGCCTATTTTTTCAATCGATCTCTTTTTTGGTAGATCGATCATTTTTCGAAACTAAAAAAAGACCCCATTGTAAAAAATATAAATTTGTTGGGCTAGGAAACCATCAAACTATATCCATAAGAATATCCATCCCACTCTCCACATTATGCCCCATATCCTCTCATTGTGATGGACCTACATCAGGAAATAGTGGTCACTCTTTCTCGATAACATCTGCTATCCCTACCCCCAAAATTGATATCCATAAGGAACGATCGACAACTCTTTCTCTCATAAGATTCTTTTCTCTAAGTGTCCATACATACAAGGGCGTTAGTTGAAAAAGGATGTATTGCATGAGTGATTAATTCCTAATGATATGAATGACATATCATCCACAAACACCAAGACATATGTATTTCATAAAGGGACGAGTGTTCCTTCCTAATATGGTTGTTTGGACAACAAGGCTTGGAAATATTAAGAATGATAATATATTGGTATTACATGTGTGTGTAAATTTCAAATTGATTATTTCTGTGAATTATTAAGGGATGGGAACTCTTTCTATTCAAAGATATTAGGAAAGGACTGGAGCTCCTTGTAGGACATCATAAATGACCTACTGAATTCCCAGACCTCCAAAATATACTAAAGTGGGGAAATATGATTTTATCTTTCTTCTCACCATATAACAGGGATTATTTTAAGGAACCATACTTATTTAAAAGTGTATAAATGTTGGTGAATATTACCAATTCTTAAAACGCCAACTATAAAATGTTTGGCGATATTTTTCAAAATTTTTTTTAATTTACATGGAAGTTATATTGTTTATATAATAATTTGGCAATTTTTAGGGTGAAAAAAATTTACCCCATCAAAATTGGGCAAAACAGGGCTTCAAAAAATGCAAAATAGAGAATCTTTTTGCGGAGAAAAACATGGAAAAATAGCCCATGGGCTAAATTTCGCCCCTAAAATTATCTCTGCCAGATACTTTCTTTGCTCCCAAAATAGAACCCGTTGAGGAAGGATCAACCGCTCCTTTTATTTGAGAATATTATATTCTCAAAGGATCATAGATATAAGTAATTTTATTGGAAAACTTCGCTAGATTGCATGAGTTATTATTTTATTATTATACAAGTAACATTTTTCCCACCCACCCCAATATATGTCTCTCTAAGGGGCTCAAAATCACCAAAATCACATATAATATACTGAATTAACAAAAATCCACAATGGAACTACTTGGATAAAGAGTGATTGCACTTTCTCCTTACCATCTACAACTATACCCAACCAAAATAAAACCCCTTGAAGAAAAGTTTGAAGAAAATGTTTGAAGAAAAGTTTCTATGAAAGTTGTCGTTAAAGTATATATATCCACTTTCCCCAATAAAAAAAATGAACTCTTTGAGGAAGGAGTAGTCTCTCTTTGTCTGTGAATTTTTTTGTTTGCTAGCAATCTATTTGAAGAAGAATTCCCAAAAATTTAGTGACTTTTGGATGACGTCAGATAATGTTGCTTTGTCTACCACCAAACACATGTCAGTTGTTAACTAGAACACATGGATGCCAGCTCAGGGAAGAAACTTTATCATCAAAGGAAAGAGTTAAATCTCCTATTTGTCTAAATTAGGAAAAAATGTGGGTAAAAAAATGGCAATTTAGAATTTCAAAGTGTGAATATAAATTAATAATGAACACACTAAGGGGGTGTTATCATAATTAAGAACACACGTCATGCTGAGGAAATTTTCATTCGAGGGGGGTGTGGAGAGATCCTTTCCCCAAACCATTAAGGTGATTTCACACCCAAATATATTTGCAAATGGTGGGATGGAGACTACCTACCCCTGTTGCTTATGAGTAGGAGGATCAATGAGCGAAGAAGAGGATGAAGAATAATGGCCTAGTACGGGGATGAGCCACATGGAATAGCATGGGTCTAATGTGTACCTCCATTCATCAAATCCACTGCACCTTGCATGTGGAAAATATATAGGACAATATATTAATTCCTTGGGAATTCATGTCTGAAGTTACGATGGTTCAATTCTCCATTATGGGGAAAGGGAGCATAACCAAGGAGGTTTGCATTGATTTATAGAAGTATCGGGGTGGATATTAAGATCCATACTTTGGTTAATGTGCAAAGTTGATATTTTATTTAGCCACCTCCACAATTCTCCTTGAGCACATAATAGAAGTGGAATATTGGTTCTTAGGGAAAGAAGAAGGATTTGGTGGGGGGAGTGAGCTCGTAACAGAGGTAGGGATATCCCTACCAATTCAGATAGAGATACTGATGGGGTACTTAAATTATCCATGGAATCAATAATGTTGTATGAAGAGTGTCAAGGAGGGAACCTTAGGCATCTTGAGCATGTGGGGACCCATGTGGAGCAGCAGACGTTGGGGGCTAATCTCTTGGTAAATAGGATCTTGAATCCATGGAGATATCAAATTCAATGGGACGAGATTCTAGAGCCATTCCACTTCAATCCCACCAATATTTTCACCTTTTCTGAAGAGCGTCAAGGAGGGAACCCTTGGCAGGAAAAGAATGTGGGGTTGCAACAACAGGCGACAAAGGTTAATATATGGGTGGATGAGAACTTAAATCCATGGAGTTGTCGAATTGTATGGGATAAGACTATAGAGTCTGTCAAATTCGATCCCACCAAGGTCGCCACCTTTATTGACTACTAAGAAATATATAATATGAACTATTCTATTTATTTGGCTTCAAATAAGCCAACCAACCCACTATAGGCTCCCTACCTCGAACAGAAGGTGAGACATTGGCTACGAGTTGAAGAAATATAGTTAATATTTGAGATGAGGTGAGACATTGCAAATTTTCACTTCCGCATGGAGAATATAGTGTGAATAAAATAAATGATGATGGATTTATTCATGCAAGGCCCCATTTTAAGAGAAGTAACATATAAAAGGACCATCGTCATTCCCCATGCAGTTGATCAATAAGAGTTTCTCCATTTGGAACATAAGAATGAAACACCATTATAGAAATTTGTGGTGTTTGTTGGTATCATGGTTTTTGTTTTTTTTGTTCGTTGTCCACTCCATAGGTCTATAGTGGCCTGCCAACAATTGCAAAACCCTACCTTCACATAAATTCTTAACTTTGAAGAGCAATAAGCTCTGTTAGTGTTAGTTAGTTCTAAGACACATTTTTTTGGAGGACCAGAGCTATGTTATAGACATTATCTATCTTTGTATATTATGGGAACCCCAGTGGAAGAGGAAGTGTGATACAATGGTGATAGCATTGTGTGTTTGAGGTCAATAATTGATGATTTAGATGACAATTGTGGAATTTTGGTTGTTTTTTTGGCTAGTAATTTTGTGCTAGCCTTTAATATATGTAAATTGTTACTACATCAAACTATAAATTACCCATGCTATAGAAAATTTTGTATACAACAGAAAATAACATGGGATGGACACTGCAAGAAACTTTCAAAATTTTGGTGGATGCAATTCTTTGTAAAGGATAGTTGTGCTCAGTCATTTAATATAAATCTTATTGTAAATACTCTTTTTCTTTTCTGATGTCCTTCTTTGGAGATATAGAGTTTGAATCCATATAATTTAAAACATATTGTCTTGAATTTATATTCATCATATAAAATTTATTCACAAATTCAACTATCGATTGAAGATAAAACATTTATATACAAAGATTTGAAAAAAAATGTTCAATGCTAATGTTTGAATGCAATGCAACTTCATTACTTCCAATCCAATAAGGTATTGAACCTCACTTTGTTTTAGAAATTTTAGTTCCATCTTGACAGTTTTTAGAATTGTATTTCCTTATTGCATTAACTTTTACATCTATATATTCACAATGGAAACAATTTGGAAGGACCATATGGAAAGAACATTCTTCAACAATATTCCAAATATTGACCATGTATTCTTATGTGTTTTGTTTTAGTATGACATCCAAAGGAATATCATTGAGGTAAAACAAATGGTTTTCAATCCATATTACTACAGAGGATTCAAATAATCCATAATCCTCACAATTTTTGAAGAATTTATAAGATTTAGACTAAGTATTGTTGAAATTGTTTTCAATAGACAATAATGTACCTTTATTAAAATATATGATTCTTTTAATTGGCCATATAAAAATACCTTTGCCACTCAATCCTGTAGATTAGGACACATAAGAAAAAAACACTTCATCCACCAGAATAGCAAAGGATAAAGCACACAAAAACGTTACTCCAACAAATATTTCATATTGAAATTTGGTAAAAAAACCTATGGAAATGCAATCCTTCCATTCTGAACATTTAAGTAACAAATGAACATTTATCATGATGAAACAATATTTATCATCACTTAGAATAAAATTTTCAACAATCATGGAAGTAGAAATTGTCATTTCATTAACCTCACTCTGTTGAAGAGAAAATCCAATGTGGTTAATGTTTTGACATGTATGCCATCGAATATGAATACCAGCTCCCATTTGAAAATGTATATGCACTTTCTGATGAATAGGGAAGTTTAATATCTATACTTAAAAACCTTGTAACATTTATAATGACATATCCATCATTAAAGTCAATATTATGCAATATTTGTTTTATCTAGAAAAGAGATCCCCCCAATAACCTTTAATCCATTGAATAGTAGGTCCACATATTGTTGATAACCAAGATCCATTTTAGAAGGTATTTATGAAATAGTAAATACAAGAAACACAATGAAAACACACATAATTCAAAAAAATAATCACTCAATTTAAAAAGAGAAGGGATACACTCTCTTTAGTTGTCCACACTCATAATCCTTGAAGGAATAAAAAATATCAAAAAAATTGTTCAGTGGTAATACCGAAATCAACTATGATCTAATACATTCTCTGAACTCCAAAATGGATCAGTTGCTCGTACTCCTTACCATCTACTTTCCCCTTCTCCATTAATAACTCCTTGATGGAGGAGTGACTATTCTTTTTTAAAAAAAATATTTTCTCAAAGGGTCATTACATATAAATATATTTATTGAAAAGGAATAGATTCCATGAGTGGCTAATTCCTAATCATACAAGGATGACGTTTTCCACTTACCCCATGTCCACTTACCTCAAAATAGTTATATATGAAGAAGGAGCAATTATTTCCTCCTATCATCTATATAGTGATAATATATCAGTAACATCTGTATATATGAATTCATATATGGTTGTGAATTATGAATTTTATTTGACAAAATGAGAAAATGACGAGTTCTATGTCTCTGTCCAACACCCATATTCCTCGAAGTGGTGGATGATCTATAAATTATTTCTTACTTCACTGAAATCTTAGATGATCTTCTAGATTGCAAGAAATCCAAAATGGACCTACACGTGGAAAAAACAGATACTCTTTCTCATTACCATCTAGTATCCCTATCCCAAAATAGAACTCATTGAGGAAGGATGTGCACTCTTTCTTAGAGAATATTATTTTCTCTAAGGATCCATACATATAAGGATGTTTGTTGAAAAATGATGATGTTGTTCACTTACCCCAATATTTTTCTCCTTGAATAAGGAGTTTTTTTTTACTCATATCATTTATATGATGATAATATATTAGTAACATCTGCTTATATCAGCTTGCTTATGGATGAAAATTATGAATTTTATTCGATGGCACCCAAAAAGGACGGGCGCTCTTTCACCGTCTAACCTCCATATTCCTTGAAGTGGTGGATGCTCTTTAAATGGTTTCCCACTTTATCAAAATATTAGATGATATTCTAGATTGCAAGAAATATCAAATGGAAATACATGTGGAAATAGCGGCTGCTCTTTATTATTACCATCTAATTTCTCCATCCCAAAATAGAACTCATTAAGGAATGAGCATTTGCTCTTTCTTCAAGCATATAATTTTCTCTAAGGGTACATACATATAAGGACATTTGTTGAAAGCATATAGATTGCACGTGTGTCTAATTACTAATCATACAAGGAACATGCCATCAACAAACCCCAAGACACATCTCTTTATAAATGAGCAACTTATCCTTCCTAATTGGGTCACTTGGACCATAAATCCTCTCAAGCTTTATAATGGTAATATATATATATATATATATATGTGTGTGTGTGTGTGTGTGTGTGTGTGTGTGTGTGTGTGTGTGTGTGTGTGTGTGTGTGTACGTATGTATGTATGTATGTATGTATATATCAATATGTATATATGTATATATATGGATATGGATATGGATATGGATATATATACATATATGTATATACATAGGTATACAAATACATATATATGTATACATACATACATACATACATACATACATAAATACACACACACACACACACACACACACACACACACACACACACACACACACACATATATATATATATATCAATTTGTTTATGTTTGCGAATTATGAATTCTATTCGACGATATCAGGAAAGGATGGGAACTATTTTTTTGTCCTATTCTCCATATTACTCAAAGGGGAAAGAGCGCTTTCTCTTTCTCCTTACCATCTACTATTTCTACTCCCAAAATAGAACCCTCAAAGGAGGGATCAAGTGCTCCTTTTATCTGATAAGATTATTTTATCTAAGGGTTCGTAGATATAAGGAAGTTCATTGGAAAACTTGGCTAGATTGCATGAGTGATTAATTACCTATCATACAAGGAACATATTGTCCACCATCCATCATATAGATCTACCTGAGGGAATAAAAATCATTGATATCACATATGATCTACTAAATTACCAAAAATCCACAATGGAACTACTTGGGGAAATTTAGACAACTCTTTCTCCATGCCATAGACCTTCCTCATAACAAAATAGAACACCATGAAGAAGGAGTGACCTCTCTTTCTTTGATAAAATTTGCATTTTCCAACAAACTGTTTGCTGAAATTTTCCTATGAAAATTGTGAATAAAGTACCCATATCTACTTTCCACAACTTCCAAATGGACATGTATGATGTGGAATGGCCACATGTGACTAGATTACATGGGTCATCTGTTGTAACACCCCGGTTTTGACCCCTATTACATTAAAAATGTATATGATGTATATATTGTCATTAATCATGGTGTGGAGCTAAAGGAAAAATGCCCACCATCGATTTAGCGTTTTATGTTTTGGTGATTAAAATCGATGCCGATGGTATTTCGTGCTAGCCAGGCACATTATAATTTTGGGCATCATGTAAATATGCAATTTAATTAAAATACCCACAACCAGCTATGTCAATGCAACATTAAAAGAGATGGGGGAATGATTTCCTAAGGATAAGGTGGGGGGGGATATTCAAACTTTTGAGCCAATGGGGAAAAGCCAAATTTTAAGGGGAAAACCCATCAAGCTGTCAACCACCTTTCTTATCTTATTCACCGAATCATTTATTTATTCCAGAAATTTGTTGAGGTAGTTATTGCATGGGGATGGGAAGAGTATCGGAGTCAACACATTCGAATTTTGGGAAGCCACCCATTTTTGGGGAAACGTTTTTTGACTTATGGGGCAAGTTATTTCCCAGAAATGCTTCCCAATCCATAATGCATTCACGTCCTCCATTACTCATGCAGTTGGAAGCTGGCAGAGCTCTCTCTTAAACATTTTTGGTCTGTTGTGTGTGTCCTTCATGTTTGGGGGGAATTTTCTTCATTTTCCCTATGGCTGGGAAATTGTTTTTGTAATGATCCATGGTTGGGTTTCCTCCATCACGATCTATTTCATTTCCTCATTGTTTTCCAAGCTAGAAATCCATTTTTTGTAGTTCCCAGCAAATTGGAGAAGAGGCCACGATTTCTGGGTGTTTGTTGAGTCTATTTTTTCCCACGTTGAAGGCAATGAACATTTTATGAAATCGATTTTGGTTCCCAGGGTTGTTTTACCCATTCACCATTATCGAATTTGGTTTTCAGGATGTTTTTGTCCATGCCCAGAACTTGAATTTTCTTATGGGTGCATCTTTTGTTTTGGTTTGAACTAGCTTGGAGTGGAATTGGGTCTAAACTAGCTTGATAAACCTATTGTAGAAAGGAACCTCACAGACAGATCTAGAGGGGCTAGTTTTCTTCTTTGCACACCCTGAAGAGCACTGGAAGGGAAGGAATATCCTGAGGGGCTATGTACCAGAGAAGGGGATTCTTCCTTTTGTTGGGTGTGTAGATGTTTTAGAATCCAAGCTAGATATGGTGCAGGTGTCCATTGCCCTGTGGTTAAGCTCACTAGCTTAGCAGTTCAAGCTTTCCACCTCCTTGGAAGCCTAATAAATCCAAATGCAGTTTTGGCTTGGCTAAATTTTGATATATCTTTGGCTATGTGTGAGCCTGCTAGTGTTCCCTTATTCCTTGTGGCAATCATGCCCAACTTGGGGGTGGCAATGGTGTTAAGAGAATGATGAGCACATTGGCCTATGGTTGGGTGGAACGTTCCAACGACATAGCTGGTTGTAGGACAATATTCTTTCAAGATAAGTATTCTTGTGTATTTTATCTCTGCAACTGTATTTGTTTATGAATTAATATGAACATGTTAAATGCTTAAATAAATGTAATTGCTTCTATTGTATTTGCAATTGTTATGCATCTATACATGTTGTTAGTTCAATGCATTTTATTATCATGTTCATGGGACTTAAATTTCCCGGATTTGATATCATTATAGTCATGTTCTCTCTTTGGTAGAGGGGCGGGGACATGACATCATCTAGGAGGTTATCGAGTATCAGTGGTAGAATTGGAAAGGGTGTGGGACATCGATGTATCATTTGTAAGAATAAGGGATGAGCGACAAACCTGGTTTTTAGAGCCATAACTATGGTTTTTAAAGCCACTATTGTTCCCTCTAAAACCACATTGTTGAGCATCCAGAACTCGCCTACGGCCAAGATCCATCATGTCATTTCCAACAGAGCATATCTAGTTGTTAACAGAAAAGGAAATTGCATGGGGTATAATAAAGGTACTCAACTGCCAATAACTAAGAATCAACGATGGATAATATCGAATGTCACGATCGATAACTCAGAATCATAGTGCATTGTCAACTTATCCACTAATTAACAAGGGATGGATAAGTAGTTGGAGAAAAAATACACATCCACATGTATATTTTTCATTGACAACGAATCCAACACAAAAAATTGAAAAAAAAACTCTTCGCTGAGATGTAAGACTCTTCAATAAGGCCTAGAATTTTACGTCCTGCAGAACATTTATCCCCTCTGAAAAATTAGTTGACATGTATTTATAAAATTGACACAACAAGAGAGATGAGGATGAAAAGTATTAAACCATAGATTTGATGTGTACACATTTACAATTCTTATAAAAAATTTTAATACTAGTTGGAAGGTGTAACCTATTATCACTAAATATTTTTCAATTTTTTTTAGAGGGCCACTAGCCCCAAAGGATGTCTTGTTGTTAAAATTCTAAATTCAAATCCATCTGGAGATAAGGCTAAGGCATTTCGAATAATTTAGGTGTTTAAAAGAAGCAAGAAACTAAGGGATGAGACCAGGCACTGAAGGCTAAAGGTTCTTTATGAAAAAAGGTAGATTACTTTAATATCTGAGGATATTAGTGGTATGAGGAAATAAAGCTACATAAAATTGCATGAAATATAGTGAAGGAGAAGTGAGATAATCAAGCATTCATTCTATAGATCAACATTATGTAGAGATAACATGCAATGGAATTGCACACCAGTTAAAAACAACCCCAATAGTCATTGTCCCAAAATCACCATGGATACATGGGGAATTCTGGTTGACAATGGACCAAAAGGGCTGTTTTCAATACCGCTGATCTCACATGTCGTTGCCCCTTATGGAAACCTCCAATTTAAATTCTTTCTAAATTTCAACTCTCTTTTTAGCTCAATTGGTCCAAAATGTCATGTAGTTAGATGCATCCAATTTTATATGTTTTTAACCGAGGGGAATTTTTTTATTTTTGAAGTGACCTATTTTATTTGAAGAAAAACTTTGGTGCTCTACATCCACTATACTTTTCCATTGACATCGGTGACTAGCAGTGTAAGTAAGACTTTGAGCTTTACACCCGAGGTATATATTGTATCGAATTCTTTACCCATCGTTGTTTTTACCATTAGATAAAATAATAAATAATTCTTACCCTAGTAAACCATGTATAACCATTTTTAACCTACTAGTTGATAATTCACTCAAGATGGTGTCTGTATCCAAAATGAAGCTCCTTAAGCTAAGATATTCGAGTAACGAAGATATTCATGAACACAGCACTGATATATTGGACATTGTTCTCACCTTCTCAGACCTACAATTCGATTAAATAAGATAAATCCTTGGTTGTGGATGGAGAAGACCCATGCCACCTGTGGGCATGGAGCTTAGCCAAATTTGCATTCCGTCAGAAAGTGTACTTCCATGAGTTTATAACCTGATGTTCCATTACATATTCACAAAATAATAGAACCTCCCTCTCCTTGTATTTCAACAAAATATTGTGCATAATAATCCATAATGAAATTAAAAAAATGTTTTGTATCCCTGACTTCCTATTCTTGCAAGAGTTAAATGAGCAGAAATTTTCCACAACCTATCAGTTGCTCAAACCCATGGAAAGAACCCATTGTTTAAACCATGAACTAGAGAAAGGAATGGAAATACCTAATTGTCATGTTCCTTATGATACAATGGTTTTATCTTAGAATTCTAAGAAGGATATATCCTTATAGCCTAGTTGATAACACCATCCTAGGATTCCTTTATAGCCTTACTCCTGCCTATGGTTCCATGCCCCCCAGTTATGATTTCTGCATATATCTAGATGAAGCAATTCATCTCAACTAGAGGAGCTCCCTACCATAAAACAATTTAGATACCCATCCTACCTATTCTACATGTTTTTATATCAAAATTCTAAGCATTACAAAAGTTTGAACTTAAATGTCAAAGATGAAAATGGAAAGCAACTCCCTATATATGAATGGACAGACTTAGTTTTGAGGAATCTTGGAAATTCCAATTACATAGAATTTTTCAACAAAGTGGTGACTATTACCTATAACTTGATACATGGCACTCCGCCTCCAAGAATGTTTCCAAAAAATAAGAATATTTTACATATGAGCTCTATCGTGATGGTGGGGGATTTGTATCTATATGAAGATCATATTGTAATAAGAGTTTATGGTTTTCAAGATGATCCATACAATATTCATGCATTCCTCACACCCAAGATAATTGTAATCGAGTATACAATACATAGTCTTATCTCTAATCAGGAGCATTTCTTACACTTCAAGCACCAGAGGAGTTTTTTTGTTACCTAAGGAGTTGGGGTCCTTCCAGCTGAAGGGATTCAATTCCCTATAGTACATGGAGTAATACATGAATAAAATCAACTTAAAAAAAGCATATAAAGGATCATATGACCCTCATCATGTCATTTATTAGTTAAGAGTAGTAAACAAAACTTTTGGCCCTAGGGAAAGAGTAGTATAAGGGAACTAGCCAACGATTTTTTCTAAGATATCATAAAGAAAGTGGAGCCTACATAAAAGAGGTTTATGACAGTGGAAGATTATAATAATGACACTTTTGGCCCTAGGGAAAGATAGGAAAAATTCAGTTATAATTTTTCCCAAGTAGATAAAGTGTCTGGTCACAGGGAGAAGAAGTTGCAACAAAAGAAGACGAAGGCAGAGGATAATATGCGATATAAGCAGTAGTGGAAAGAAGAACAAGGTAGAAGAATCAGCTATAGAGGAATCTGCAATGGAGGAAGATAGAAGCATATAAGAGAGAAAGAGCTAAGACAAAAGAAGTACATGAAAAGGAATCTATGACATGAGAAGAGCTTGTGAAAGAAGATAAGTCACAAGAGAAGAAAATGATGTGACGAGATCAACATCGACAGTCTGAACCACACTAGAGAAGGAGTGCAGCAGTGCAACGGCTGGAAAGGACATCACGAGAGATCATGGGTACGAAGTTGGATAGAGTCACACATGCTGTAAGGAATAAAAGAATATTTATATTTTGGGTCGATAGTTCCTATTGACAAGTGTAAATAAAATACAAGTGGCATCATGTTTGCTGACATGATGAAGTCGGTTGAATGCAACATGTAATGATTCTATAAAAGGAAGAATCCAGGTTGTATCTGGGTTACTTCCTTAGTGACTTCCTAACCTCCTATTTTCATGTTACTTGTTGTTAATTTGTTGGTCAGTCAGTGGAGTATGTAAGAATAGTAGTCGATCCAAGATGTATGTGGATCTACAGTAGAGACAAAGAAAAGAGTAGTCGATCTAGGATGTGTGCAGATCGATAGTAGAGTCGAAGAGAAGAGTAATTGATGCAGGATATGTGAAGATAAACGGTAGATTAATGTAGGAGAAGATTGAATGAAAAAAAAATAGACATCATGAGAGGAGAGAGAAGTATTTATAGAAAAGAGAAGAAGATCTAGAGAAGAGTTTGTAGCTGAGTGTGTAGACAAAAGGTTCCATATATTTCTCATACCAAATGAAGAGTGCCTTTGTGTTTTTTTCCAGATGGGTTTCCGCATTAAATACTGTGTCATTGAATAGATGATGATTGTTTTTATGTCGCATGAATGTATATGATGAATGTGCTTAAGTAGCAGGAATGTATATTGTGATTAATTGTTTGCTTATGAATGATTTATCTTATGCATGAGTCACACTTTGATAGATAACCTATGTGTTAATCTTATATTGATGTTATAATCTCTGTGATGGATAAGGTAAGTAGTGTCTTATCTTATCACAACAAGGTTAATAAATAAAACCATCAGCTTTTGTTGAGTGAGTTGGTAAGGTTCAATGGGAGAAGAAATCCCCACCCAACTGTGGAAACCTGGTTCTGGTAGTTAGCCATAAGAGATATCTCAGGTTAGACTGCATCTGCATCGCAAGTGATACCGAATAATCCTTGCTCTATCAGAACAATATCTTGGTCTTTGTTGCACGCAACACAATGCTTGAACTTGGGTCAAAGGGAGAAAATACAACAAATGGTTCTGTTGTCAGAGCCATGAATCATTTTGGTGAGGGACATGTTTTGTCATTCAACGAAGCTTTGGTTGGATTTTAAAGCATTAGAGTTTGCATGAGAATAAAGTAAAGGATTGTGGTTAAATTCGACAAGGTGGTTGGAGAAATACCTTTATACGAATATTCATGAGATTTTCTTTTTCGAGCTCCCTATTGTGTTGTATGAATGGTTGTCAAAGTTAGAAACCCAACAAAATAATTTCCAAGGAGGATAACCGACAGAGTCGAATCCTTAGTTCATTCAATGACTGAAGAGTACTAGAAACCTTGTGTCGAGGGATGTTTATTTTTGGGTACACAGTATTATGGAGGGATACATTACTGAGTTTGTTGTTGACATAATAAACTCATATAGTGAGGCAGAAAGAAAAATATTCCAAGGACCACGACGAAGATACTTGACATCTTTGAAACCTTGGATAAAGATGATTGTATGTGAAAAAGGAATCCCAAGAATGGAGTCTGGTAGTTAGAATTTCTGTGAGGAAAAGTTTGGGATATGTCGCAGAACAAGTGCATGAAAAATGGAGAAAACTAAGCTGAGATGTTCCCTGCTGATAGTGGAACTGAATTAGAATTAGGTGGACATTTAAGGAGTGGAAGAATATTTCAGTGGGGAAAGAGAAGAAAACTGTGACAAGAAGAGGAAGTTGCCGTAAGACCAAAGGAGAAGATTACAAGTTAATGTTTCATTTCAACAAAGTTTCTTGTGACGAAGAAGAGGAATATCAACTGATATTTGAAAGAGAATAAGAAGAAGCATAAGATCCAGACCACGAGTACGAGTACCATACACCTACAACCTCGTGCACATCACTAGATGAAATATCTTGAAACTCGTATCCAAGTGGCTTTGTAAATACAAGTAATACCAACGCTGCGAATAGAGGACAATGGATTCTAACTAGTCAAAATTTTTGTCCAAGAGTAACAAGAGTCAATATAATGGTTGGAAATGATATCAAGTTTCTTATATTTAATGGAAATGGGTTAGAATACCTAGAGCAACATTGGTTTCTATGTGAATCCATATGGACCATGTGATAGGTGCAAGATGAAGTGATAAAGAAAGTGCATATGATCACAACCCTGAGAGGTAGTGTGCTATACTGGTACATGAATTTATCTATAGTTCTAGTGGGATTTGTGCAGAAAACAATCGACCAAATTTGAGTGAGATTAATAAACAAGTTTAGAAATCCAAAATATTAGTCGCATTGCATCATAGGAATTAAAGAAATCAAGCAGTTACCTACATAGTTTGTCTTGGACTTTGACCAAATATTTAAGACATTTATGGCCAAAGTAATCTTTTAGATGTCATACATGCAACACAAGGAATGGTTCATTGCAACACTATTGCCACACATCTGAATTCCATTAATGCAACAAAATATTGTGTCACAGATAGAAGCTCTCGATATAAAAATGAAGCTATAATCCTCACTCATTGGAGAGACATGTGCATGAATGATGCAAATTCAATCGCATCTAGCCAACCTTATGCTGCAACTCTTAGATATTAAGAAATGGAAAGATATCTAAGAAGAGCTTTGGTGTACCTGATGTAGAAATGAGGGAAACCATAAATATATTTTCCTAGTTCTCATGAACTATGGTGCAACAAGAGTGCCAAACCCATTAAATACACAAGGGATTCCTTGGTGTAGAATATGCTAGACCCGAGGTTATCAGTTAGAAGAGTTCTTGTACTTGCAAAATATTGTAAGTACATCAACTAGTCTATAGTGTAAGTTTTGTAAATCTATAGGACATGATGAGAAGGATTGTAGATCATTCCAGTTGTTGCAAGAGAAAATGGTAGATACCTAATTAATGAAGAATGACACGAAGATACAAGTTGAGCAAGCATAAGCTCAATACCCACCTGCTCAATATCCATCGTCCCAATATCAACAAAATCTGTATCCTCAAACCCAATATCAAAAAAACCTGCTAAGTTTGAGAACCATAGATCTAGAGGATATGATGAGAGCTATTGGAAATAAATTATGCAGTGGAATAATTTATATCAATGTACACTATGGAAATAATTCATGACACAAATTTCAGATAAATTGAACAAGAATTGCTCAGATAATCACAACATTAATCTTCATTCATTAATCAATAATACACTGATTATACAATAAATAGAATTTTAATTCTAAAGATAGGATTCAAATCTATCAGTTCTAACTGACTAATTAGCTAACTCAATGTGTCTAAATCATTGTTGTAACTCACTAGTTTAATTCTGGATGTCTAAAGCAGCCTACAATTAGTTAAGTGATGAGGTAGGTTGACAAAATGCATGACACTCCCTGCATGCAGCATGAGAAAATCATGCTAGGATAACAGAATGTGATCTAATAGATTGTAACTGGAGGATAAATCAATATAACTACTTACCTACCACAACCAACTAGTGGAGGATGGTGGTGGCACTCAAAGTGGGTTCTTATAATGTAGGGATTGGTCCCATAGGCACATAAACTCATACATGTAGATGCATTAAGTGGAAGATAACCTCTAGGTGTGTCCCCCATACTCTATCTAAGTGACAATGACTTACTAAGTTAGTAAAAATGACCAAATAGACTATATTGGACAAAGGAGGATTAATTCATCCTAACACCCCCGCTTTATCCTAAATTTGGACAACTTGGGCCCTGGAAACTAGGCCGAAAGTCATCGATACAATATAAATGACATAAATTACTGTTTAATAAAATAAGGAAAATGAGGAAAGCCTCATGGGACCCCCCCCCCCCCCCCTCAAATATGCAGGAATCAGGAAATCAGCTATACTTAAGAGAAAAAAAATCCTCTTTAAGAAAAAACTTGTGAAAAAATTGCCACAATCTACAACTCTGTGGAGTAGGAATGCAAAATCATGTTTCTTTTGTGCATCAACATCCTGGGACTGTGCATGTAAACCTCTCCAAACTAAATGATTATGTTTGGAGGAATTTTCCTCTTTGGAAGAAGAGGAATATGCTCAACTGAATCAGGAACATAGACAACTGCAAAATGAAAACTAGACCCATGTAGAGAAACTGATATAAACTGATGAGAGAGAAAATTTGATTGAGAGTTCGAACCATCTGAGGAAAACCCAAGAAAATTCTATGTTGCAGCCTTGAAAATCAAACCATGTGAGGTAAAACCAAATCCACGTGTTAGGAGAAAGTGTCCAGGAAAATGTAATATGTCTCCATATTTACTAGTACTATGAGAATATGAGCATGTGATCAAGTAGTAATGTAGACAAGTCCTGGGACCATGGATTGTTACAGGAAATTATCAACCAGTGATGACAGAGGATGTTTCCCTAGCATGAAACACTCAACACTAGAACAAAACAACTACAAGATATAGAAACTTTCCCTAGGATTAGATAAACCTCTTGAATTAGCTTCTATTCTTACCTTCCACGGGATGCAAAGGTTTGATCGTTGAAGTGCTTGACCTATGTAGATAACCTGCAAGAAACACAACAAAACAAAAATAGTTTAAAATAGTAACAAGATAGTTTAAAATCCTATGTAAAATACAAAGGAATTAAAAAACAAACACAACATGATAATCATACATACAAATGCATGTGGGAAATAAACTTTATTTGTATTAAAAGTACAAGGAGTGAGAGTTTAAAACCGATTCCTTGGTGTTGAGAGCTCTTCTCAAAGGATCCTTTCCTCAAATCCTTAATCTTTCCTACTAATAACCTAAGAGTCTGACTGAATTTAGCTAGAATTTGGATGCAATAACACATTCTTCCTCTCCTTACCCATGAGGGGTAATCTAGTATATAAAGGAATGATAGGATAGGATAAGTTGAGTATTCCATGGGAGAGGTTAAGGGGTGATCCTAGGATGATGGATCTCAAGCTCTAGGTGTCCTGAACCATAGGAATGAGGCTTCCATGAAGGAAATCTTTGAGAAGCCTCTTGAACTTTTCTTTTTTTTCTTCATAAGTCGATCACCACACCTTGTTCAAGGGAAAACGGTGTTAGCAAGTGTGCACCACACCTTGTGCATGGGATATAGGTGGTGGCACCACTTTTTGCAGATGGAAAATAAGCGTTGTTGATATGGGTACCGTAGCTTGTCCAAAACTAAAGTGCGGTGGTAGCCAAAACTATGAATTTGTTTATCCTTATTCATTTCCAACTTCAAAATTTGAGGATTTCAAGGAAAATACTGAGATTTTTGTCCCACAACATGATGTTAACAATAATTAGGTATAACATAATCCCCCCTAAAGCATGAGGCTAGAGGGAAAAGGATAAGAAAATGCTTTGTAGGAATAAGTTATCACTTCAAGGAAATAGTCCAAAGATCAGAAATATTCAATGACCAAGGTCATCTTGGAGTACATTTACAATTTGATACAAATCCATATGAATCATAACATGGCTGTCAACCAATACAACGCAGATCCATGTGAGACATAAACAATCATATATACTAGAATACATCATATATCCATGTGAGAGAAACTCAAATTTAGACATAGATAATGGATATACAATGTATATATATGTCATACAGATGCAAATTTGAGCAGAACCACAACCATACAAAAGTGGATCCATGCTACAACTCATACAAATACTCCATCACAACCTGGAGAAAGAAATGAGTGCTTTAACAAATACCCAGGGTATGCATCTCGTCTTCAACAAATTACGATTCTATCCATGTGAATACATGTCTTGAAGTCGAACATGGTAGAAACAACTTGATTATCGGTCAATGATGAAAACCATTAACAAGTGTGAGGAATATCACCATTAATGTCGATGATTCCCAAGGTAACTTGGTAGAATCCTCCAAGTGTGAATAGATAGACTGATATCAAACACACAGCTGAATCTTTCGATCAAAATTCAATGATGTAAACCTATTTTCGAAAGAGAGGAAATATGACATTGATGTATACATATCTCAAGGCACTGACTTGTTTCTAATACTAATTCCCGAAAGATGTATTGAAGTCGATAGGAATAGCCTCGTTGAAGGACAGCCATGATGAATCCCTCATCAATGACACAAAACTCAGAACAAAGTTATGGAATTTGAGTATGAAGTAACCATAGGACTGACTCAAAGGAAATTGACATGAAATTATTTTTGACTGCAGAAGGTAACTCTCAACACAAATTTCCTTTTAACATTGGGATTCACAACCAAAGACTTGGTAGCATTTACTTGATGAGGCAGGTACTAGGATATGATGAGACCCAGAACGATGCATTCTTTGAAAATACTCAAAGGAGTGACATGACTCATGAAAGTGGATCGAATCGGAGACAAGCTGAATACCCAACTGTTTGAATGAAATGTAGACATGTGCCATGTTCAAAGGTTACTAAACTTCCATTATTAAAAATCAAATATAGTTTCCTTCCCTTAAATTCTCCATCATGATTGATTAGTGCCTCTTTTTGTTTTAATGAGTTCAAAGAGGGAAACAAACTCTCACTACAGATTATCATAAGATAAGGCCATTCTCATATGTTTTAGGAACCTAATAAAGGAGGGGTCCATTCCAAAAGAGGGTCTCTCATTGTTTAGTTTAACAAGTCCATTGAAAGTAAACTCGGCGACATTTACATTTAGAGAGTCTAATTGAAAATGAAGGAGACTCCAAGAGGTCCTTTTTCATAAAACTTAATCTTCTAGGCCCAAAAAAGTATAGAATAATACACTGGAGAAATTTTCTAGTCAATGACTAGAGTATACGTTTTTCGTAACTAGTCAATTCAAACCAAAAAAATGGTTAAACTACAATCAGAAAGATGACTCTTCAGGTCCTTTTCCAAGCGTGAAGATGACAAGTTCACTCGACGATATTTTCACATTTTAAGAGTAAAAAAAGAGCTTAAAGAGGACTCTATTAGGGTTTATTTTTTGTAAAAAGGTTTTACGAGTCTGAAAAAGTAGTAAAATATGTCTCGAAAACTTAGTCCTAAGGTTTAACGAGCACGACTGAAGTTTTAAAATAGCACTCGAAATCTTTTCTCATTTTGATCAAGAACGAAAAATACAAAAAGAAAACTCCTCCATATCCAAAAATATCAACTCTTCATGACTTGCAACCCTCAAAAAGACCATTAGAATCTCATTTAATCCAAAATTTGACTTTATATGACTATATTAAGGGTAAAAATTAATAAATTAATTAAAATAAAAACAAAATGGTGAATAAAACTAGTAAAAAAAGTCAAAAATAGTTGCCATTGTGTTTTTACACATTTGGAGGGAAAAAGAGCCATTTTGAGATCAAACTTGGAGCGTGGATTGCAGAGGCTATGACTGACCATTCGAGGAACCGTTTGGACTAGGTAAATATTGAACTCTTCCCCTACATTTTCATGGATTTCTTTTTCATTTTAATGCATTTTTTGGTTGTTTTGGGGCCATTTTCCAAGAGGAAAATGCATGTTTTGGGCATTGCGCTTTTCCCTTTTAGGAACTGTGGTGCTGAGAAACACTGCACATTTCTTTGAAGGAAATTGCAGTACCACCACTTTGTCCAAAAGGAGAGAAGGCGATGGCACAATCTACCCTAAAACACTTTAAAAATAGACCAAATCAAATATTTTAAGGAGTTTCAAATGATTGAGTATGGTTTTTAATCCTCCATTTTGATTGTTTGGTAGGTTTAATGGTTATGTGGAAGGAACGTGAACATGAATTTCATGAAATTCGTGGAGCGAATTATCATGGCACCGTAAATGCTCTTCGAGAATGTGGAATTCTTAAATTCTTCCAAGTTCCTAGCATGAGAACGCAAATCATATTTTTGTAGTATATACTCAGGATGTGGAATCCTGAACAATAGCATTTTGAAGTGGGTCCTCACATACTTACTGTGGAAGTGGAAGACATCTACTTCATAACAGGTATTTCTAGGAGAGGATATCCCATTTCCTTGAATACTCCTCATGGTTGGGATCTTACTACACAGGGATTTTTCGACCAGTATTGTTTCCTAAGTACTCATATGAGTGGGAAAAATATTCCCATCAAGGACGTGATGGAATTAACCTTGAGGATAGTCCATTTCACGATGCAAATTATTTTCAGGAGCTAAGGGACTCATTAGGAATGTAGGGCCCACATGTTGTATACCTTATAATCCATGGCCTCAATCATATTCAACTGGGTTGAAGCCTTGTTGGTGACATTCAAAGAACAACTCACCAAGTTTCTTCATAGAGAGTTAAAACAGTTCGGGTATGGTACTATCTTAGTGTCATTTTTATTGGAGAGAGTTCCACTATTGAGTCCACAAGTTTTACTGATCTTAGAGCACGGGACCCTCACATGCTCAGGTGGGTAGAGGTCATGTCCCTCCATGGTGGTGGGGGACCAAGGGTTAAATATGGGGCCTATTTCTTTCGCTGATTGGATGACCAAATTCTCATGGTTGAGGACTATGCCTACACGGGCATGAATTTTTTAGGACCCATACCTAGCCTTACCTGAGGATGAGAAGTGAGGAGACCTTGGTGAGTAAGACACTAAAATATGTATTTTTTTATGTTTTATGTGTTTTCATAATTTTTATAGGTGGTAATGAGACATGCTTCCTATTGTGCAAATGTGGGGATAGCGAGACCAGGAAGGTCCTCTCTAATTGACAGGAGAGACGGTGCTCGATTTGTATGCCGTGATTATGACAAGATGACTGAGCATGAGAATAATCTCAATAGACTCACTTTATATATTCCTGACATCTGGGTTGATGACCTCCCTAGGAGGTACCAGCGACACACAACTGGTGTGTTGGGTCGCTTTGGTCACTTGCTGCGCAGAGTAGAAAGGACCATTATGTGCTATCACAAGCATCACTAAGGACCTGCATGATATGTACACTGAAATCTATTAGCTTTAGTATTTTTGTTATTTTGTAGTGTTGAAAGCTAGTATGCCTCATTCCAGGTCTCGAGACCACATTTTGTACTTAAAACTTTATATATATATACATATATATGTACAGAATAATTTTTTGTGACCTACATGATTTTGGTAATGGAATATTATTCACATGGATTCTATCTTTCACACTGTTTATTTACAATGTTTCATGTTATTTTACTTATCAATGTATCAACAATGGGCAACATGCCAATCCAACATGTGATTAGCAAGTGAATCGGCAATCGAATTATATGATCTTGGAGTGTGTTGGTAAGTAATTTATTCAAATGACCTCTCAAGTAAACGTACTCTTCGAAAAATATGAAGAAGCACTGGGTTTCAGATGCCGTACTCGTGATTCAACAGAGAAACCATGAGCTGGGAGTCATAAAATATGACCAAGTGATTGATATCATGAGACGAACCTTTGGTTAACAAACCTATCACCGCATGATATTAATTGATATTGTTGGTAGCGATACCTAGGCATACTCCTCCTGAACTAACAAAGTCATTGGATTGGGAATACAGTACCCATAATTATTAAGCGATATTCAGGGTTTGGCGGCTAGCACCATCAACAAAACCATAGTAGAGAGCCATATGCAGAATTTAAATCATAACATGGAAAGAGAAGTGTCAAAAAACACCTTAAACCATACCAACATAACAAAACCACACTAAAAGACGTTATATACCCATATATACAAGGTACTAATGCAAGATGTCCTAGGCATAGTACCTTTTCAAGTACATCCCATTGTGAGGTTGCCTGAAAGGTATTCCATCATAATACATTAATTCATAGGACCCTTCATCTAACACTTTGATAACAATGTAGGGATTATACCACATTGATTCAAGCTTCCCTTACCCCAAATTATCATATTTCTGATCGTATGTTAGAGCAAGGTCTCCTTCATTGAAGACTCAGGTTGAATAGATTTATCGTATTGGGCCTTGACCCATTTCTTCTGGGACTCGTTTTCCAGAGCGACATCTCTTCATGTTTCGTCAAGGTTGGTTAGATAAAGGAAGCACTCTTCCTTGGTCGAGGTGTTGGGTAGAAGTTCAACAACTAGTTTTAGTGAAAAAAATTGCATTTGATAGGTAAAACAGATTCGAGTCCATAGACCAATTGGAAAGGTGTGAAATCGGTCATTGTTTTCACAGAAGTTCTATAGGCCCAAAGTGATGAAAAAATAGTTAAATTCCAATTTGATTTATGTTTTCCATCCATCCTACAAAGCATGGTCTTAAGGACTTTGTTAATGGCTTCAACTTGGCCATTAGCTTGTGGATAGTCGTGGGTTGAGTTTTCATGATGAAAACTAGACTTGGCGCTTAGCTCAGCCATCATCTGATTATGGAAATAATATCTGTGCTCAGTTACTATATCTTGAGGAAATCAAAACCTATCAATGACATGGTTAAACAAGAAGAGGACGATAGTCTTACCATCCTCGACATATGTAGGAATTGCCTTAGCCCATTTTCTCAAATAATCAACAGCTAGAATTATGTAACTGTGCCCCTCGGTTGAGGTAGGATTACAATGCATGAAATCCATCCCCCATTTGGAGAAAGGGCCAACAAAAATGATGTGGTGTAGTAGAGCAGGGTGGGTGTTATTTTTTGGATAAAAGAGCTGATAGGGTGTGCATGTTTTGACCGCTTCATGGTGATCCTTGAAGATATAAAGCCAAAAGTAACCAGCGCAAAGGATTTTATGAGTTGTATCCATCCCAAAACGATGACCACCACATACTCTAGAGTTGAATTCATTCAAGACCTTTCCAGCCTCATCGTGTGTTAAACATCATCGGAGAATGGAATCAATACCATGTTGGTATAAGGTATCATTGAGAATTAGATAATATTTGGCAAGATGGTGAATGCATCGACGATCATCACGAGATAGGTCAGGATGAAATCTTTGAGTTTGGAGATATATGATCAAATATCCATACCATAGGTCCATCGTGCTGATTAGGAACAAAAACTCATCAGGAAATGAGTCATTGGGCTCAGTTTTCATGATAAAGCGGGGAAGATCACATATCAACTCCTTAAAAACTAAGGATTTCTTGGAAGCAGTAGTAGTGAACTCTAGTTCAAATTATTGTAGGATGATGGTCTAACGAGAATATTTCCCCACCAGTACCTGATGAGTGAGGATGTAGTACATGGGGTTTTGATCCGCAAGAGCGGTAGTTATGCGAAGTAGGATGTAATGATAAAAAAATTATACATCAATGATCGTAGCCAAAGCTAACTTCTCCATATGTGAGTACCTATATTCAGAGTCCAGAAGAATCTTACTAAGATAATAAATCACATGTTCTTTCTTGTTCGAATCCTCGTGCACTAGAACCATACCAATGTAGTTGTGGAGGAAGCAATATCAAGAAGAAAGTCTTTTGAGTAATTAGGGGGGTGTAACACAGGTCAGTGTGTTAGGGCATGTTTTAAACTATCAAAATCCCATTGACATTGATCATCCCAAATGAAGGGAGTGTTCTTTTTAAACAAACACATATAACCATGCTTTTTCTCTACAAAATTACACACGAAATGATGAAGAAAGTTTTCCTTCCATTGCAAACTTTGGATTTCTTTGATGTCGGTTGGGGGGGTGAGGAAACAATTGCAGTAATTTTCAAAGGGTCAATCCAAGTACCATCTTTGGAAACAACAAAGGAAAGAAGACGTCTAGTATCCACACAAAAGACACACTTATGTGGATTTAGCCAAAGATGATAGTGACATCATAGAAGGAAAATGTCCCTAAGATGCCCTGAATGATCCTCTCTCCATTGTGAATGAGCGGCAAGGTCATCTAGGTAAGGTTCCACTATGTGTTTGATATCGTGAAAGGAATATGACATGTCTCATTGGAATGTGGCTCCAACACTTTTCAAGCCAAAATGTAACTTACGATAAGAAAAGGTTCCCCACAAGGAAATGAATTTATTTTTGTGCTGATCACCAGGTAATATTTATATCTGATTGTAGCTAGATAAGCCATCCATAAAGGAGAAGATGACACTTCTAGAAAAATTTTCAATGATTTGATCGATGTGGGGAGTTGGAAAGTTGTATTTCGAAAAATCTTTGTTTAAGTCCCAAAAATCAATGCAAACCCTAATAGTGCTTTGCTTCTTGCCATAATGAAAAATATTAGATACCCAATCAATCAATGGAACTGAATAAATGAAACCAGATTTCATAATTTTTTCAACCTAACATTTTATCATTGCAACTTTCTTAGGGTGGACTTGATGGAGTTTATTCCTAACCAATTTTTCCATTAGGTAAGTCCTGATCTCATGTACTACAATAGATGGATCAATTCCTAGAATTTCCTCGTAACTCCAGGAAAAACCATCTCAAAATTATTTGAAAAGAACTTGGTATTCTTCAATTTTGATTGTTGAACATTTATGGCCAACATGAACGTGTTCAACAACTCCTAGATTCATCAATATGTCGATGGGAATAGTTTGAGTAATGTTTCACAAATTCCCTTCAGAGTCAACATCTTGCAATAATACAGGTGTTTGAGGACATTCGACAATATCATAA
This sequence comes from Pseudotsuga menziesii, assembly GCA_001517045.1. Taxonomy (NCBI): domain Eukaryota; kingdom Viridiplantae; phylum Streptophyta; class Pinopsida; order Pinales; family Pinaceae; genus Pseudotsuga; species Pseudotsuga menziesii. The sequence continues at coordinate 780,091 of LPNX010628510.1, forward strand.
CTGATAAGAGATACAAAATCGGAATCCACCTAATCAGAATTAGGAAGAAAATAATTTATACGATGATGATCTTCCCATAAGTATTTATCCAAACTCATAATATCCATATTATATTCGTCCGATGGGAAATTCTGTAAGAGATAATCTAGACTTATGAGAGGGGAATCTAGCCAATAAGGAAGATGTTAGGGATTCGATAATACTAGATGTTGATCATCAAAGTAAGCATCATAAGTAGATTGAATGGCATGGTATAGGGATTCTTGATGACCTAGAAAAGGTATTTCAACAATCTCTTTGCCTTTGGACATGCCCCAGGTAGTGGATGATATCATGTTCACCGTATAAAATTCTGTACTAGGATGGGAAGCAGTAGATGGAAAGAATCCCATCAGGGATGAATCTTTCAAAAGTCTGACTCCTATGGATTGATAAGGAGGAGGGGATCACCACAACATGGGAACATTGTTTTCCATGATGGTAGTGATATCAGGCGAACAATAATCAAGCTTATCTATGGTTATAATTTTTCCCTGGTGAGGAAACTAGAGAGCGTGAAATAATGACGAAGCAACTTCCGTAATAGCATAAAACTAATTTATCCCTAATAACAAGTTGTAATCCAACGGAGCATCAAATACTTCTACCTGGATATTAGCAGTATTTCCCCCAACTCAATAGATAGTGTTGGTAACAAGTCATGAGGATGGAAACCTCATCCGCCAAAGGCTTTCAAAGTGGTTGGTGACCGATTTAGTTCAGGAGAATTGATGGCTCTCCAGCAAGACATAGATAAAACTGAGGTGGAAGCTCCTTCATCCAACAAAATCCGATGAAATTTCCTACCCACCACACTAGTCGCAATTTGAAATGTGAGTTGGTGGGATAACCTCGATTTGTAGTTCTCCACATTAAATGTGATTGTATTGGAATTCACTGGATATAAGGCCCCTAGGATTGACACCAAGTTTTTACGTTGTGTGGGGAAACTTTGGAGTACTTCCAGTGTAGAAATGGTGCAAGGTGTTTGAGCTAAATCTTCAACAATGTTGTAGAATTGGGCAGCTCGAGTGCTTGGATTAAAAGATGACTTTAGGATTGTACTCTTAGAAGGGTGCAAGATCGTGTCAATTCTAGGTTAATCAATGGTAAGAGGGAAACTAGAAGAAGGAAGAGGAGAAGAATTGGTGGAAGGAGTATTCTCAGGAGAAGCACCAACATATTTCTTCTTGGGAGGTTTATCATATGTTTGTTTTTTTTATTAGCGCAACAGTTTAGGTAGACATCATTATGATTTCCTTGGTGGAGGAAGAGGGACCATGCAAAGATGTATGATCGATTAATTCTTGTTGGGATGGGAAATGGTCGGTTAGCACTACCGATGTAGGATTAATTTTCAAAACCTTGTTGATCTCTTCACACCTAGGACACTCCTTCGTGAAGTGATCATCTCCACATATAATATAGGGGTACTTAGCTTTCTGTTTGGGTTTATACTCACTCTCTCAAGTCACGGTCTTAGGATTCTCATGTTGGTTTCCATATTTTTTATCTTTAGCTTTACCCTTTTTCTTATTATCTGGTGTTTGTGAATATTGGATATAATTCACCTTGGAGGAACTAGTAGGAGTGGAAGAAGTATCAAGATAAGAACTTTGTTTCTTGGCAACTTTCATTGTGGATGGAGGTTGGATTGAACCTATAACACCATCGACAGAAGTTTTAGCAAGTGGCTTGGAGGGATCAGTGTTAGGAAGAGGAGAATTAGGGATCAAATCATATAAGTTCATGGACTGAGAATAAACCAAGTCCAAATACTGATATCGAATAATAGCTTGTTCCTCTGTAACGACACCTCCCATAGCCACATCTTGGGAAATAGGAGGAAACAAAGATTTTGTAAACCAGTCAGCTAAAAATAGATATGGAATTAGAGCTTTGATTAACCTTCAGTGTTTCCTCCACTCATGGATGTGGTCAGAAATGTGAGTAGAAGTATTCTTTCGAAGAGAGGTCAAAAGATCCATACCAGTCTCAAAATAGATTGGTAACTGGAAATGGGTAAGGGATATAGGTTCCAATGAATTAAAATCCACAAACGAATGTTGTGGAAGTTCAATATACCACTTAGCGACAATACCAATCAAGTTCTCTAGAAGAGCCTAAAACAAATGGAATCATCCATAAAGGAGTTCAATGGAAGGTCAAACTTCAGGATGTCTGATGGTAACTTGATTTGAATTCCTAGCCAAAAAAGGTCATTTTGGATGGGATCATTATCAATTTGGATAATTCTAGAATTCCAAAGTAGAAAAAATGGAAGATGCTTATTATGTTGTGGGTAATTATAACACTAATAAGGTAAGGGTACCCCAGTAGGACCATAGGTTGGTTGAGGTTTTCCATAGTACCCTACAAACTATTGGTAATTGGGAGTGTTTTGACCCATGAATGGTGGTTGTCCCTGTTTATTTCCAGCTTGGGTTTCATAGGTAGGTTGAGCCCATTTATTGGTAACTCCTTTGAGATCAGGGAAATATAATGAATTATTGTATTGTTCCCTGCTAAGGTATTTATTACCAATATTGGGTTGTTAAAGAGGGACCCAATAAGATGTGGGTGGCTATGAAGCAGGACAATTAGGACCATAACTGGCAGGAACACCAGATCCTACAGTTGGAGGAGTGGGTTATGGAATATTATGTAAAATGGGCACATAAGGTCCCCTAGCTGTATGGGATGTGGGGGGTAAAAAATGACTTCCAATATTTAGCAAACCCATGGAAGGCATAGGAGAATTTCCTAATGAATAATTTGACATTGTATTCAGAACATATCGTGACACTCTCACAGGAGTGGTGATCCTAGTAACTGTTGGAGCAGGTGGAGCATTAGCTAGAATTGAACTAGAAGTAATATCTAAAGATATACCTAGAATATCACTTGGTAGGAGATTGGGTAAATCCCTTATAGGGTTTGGAGTTATCTCTATTGAAGAAACATTTGCGGTACTAGTAGAACTAAATTGGGAGATAGCTTGTCCCGAGGCAATTTTCCAAAATGGAGCATTCGACCCAAATATGGGAGAAACCATATCATCTGATAGAAACTGGTTGAGCACAACCCCAAAAGGAGCTGGGACAACAAAATATGGATTTAGAGAGGAGTGTTGTTCCCCTAAAGGTGGTATTGAAAAATCAGTAATGGGATCATTGGTGAGAGGAGAGAATTCACCTCCCTCTTCCGTAACCGAAACTCCCAATTTGGGAATAGATACACTACCTTCTTTAGAATGTGTGTCCATATATCGTTCCATGGAAGGTCAAGTCGCAGGGTTTAAGGGATACTCAGGTGTTAATCCCTCCATATGATGAGACTATCTCTAAGGAAAATCGGCTATTTTGAGAAGGTCAAACTGATCTCAGAAATAAACCTCTAGCTAATCAAGCAAACCAAACGCTACTCAAGATAAAGAAATAATCAAAACTGTGATAGGAGTGGTTTAAAATTTTAGATCCTGACATGATTTTCAAATCACCACAATTCGCAATATACCATAGGGTTCATTAGTAAAATGCAACAAGGAGGATTGGGACCGTACTCTTTCCTGAATACCCAAATACCTGGGTGGCATCGTCGTATCAATCTACCCTATTTTTGTTCTCGGTGTATAGCAGTGATATTACAACCAAAGGGCTTTCCTAAGTTGGTCTCAGGATCCCTACCAGTGTCTCCAGATACACACAAGGTACATGGGAGATCCACTCTATAGTAGTGATATCTAATGCACAATCATTTGAAAGGGGCCCTCCTATAGACTGTTGATTATGTGAAGTAGATTTCAATATATATCAAGGGTATGTGAAATGTTGTTTGATATACAAACAATACATGGAATAACCACACGATCTCGGGGATGCAGTGTAGGAAAATAGCGACAACTCCTACGTTTAAAGATGTAGAAACACGTCTCTAACCTATCACACCTTTCTAAAGATTATTAACCTCAACTAGCACTTAATTTTATCTTTTATGGTTAGGTGAGTACAGAAATGTAAAACAATGCAAACATGCACATGCAAATATTTCACTTTAACCTTTTTGGGTATGCCCTACTTAAAGGAGGGATAGAGGTTTGGTTCTTGTTTTTCCAAAATGAATAAATCCCAAGAAAAAATATTAAAATATATAATTGATTCCTATTGCAAGCATGCAAAGAATTCTCATGCAAATCTTGAAAAGAAAAAGAATGAGATCTCTTTTAAAAAAGAAAGATACTATCACTATTTTTCACACGAAACTTTTCAATTCTTCAAATGAAAGAAAGATTTGAAACAATACTATTTTGTTCTTTTTGTTGAGAAGAAAACATACACAAAGCAATCAAACCATGAATACCTGAAAGTTGATGAGACTAATCAAGTAATCAATATTTCATCCCTATACCAAGATCTATGATCAATTTTCTATCAAATTTTTCAATGACAAATATGAAGACAATATTTTAACAATCTATGAAGAAAACAAAAGAAAAACTACTTTCCTTTTTAGTTGATTAACACAACACTTAGAGATATGAAATATATGATTTCTTTTCAAAAAATTCATCTTTCAAACCAAAACCAAATGAACAAGAATCCTAAAAGGACAAAACCAAAACTAACTCTTGAAAATATAAACAAATAAAGCATAAATACTCTTTCCAGATCTTGTTTAATGATTTCAACTATCAACAATAACACCAAAAAATACTTAGAAACCAAATTCCAAATACATATTTCGAAAATCAAACAGGGATTGAAAACCTTACCTAGCACCGTGATTTGACAAGTGAGTACAGAGTGTTAGAGGTTGAACACCGCTCTTTGTCAACATCTATAGAGTGGTGACACTACTCTCTGTATAATGGAAAAATGTGGTGGCATCACTATTTGCCTCAAGGAAAGGTGTGGTGGTCACTCCTTTTACACTACCCAGGTGCAGTGGCCAAAAGAGATTTTGAAATCACAAAGAGGAGAAAACGAAAAGCGTGAGAGCTCAGGTATTGGGTCCAAATAACATATAAAAGAAATAATGTGAAGAATTAGAGGAAAATGAATGCATATCTAATCAATTTCAATCCAAATCTAACTCATTCACAAGTAGATCTGATGTATGAACTAAAATTGAAAACTGAAGGAAAGTTTGAAAAAAACCAAGAATCTAATCTAGTTCCCTAGTGGAGCCTCCACTTTTGTTACATGAATTTTTGAGCCAATGCTGACATAGGTTGTTTCCCTAGAATGAAACACTCAACACTAGAATAAAACAAATACAAGATATAGAAACTTCCCTTAGGATTAGATCAACCTCTTGAATTAGCTTCTCTTATTCCCTTCCACAAGCTGCAAAGGTTTGATCCTTGAAGTGCTTGATCTATGTGGATAACCTACAAGAGACACAAAAAAACACAAACCAATATAAGAGTAACAAGATAGCTTAAAATCCTATGTAAAACACCAAGGAATTAAACAACAAACACAACATGATAATCATACATACAAATGCATGCTCGAAAGAAATTATATTTGTATTAAAAGTACAAAGAGGGAGAGTTTACAACTAATGCCTTGGTGTTGATATCTCTTCTCAAAGGAGCCTTTCCTCAAATCCTTAAGCTTCCTTACTAATCACATAAAGATTCTGGCTAAATTTGGCCATAATTTTGATGCAATAACACATTCTTCCTCTCCTTACCCATGAGGGGTAAGCTAGTATATAATGGCATGAGAGGATAGGATAAGTTGAGGAATCCATGGGAGAGGTGGAGGGGTGATCCTACATTGATGGATCTTAAGATCCAGGTGTCCTGAACAAGAGGGATGAGGCTTCCACAAAGGAAATATTCTAGAATCCTCTCAAACTTTCCTTTTCTTCCTTCATAATTCAAGCACCGTGCCTTGTTCAAGGGGAAAAGGTGTTACCAAGTGGGAGACACACCTTCTACATGGGAAATAGGAGGTGGAAATGCTTTGTATATATGGAAAATAAGCGTTAATGATATGGGTACTGCAAATTTTCCATAGGTAAAGTGCATTGGTGGAAAAAAACTATGAAATTGTTTATCCTAGTATTCATTTCCAACTTCAATCTTTTGGGATTTCAAGGAAAATACTGAAATTTTTGTCCCACAACATGATGCTAAAGAGAATTAGGTGTACCAATGGAGAGTGAATTCTTGAGATCCATAATCTGATATATCTTCTAAAATATCCAATGATTCACAATATTTGATATCATCAAACTCATGAGAGAAAATTGACATCGATTCCCCAACAACAAATTTGAAAGAGACTTGAGGTGCTTGATTTTTCACACCAAAATTGATGAGAACAGCTACAAGCATGACTAGAGGCTCTTGAAACTTAAAATTCTAACCAAATAAGTTCATATCAGATCCAAGAGTGTGGAACAAATTTTCCAAGTGCTCTACTGAGATGGTAGATGCATAATTTTCTCTTTCTTCAACAAAAATCTATGTATTGGTGCAAGACATAATGTAGGAATTTGTTGGAAGGTCTAGCTCAATGAGGGTGAATGGATCACTCCTAAAATATGATATTTCTTCCAAAAAATACAAAGTATCACTTTTCTGCACACCAGCAACATGATTTGAGAGAGAGAAATCGAATTCCTCTTCATTTTCTGCAGCAAACGCTGCCATACTTTGCATAGAATTTAGAATATAAGAATCACTAGAGAAGGATAAATTTTCTTCAATAATTGAGTTTCGAATGTCTTCTTCTGGATCAGCTATATGAGAAGATGAGATATTAGAGATATCATAAACTTCTGGAGAAATAGGAGAAGGAGTCACTACAAGGAGACTTTCAACATTTCGAATTGATTGAGTTCAAGATTCCACTTCTTCTTCATCTTGAACAACTTCATCTGAGAGAACAGAGGCCGAGACTTTTGAAGAGAGAACACATGAGGAGGTTTTTTATTTGCTCCATCTATCATATTCTTCTTTCTTCACACTAAAGGCTCTATCTAGATTTCTCTAAAGATCAAATGGATACTCAACATATTCCGTGAGATACCACATATAAAGAGACATTACCATACCCATAATTCCATATTCTCTAGCACAATCATTTACCCAATCTTCTTCATCTTCAAAATATTATTTACCAGCTCCAAAAGACACATCAAGGATATCATGGCTCTCATGATATGCAACCATCTTCAATTTCCACTCATCGTAATTGAAGGGTGACAGAGGAGGAACTGATATTAAATCAATTTCGAGTTATACCTGCAAAATCACTACAAAACAATCCAATTCATAATCATATGTCAGTTCAAATCATTCCACCTCAACATGTGTACTTTTTCAGAGTCTGTCACTCCTGGGTAGACTTCTCTAGATAGAATCCAGAGGGAGCAATGTTATGATTCCAGGAATTATGTGGAAACTCGGCCGCTTCTAGTGCACAATGGAGGTTTCTAAGGTTTGTTGCTAGCGTGAATAAGTCCTTGATACCATGTTAAATTTGAGAACCATATATCTATAGGATATGATGAGAGCTATTGGAAAGGAATTATGTAGTGGAATAATTGAGATCAATATACACTAGGAAAAGAATTCCTGACATAAATTTCAGACAAATCGTACAATAATTTCTCAGATAGTCACAACATTAATCTTCATTCATTAATCAATAATAGAATGATTATACAATAAATATAATTCGAATGCTAAATATAGGATTCAAATCTATCATTTCTAACTTCCTAATTAGCTAATTCAGTGTGTCTAAATCACTGTTGGAGCTCACTAGTTTAACTCCAGATGTCTAAATAAGTCTACAATAAGTTAATTGATGAGGTAGGTGGACAAAAGGAGACACACTCCCTGCATGCATTCAAAACTGGCGCTAGGATAACTGAAATTGATCTAACTGATTGTAATTAGAGGATAACTCAGTATAACTGCTTACATACCACAAGCAATAGTTGGGGGCTGCTGGTGGAACTCAGAGTGGGCTCCTATAATGTAGAGATTGGTCCCATAGGCACATAAACTCATGCATGAATATGTAGTAAGTGGTAGATAACCCCTAGGTGTGTCCCCCATACTCTAGATAAGTGATAATGAGTTCCTAAGTTAGGAAAAATGACCACATAGACTATATTGGACAAACGAGGATTAATTAATTCTAATATAATCAATATCCACTGCATCAACACTACCCTCATCCTAGGGGTGGTGGAAATTTTTAGAGATGAGGAAAACAAGGAGGAGGAGGAGGATTTGGTTGTGGAAGAGGTTAAATTATATGCTATAATTTTGGAAAACCATGACATTTCGCTCAGAAATCTGTGAGTCATTCGAAGGCATGTTCGTATTTTAAATTTTTAGACCACACTGTTGAGGAATGTCTTGAATTGATTGCTAAGTGGCATGCCAAGAATTTGGAAAATATGATTCCCCTGTAGAATTCCAATTCAAATCCCAATCAGAACATCCATATGATTTTCGTTGAGCCGAGAGAAGCAAACATTGATGTCGTGACAAGAGGAGGTGTTGTGACTAGAGAATACCAAAATGCATAGCATGACCAACCATAGGTGCGACGAAAAACACAAAAGAAAGTATCGTTCGACGTCTAGAGAGAAAATGAAGTGTTCTTGGACACCCAACCAGAATTCATCGATGGGAATCAAGCATTGATGTCTACTCCTATGCCACCAAGAGAACAAGTAAGGGAGATTCTTAAAATATTCGATCACCCATTTCGAAAGAAACCAACGAGAAAGGTCAGTAAATTTAAATAAATTTTTAAAGTTTCTTATCACTAATCCACAATAGAGATGTCATCACAGAATTTACAACATTAATAGAAGAAACTCAGTATGAGCTGTGACCCGACAGAATACTTAACCATGTCAAAAAAATATTAAAGACCAGTTGCAACCTAAGAATGAATTCAGAGATAGGTGATTATGATATTGATTATATCATTTTTAGACTTTGGGATCTTATGTCAATATTTTCATAAGACTAACATGGGAAAGCGTGGGAAAATAGCGACTGGAATGGTCTCCCATTCATGTCAGTCTTGTAAACCATTCGAAGGTCCTACCTATTGGTCGACTAATTCAGGTGCCTATAAAAGTGGAAGGCCTAAGAACATATGTGGATTTTGAATTGATCAACATTGTCGATGATACAAACCCATATCCTGCACTTTTTTGGATCGACTGGGAAATAAACAATCAGACCATCATAAATTTTAAGAGAAGAATATTATCATTTGAAGATTTAGAGATAAGGGTGGTCATGCCAATTGATCCAATAGAAGGACATAGATATGTCGAAACAGTGCACAGTGAAGGAAAAGGTGACTATCTCGACCATATCTATAATATCAAATCTGCAGGAGATGACTATATAAATCCAACAACTAATGGAAAACAAAGTTGGTGTAATGTTAGCTCATGTACATCCAATTCAGGTGAAGTGTTAAAAATTTGGCATAATCAGATCCATGAAGTATCCATTAGAATATGTGCAAGAATTACATGATCTGTGCGACGGGTAGGAGCCAAGGTAAGCGAGCTACCAACATATGAAGTTTTATCTAACCTTGCATATTTTCTTATAGATTTTGAATAAAAAATTATAGAGTCTCAGCGCTTGTCCTCCCTGTACTTTGTGTTGAAATCTACGCTCAATAGATGGTGGGGTACACATAAAGAATATATCTTTGAATGGTTACAATATATAAAATTGATGGAGATAATATTTGAAGAAGAGATCAGTTATATTGGTTGCAAGTATACATGATTGACATATCTTGTCGAACATATTGAGTATTGTCACACGACATGGCACCCATATCTGTGACAAGAGTGGGTTCATCACTTCATACATACACTGGACATTGTACCAAGGAATTGGTACAAATCAGTTGAACTGCGACGATGAAATATTGAATGGGAGGAGTTAGCTACTAGATAAACACATACATTTGATTTTGTAGATGACCATCCTTCGATTGATGCTGCACTGTAAGTGGTGAAAGCAAAGATATTTGAAGATATCCCTGTCGCGATGACAAAATTCAATAAATTTAGCACAGAAATACACCACTAGATGGAATGCTACAACATGACAAGAGAAACTATTGAAAATGACCCGCTCAATGTAAACATTCTAGAATATGAAGGTATGAGCAGAGTGGAAGGACTTGGTATTTCCAGTGACCAATTCCTGAGTCCACTCAAAGTTAAGAAAGCTAATATTGGATACGTATAGAATCGAAAGTTTTCCAATATTAGAGATTATTGGGATGATGAGACTATAGGGAAGGTCACAGAATTATTGCATGAGCTCTAGAATATGTTCCCTATGAATTTTTTCAGAGATTAAAGGAATTGTTGGAGAATTGGAAGAAATGAAAATACCTTTGAGGCTCGACGCAAAACTAGTTAAGCAGACCATACTGATTGAATCCATAGTATAAATAAAAAGTTAAAGAAGAGATGGAATGAATGCTGGATGGAGGTATTATAGATCCTATCAAATAATCATAACGGATTATCCCGATAGTAGTACAAGACAAAACAATGACGGGTTAAGTAATAATTTGCATCAACCTGAGAAAATTGAATGACGCTTGTTTGCATGACCCATTTTCGACTCCATTTAGATATGAGGTACTGGAAAGTGTCGGGGGTGAAGAGATTTATTCATTCACTAATGGGTTCTCTGGTTACCATCAGATTCTAATTGTAAAGGAATATCATCACAATACCACCTTTGCGATGGAGTGGGGGTGTTTCTAGTCCACGGTAATGCCCATTGGACTCAAGAATGATCCTACTAATTTTTCTAGAATAGTATTCATTGCCTTTAAATACTTTATTCACAAATTTCTTGAATTCTATTTTGACGATTGGATAGTATTTAGGCTCATTAAGGATCATATTGAGAGCCTCGGGATGATGCTGGAATGTTGTTGCTAGTATCAAATTTCATTAAATTTTAAGAAATGCATCTTTTGCGCCCCATTTGGAATTTTGTTGGGACATATGGTCTGTTGTGATGGAATGTTGGTAGATATTGCTAAAATTGCAATCATCCTTAGCCTACCACCACTGACCACAATCAAGAAACTGCGCACAACATTGGGACACAGGATACTACAGAAAATTTATCATAAGATATGTGGAGGTGACTACTCTGATGGAAAAGTTACTTAAGAAATATGTTAAGTTCCAGTGGATAGAAAGTTTTCAAGCGAGTCTAGACATGTTGAAGAAAATGATGGTTACAACACCCATACCTATATTTCTAGACTGGAAGAAAGAGTTGCATGTACATGTCGATGCTTCATCTTTCACGCTCAGTGTGTTACTAATGTGACCTAGGGAAGGGTTGATCAACCATACTATAGCTTTTGCCAGTAGGAAATTATCCACATCAAAGAATAATTATACCATGAAAGAAAGAGAAGGGTTAGCAATGGTATATGCTCTGCATAAATTTAGACACTACTTATTGCGTGGAAATTTAAAATGTACACAAACCATTAAAAATTGAAATACCTGGTCAATAAGCCAGTGTTGGGGGGGAATATTTATTGGTAGCTTCTCATTTTTCAGAAATTTGACTTTGAAGTCATTTTTAAACCCAGTTGACTAAATTATGGACTAGAACATATGTCGAGGATTGAAAGTGGAGAAGAACTTGGTAAACTCGACGATAGTCTCCTTGATGCGCAACTATTCTCAATAATAACGTTTGATGATCAATACAGAGACATCATAAAATTTATGGGTATGGGTTATGCGTCAATTGAGTTTACCACTGCACATAAGAAATAGTTGGTTATTCGAGTAGCAGACTTCAAGTTGATCACTAGACAATTATATAAGATGGGACTTGATGAGATTCTCTATTGCTATGTTCTAGAACATGAGTGACCAATGATACTGAATGATGCACATGCAGGTGTCGCAAGAGTCCATTATGATGGAAGAGGCATGGTGAAAAAGATCTTGCAAGCAGGATTGTGGTGGCCTACCATGCATGCAGATGCACGAGAATACTATTTCAAATGTGATGTCTTCCAAAGAAGGGGAAAGTCATCACGACGAGATGAAATGTCATTAGTACCACAAATAACTCTGCATGAATTTGATAAATGGGTCATTGATTTTGTGGTCCTATTATTTTGATAAGGAAGCACACATGGAATATATATATATATATATATATATATATATATATATATATATATAATTACTATGAACAACTACCTAACCATATGGTCTAAAGCGGTGACAGTAAAAGATTTTACTGTTGCGACTGCTACGAATTTTCTGTTTGAAAATCTCATGACAAGATTCAACTACCAGAATTTTTTGATAAGAAACCAAGGTACACACCTTGTTAAGAATTTAATTGAGGAGTCGACGGAGGAATTCCAAATCCAACATAAAAATTCAACGCCATATCACCCTCAAGAAAATGGTGTTTCCGAAGCATTTAAAAAAATTATGGAAAATGCGTTGACAAAGATTTTCAATGTCCAACGGGCTGACTGGGATCAAAAAATTTACGCAGTGTTGTGAGCATATTGCATGACCTGTAAGAGCTTGAAATACTGAACTCCATTTTTTTTGGTATATGGGAAAAAAATTTCATGCCAATGGACTACATTTTACCCAACTTAAGGATTGTTGTGATCACAGAGATGACAGATTTTGGTGTTGTCAAAGAAAGACTGTCGCAGATGGTAGAGTTTAAAGAAGAATGTTTTATTGTAGGATATCATCAAAATGTTGAGAAAGAAATACATAAAGTATGGAATCATAGACATATCAAGAAAAATAAATTTAAGGTCAGAGTACCTGTTCTTCTATATGCCATAAAATTCTTCAAGCATCCAAGTAAGTTAAGAAAACATTGGTTAGGACCGTATGTTGTCATTCAGGTCACTGTTGGAGGCGCAGTGCAATTGTAAAATTTGGATGGAACACCTATCAAAGGAATGGTAAATGGAATTCGGATAAATCCCTGTTAGGATAGTCGCAACTCAGATGAACAAAAAAAAAGAGAGACAAGAGAAAAGAGAAAATAGAAAAGAAAGAGAAGAGAAAAGAGAGAAAGAAGGAATTTTTTTTAACCATAGGAAATTTGCTGTCGCAAAAGAAAAGACCGTCACAAAGTGCTATTAAGTTGCAAGAGGAGGAAAATATTTGCATAATGTGTGTGTGTCATAGATGGAAAAGTGAAGGAAAAGACACCTTGTCTGTCGGAGGCCAAGGAATCTATCGAATGAGGGATACTGGTCGCAATAAATAGTAATGTTGTCATAGGAGGAATTGGAGTTATGGAAAAGATAGCTAGCCATAATTAAGATAGATCGTCGTTGTTAAATTGAAAATACCAAGATATTTTGGTGGCATTCTTTTTTGTCATGCCCCTATTTATGGAAATAAATACTACTTGATGTGACAGGTAACTAGCGGCATGCATAGAAGTTTCCTAATGATCATTTGAATGGTCAGTCCATGTGATGGAAATGATATATACCTTTCCATTAATTTCCCAAGCGTGTGAAGGACAAATTAATTGAATGCATAGGTAGTATCAACATTTGCACCCAATTTTCATGTCATTCTGTTGTATATCAGAGAGAGATTGTTGTCTACAACTGAAAGAGACGAACCAAGTTCTACACAGAGCATGATTATTTCAATTTCCACCACAAATACTCATAATATGAGGTCATGAATACAATCATAATGGAATATACTGCTAAATACATCCCACCATTACCTACACCCACCGAAGAAGCTCCACAACCTCCATTTGTCCAGACAGACAAGTCACGTCCATACCTGTCAGGTCTGTCTGCTGAAACAAGAGGGAAACATTTTGAGAACTGTAAATAAAAAGAAAAGGCACCAAGACCACCATCACCACCAGAGGAGGGGGAAGAATCAGAGTATGAATATTTTTCTATCCTATTCCACCAAGACGATCTAGTGTGTTGATAATTATAGTTCTAAAGAATGCAAGGTACGCACTGGTAGCACCAATTATGCTGGAAGGAGTTTCGTCATCGTAGATCATTCTACCAAACATTCAGAAGATGACCTTTGTTGATCACGACACATGGAAACATAAGTATTTGGACAGAAGGAACTACATGGTTCTTGTACTAGACACCCCAGATGCCCCGAAGTGATTCATACTAATGGAATAAGCAAGAGGATTGAACCAAGTAGGTTTACTTTCGTTGTTGTATATGTCGCATTTCAGCCAAAGTGTAGAAGTCAATCCATGTGTCAAGAAGTTATTGATATCATTGCACGATGAATAACTATGGCTTGAAAATAAAATATTTTTGGATGTCGAGTTGATAGCATCAATTATAGGACTAACACTTCTAGGCATGGATCCAACACCATTTTTTAGAAAAAGACCAAGGAATTGAAGTGCCAAACAGGATGAAGGATAAATACAATTTATGCAGATATAACAAAGGATTTCTAACAAAATCCATCAATGACCCTACTATATTATTTGTATCAATGGTGATAGCTACAAAATTATTGAGGAAGATGTGACTAATAAAATGTACTGCAGGAACAGTTGCAGTAGTTGAACATTGTGTGGAAGGAGTCCAAATAATTTGGTCACATAATCGACTAAATGAGTTATTTGTAGATGCGTAGGACTCACACATAGGAAAAAGGTATCGCGTTCCATTATTCCTGGCTACTCATTTTGATTTTGTTTGTTGGATGGGTGGAACGAACAAACTGCCAAGGGGTGTATTTTCCAATGTGCTGTCGAGGAGATCAATACCAGAATCTATGGTATGAGAAAGATAAAATGGATCCATAGACATACAACAACATTTAATTCTTTCTGCACATAGATTCCCTGAACAATATGGTGAGAAAACAGGCCAGAGTCACCAATGCGATCATTCAACGGTTTTACAAAATTATCAAGTTTTTCATTGGGCCCCATCACATCTTATTGCAGCCATGAGAAGATACACAATAGAAATGGTTGGAGACCCAATTTTTGTTGAATGAAGAATAATTAGAGGTGATTACCATGGATTGGCCTGAAGAATGGTAGTTTCCTGTTGCATATGATGTAATAGCTATCGAATAAGCGTTGTGACAGAATTAACCACAAACACAAAACGATGGTGAGCAAGGAGGATACCCACCACCAGACACACGAGATCCAAAACATCCCCAATATAGTTCAAGTACAACCCCAACAGATCCAATGGTAGGAAGGAAGAGGAAACAATATGAGGGAGAGCAGGACGAGACACGGAGAAAGAAAAGAAAGGCTGACAAAATAAAATAATACTGTCATCCTTAAGGGTGAATATTTTATCCTTCTAACCGAAGAAATGGAAGAAGTTGTGAAATGGATCTTGAATAAAATAGATGAGTGACAAACATACCTCACATGAAGTATCATAGATCTGTTGATGGAGCTCTGTAAATAAGTAAAAGAAACACGAGTCACAGTTGATTATACACCACAAGTGACAGAGTCGCAAGACATATTGGGCATGTCAGAAGAGTGACCAAGTGATGTACCAATTCTAATTGCATTGATAAGGACTCAAATGGTGGATGAAGCACTCAACCTGGGAACGATAGAATTGAATACTATAGCTAAGAACTTAGGCCATGTGACCATTAATTTCTTGCAGATGTTGTTATATGAAGTGTATACAATACAGAATGAGGAAGTCAGGGAAATGAAGGTAAGAGAAGGTACGTTGATTAAGAAGGAGAGAGTATAAAATAAGACTATTATCAAGATGAAGAAAACAATCAAGAAAGTAGAGAAAAAAATATAAGACTTGGGAAGAAAACGGGAACAAACTAGACAATGTTGTAGCACTTACTTGGACCAATTTTGTAGATACAGACATAATAGAAGAAATTATTTTAGAAGCCAAGGTCATTAGACTTGGTGAGATTGCGAATGACCTTCACAAAAAAGTCACAAAGTTAGAAGAACAGGTGAAATAGAGTACACCCCATGAGGTGTTAGAAGAAACAAGACAAGCAGCACAAAGGTTGCGAAGAAGATAGAAGAATCAGAGGCACTGTGTGCCAAGGTTGTCGACCAAGTTTATCATAATTGCGAAGCATTGATTGACGAAGCTGAATTAGAGAAAGTCATAGAGGAGTTGTGCACAGCCGAGACAGGAGTAATGCAGTTGAATAATGAGATGAAAAAGTTACCCTTAGCAGAGAAAATGGCTAAGGACACAAAAATGAGGAAACTTGAAGAACAAGTTGCAGTGCTCCACACTCAACAACAACAAATAAACTTATAGAGTCATAGAGTTGTAGGCTGAAATAGAAGGAATTATAGACATCATTCATCATGTACATTAGAATGTGTGACAATAAGTAGAGGCCACACGATTCATAACATCATAACACATCAGTTCTGACCCTGTTGAACAATTGTAGAAGGAAGAAGACGTCCGATGAGAGACAGAGAAAATAGTGAAAATATTTCAATATTTTCAAAGCAAAGTCGTAAAAAATGTAGAATTTTTTGAATAGCTTTGTGTGGCTCGGGTGAGTGTTGGGGGGCTTTTAGCCCTAGGGAAAGATAATAACAATTCACTTAAAGTTATTCCCAAGTAGATAAAGAGTTTGGTTGCAGGGAGAAGAAGTTGCGATAGAAGTAGATGAAGGAAGAGGATGAGCTGTGACAAAAGAAGTTGTGGAAGGAAGAACAAGGTAGAAGAAGTATCTATAGAGGAAGCTACGATCGAGGAAGATAGAAGAAGATAAGAGAGAAAGAGCTAAGACATAAGAAGTTGTCGCAGAGGAATCTACGATAGGAGAAGATCTCATGAAAGAAGAGAAGTCACGATAGAAGGAAAGGATGCGATGAGATCAACCGTGATGGAAGGAACCACACTAGAGAAGGCATGCAACAATGAAATGGATGGAAAGGACAAATTGAGAGATTGTGGGTATGAAGTTGGCTAGATTCACATGTGTTGTAAGGACTAAAAGCATTTTTTTTTGGGCGATAGTGCCTTCTGACAAGTGTAACTAGAATAGGAATGACATATTGTTGGTTAACAAAATGAAGTCAGTTGAATTTGACATGTAAAGAGTCTATAAAAGGAAGAACCCAAGTTGTATGTGGGTTACTTAGTGACTTCCTGGCCTCCTATTTTTTTGTTACTTGTTGTTTATTTGTTTGTTATTTAGTTGAGTCTGTAAGAAGAGTAGTTGATCTAGGTTGTGTGCGGACCGACAATAGAGTCGAAGAGAATATTAGGAAATCCAGGTTGTGTGCATATCAATAGTAGATTTGAAGAGAAGAGTAGTTGACCAAGGTTGTGTGCAGATCAATAGTAGAGTAAAGTAGTAGAAGATTGAATGACATAAGAATAGAGAGAATGAGAGGAGAGAGAAGTCTGTATAGAAAAGAGAAGAATATCTAGAGTAGAGTCTGTAGCTGAGTGCACATACAAAAGGTGCCATATATTTCTTATTCCAATTGAAGAGAACCTTTGTGGTTTTTCCTTGATGGGTTTCCACATTAAATACTGTTTCATTGAGTATATGATGAATGTGTTTATGTCTCATGAATGTATATGATGAATTCACTTAAGTAACATTAATGTATATTGTTATTAAGTGTTTATGTATTTTACTATGAATGAGTTATCTTATGCACGAGTCACACTATTGATAGATAACTTGTGTGTTAAGCTTATAGTGTTGTTATAATCCCTATGACAGATAAGTTAGGTGGTGGATTATTTGTGCACAATAAGGTTGAGAAATACCTCCACTAGCTTCATTATAGAAAGTTGGTAATATTCCAAGGGAGAAGAAATCCCCACCCAGCTGCAAAAACTTAGTTTTGGCAGTTACCCATAAGATATATCTCGGGTGAGACTGCATCTGCATCGCAAGTGCTTCCGAATGAGCCATGCTCTGTCGAGCCAATATATTGGGATTTATTGTGGGAAACATAAGGTCTGGACCTAGGTCAAAGGGATAAATGCCAACATATACCCTAATAATATCAATCCTAGAGTCAAAAGTTCCCAATCCAATAAGCTTTGTTGATTGGAGGAATAATGAATATGAAGTAGATTTCAAACATTTTAAAAAGCCACACAAATAAGACTTCTTTAGGAAAGCAAGTGATATGGTGTGAAAAGAAGTAGTGGAGTCAAATTCCATAGAGAGGGAGCTAAGGTAAGCCTTAAATAAGTTTGAGCAGTTGTTGAAGGATGAGAGAGTAACAATCAAAGATAAGATGGTCACGATTAAAGAGATAGAGAACAAAAGAATGTCTTTAGGGATATATTGGAGCAATCGAATCTAGTTGGTCCATTAGTAGTCGAATCTGACTATCATTTTAAATAATGAAATATGAATAATATAATATATTGGATGATGATAAAATGTACAATAAGCTCGCCTTTTATATGGCTTGATCCAACATAGTGAAGGGTTACACCCTTTCACTAGTAACCTAATAGTCTAATTAATATTGTATTTTATATTTGTTACATTGCCACTCTCTTAGAAAGGCTTTGTCCTCAAAGATTTCATAATGTTTCTACCTCATTTTTTGTCGTGTCGTAGCCGACGAAACATGTCGATATGAATTGCTAAGAGTGGAGCATAAATTACGATATGTGGATGAATCAATCCATCCCAAATTGATTTGTTGTGGATTGTTGGCATTAGATACCGATCTATCGTTAGGAGCTTTGGTCACATTGGTACCATTAGCTTTCAATAGTCCCACTTTTTAGGATATCGGTTTTTATGGTTGGGGTTTCAATAAGGACTTTTCACGATGTCATTTTATTTTACGAGTGTCTTCTTGTGAGCATTGATTTGAGTTGGAAGTTGTATTTTCACCCCTTGAGGTTTTAAGGTTTCCTTCTGTATCTTTTCCAACTTGTTTTACAACTGCACGTAATCATTTTGAAACTTCTTAATCACTTCTACTTGTGCTTTTCTATCATCTTCAGACTTCTTAAGTTGTTCCTTAAGATCTTTGTTATGACTTCTGATGCAATTAATTTCTTCCTGCTTGTCTAGAAGTTTCCCTTCAATGTCTTCCATAGATTGTTCTATCTTCCGACTATTTTTCAACTTCTTAATTTTTGTGACTAGTGTTTGTTATGATTCCTTAATCTGAAAATTTCTTCAGAATTGTTGGATAGTGTTTTATTACTTTTTGCGATCCCCAACTTACGATTATTTTTAGAGTCATCATTTTGTTGTTGAAGAAATTTTATCTATTGTCGATATTGGTCAATCACTAATTCTTGATTTTCTAATTTATGTTGTATTTGTGTTAGTTATTCATCCTTGTTGCTAACAATTTTGTTCAACCGTGTTATTTATGCTTCGTAATCATTCATTTCTTTCTTTATATCTTGATTTTTCAATCTCTAATTAAAATCGTTTTCGTCTTTTAATTTCTCAATTTGGGCAGACAGTTTTTCTATATGATTTTTCTGGTCGAAATTTTTTTGTTCCTTGAAATTGTTTTTGCATCTCATGTATTTTAATTATTACTTCCGAGTTTGTATTTGTGTCTCATAATTCTTCATTGTCTCTTTGATAATTCTTTAACTTGGCTTCTAATTTCTCTATTTGTAGTTGTAAACCAGCTTCCATGGTCTCCGACTTCTTTGATGATAGATGGCTATCGATTTCTTGATGAGTCCTCCTTTGATTTGGCTTCTTCGATGATATATATAGTCTTGATGACTTGCCTTCTTTGACTTATTTTTTTTGACGAGGGAGTCTTCTTTGATTAGGTTAAATAACTTTTTTTTTTAATAATTATTATATATTTTTTTTCCAAAAATTATTATTATAAAATTAAAATTATTGTTTTTTATTTTATTTTATTTATAATAATAATTATCAATATAGTTTTAATTAATAATAATATTAATAAATTATAATATTAATAATTTTTATTAATATTAAAACTTTATTATTTAAAAAAAAAAATTAAGCCGTGGTTACGTGAAGCATGGGAAGAAACGTTAATGGGAGGATTTGGAATGACGCGCAAGTGGGTAGAGGCACGGGGACTTCACTTAGTGAACATCTCACATAGCACGTGCGATCGTGGGATATTAAAGAATACCCTTAATTTCCATAGATATTTACCCAAACTCTTTTTGTTGAAACCCCCTCCCAATACTTGAAACCTCCTCCCCACCCCTTTTTATACCTTAATCCTTATAAACCACACTACCCAGCCCCACCTTAAATCCCTCATCCCCCCAATACCTGCAATATATTGGTTCAATTTTTAATAATTTTAAAACACACAATATGAACTAATGTGATAGGATATTGGTCAACAAGTGAAGCCCCCGTGGGTAGAGGAAGGGTTGTTGGGAGTGGAGGACGAAGGTGCAGGGAAGTGGAGGTATGGGTAGGTGGTAAGGGGTTAGAGGTCGTGGCCTAGAGGAAGGGGGAATGAAGAGGAATGAAGGAGTTGATACACTGGGAGGAGCACGCATGGAAGGATGGAGGGAAGAAGAGAAGATGGGAAGCGAAAGAGCGTGGAGAGGTGGGAGTAGGAGGTGAATGGGCAGGAAGAGAGGGAAGAAGGTGGGTGCAGTGATGGAGCGTGCAGATGGATTGAGGTGGAGTGGTGAGCGAGCAGGCGGAGGTGGAGTTGCATGTGAGCAGGAGAAGGGAAGAGCGGGCAAGGTGGTGGTGTGGAGGGAAGAGCAGGGAGGAAAGAGGTGGAGTTGGAAGACTGCGTGGATGAGGTGGATGCACAGAAGGTAGGGAGGAAAGGATGATTTGCAGGTTGGGGATTGCAGCGGTGGAGGGCGGCGGAGAGAACTTGGAGCAGAAGGATGGGGAGATGGATGATGAAGGACGTGGAGGGGGTTTCGAGTGGAAGAAGGATGGATGCCGCGACACAGGGAGAGGTGAAGGCTATGGAGTGCAACGTGGAGTGAATATGGAGTGCAGCATGGAGTGGATATGGAGTGTAGGCTGAGGGTGGGTAGCAGAATGGTGGATTTCTCAAATTTTTTATTTTTTTAATTTATATATATATATATATATATATATATATATATTTTCTTTGACGGAAGGGAAAAACGTCAAAGACATGTAACTCAGGGAAACCCTGATTTTTTTTTTCAGACAAAGTCTGAATTATTGACCACCAGTCAAATCGAGCAACGAGAGCTCTCATACCAAATGGAGCAACCGAATCTGGTTGGTTCGTTAGTAGTTGAATCCGGCTATCATTTTAAATAATGAAATATGAATAATAATAATATATTGGATGATGATAAAATGTACAATAAGCTCACCTTTTATATGGCTTGAGCCAACATAGTGAAGGGTTACACCCTTTCACTAGTAACCTAATAGTCTAATTAATATTGTATTTTATATTTGCTACATATATCCAAGATACAAGTCTCATTACATAGCAATATTAAAGTGGAAGGATAATGAGATAGCACATATAAGGAAATAACTTAAGATGTGTGGAGCTCAGCTATTTTATACTCTTGAGCTAAATAAAGCACAAGAATAAAATAATTATTTCTACCAAGGCATGATAAAATTCATGGGATTTTTAGAGTAGTGTCAAAATAATATAAATGACTTGGAAATGCAAATATATTCTATGAAGATACAAAATAATACCTTGGATATTGAGCCTAATTCCCAAGAATCATCTTGCAAGATACCAGAAGAAATTCATCCTGCATGAGAGACAAAATAGACTACAAGAGAGCCTGAAAATAAATATGCAGCTCAAGAGGTAATAGAAGTAATGGAGGAAGACACCCCAACTTAGTATCCAGATAGCATAAATAGAAGGTTTAAAAAATTATAAGCTTAGGTGAGTCAGAAGGATAACCACCTACCCCTAAATCCCACCCCCTCTCTCTCTACATCATCTAGCCCCTGTATAAAACCCCCCTCTTTCTCCCAACCCCTAGGCCTCTCTCTCCCTCCCAATAATCCTCCACCTACAACCCTAACCCTATATTGACCACCCACTTCCCCCTTCCCCTTATCAAAGTTAAAACATCATGAGCCATTCTCCAACACAATCTTGTGTCCGAATTAGGACTCATGTATTGAGGTATGGATCCTAAGTTGAACTTAGGAACTTGGAGTAAATTCTTGGGTTGGACTCAATAACTAATCCTTCAGTGAAAAGGTTATTGCTCATGTTTTAAGGTTAATACTTTGATATGTTAAATTTATGACATTGTACAATCTTGTTAAACAAGTCTAAGGACTTGCATCTCAAGTGGGAGCCTCATATGTTGAGGTGGACCTCCAGTTTAAAGGTGATTATTTGCATGTCGAAGCATTAATGTTGTGTGATGTATTACTAACCATGGTCATTGGGCTATTAAGTATCCTCTATAGATTTACCACCTCTAGAGTGAATTACTTTCTCATATGATCACTTGGTTTGATAGTAATATAATATGATCACAACATCTGACAAATATTCTTAGTATAATATGATATGATAGATAAATTAAATTTAGCACATATTGACCATGCAGATAAGATAAGAGATATAGATAAAATACATATAGAGAAAAGAGAATTCGAATTGATCATGAGAAGACTTGATTTGACTAAAGAGAACTCAATTTGTTAAGCTTCAGTTCCATTTACAATGTATGCCTTAGTTAATTAAAGGATAAATCACAGTGGTCACTTCAGTAAATAAATCAACATGATTTCAGTGAAGAATAGTTAACTAAAGTGTTGATAAGAAGTACTAGTTAGCTAAAGCGTTTTGCATGACAAAACTTTAGTTAAACTAAAAGATGACACTTTAGTTAAAATAAAAGATGACACTTAAGTTATGAAACTTGATTTACAAATATTGCATTATGACACTTGAGTTAGCATTCTAACTAAGTGATGCTACATCCAGTTAGAAGGCGAGTTCATCCTAAATTCAGTAGAGAATTATTTAATGCCAAAGAATAAAGGAATTACACATTGTCTATGCGGGATTGAATAAATTGATGTGCAGAAAAATTATCCAAGAAGAAAAATCACTATAGTTTGCATGGGAGCCTCATTCCCCATGTAGTGATTCACTACTTATTGCATGAGACTATTTTTTGCAAACTATTAATATGTTGGACTCATTACAAAGTTCATCTGGTTGATCTCTTTTCTCTATTGCTCACTATCTACACTAGCGGTGTTTGTTCTCTCTTATCTTGCACCTAGGGTTCTGAAAGCAATCTGCTATCGTAAAATAAATTCTCTACTATCTATCATAATTACACTAAGAATATTTGTTGGGGTTTTTCATCCTCGTTGTTTTAAGGGTTTTCCCTAGGGCACATCCTATGTTATGGTTGAATGCTTATGTGTATGAATGGTTCATTGATTTCAAGTATTCATGAGTATTTCTGCACTTAAATAATTAAATATCAAATATAAACAAAAAACCAACATGGTATTAGAGCTCATGGCATGAAGGAGATAAGTTTTGGAAAGAAAAAATGATCCCATGTAGATCCTGAGAATTTGAGCACAAATATTGAAGATAATGACATCAATCTTACTAAGACAGGAAGACTAACTTGAAGGAACCTCAAATTTCAACACTTAGAAGGATAGGGTTCTGAACAACCTTAGAAGAACATGACTTAGATGGCATGTTTTGATATTTTTACAATTCTCTATGAGAATAAGGATCCAAGTCAGAAGATGGAATTAAAGAATAATATTCAAAGTCTAAATATGGAGAGGGACGAGACTCTGGCCTCCTTCTTCACAAAACTCTCTCAAGTAAGAGGTCAACTTACTAGCATTGGACCAATGATGATGATGATGATCTCATTAAAACCGTTTTTTATGGTCTTCCATATGCATGGGAGACATTCTTCGCTACTTTTAATGGATAAGAGTTGCAACCTAACTTTGAGAGGTTGTGGCATGACTGCCTCCAACAGTAAGGGAAAATCAAAAGAAAGACTATTTGCACCAAAGAAGAAAACCTTTCTTTTATGATAAGAATGAAGAGAGGAAAGAAACACTTCTCTCAGGAGAATTTTTCACATTCAAAGGAGAAGGAATACAACAAGGACTTTGATGAGTCGAAGATCAATTGTTACAATTGCAGCAAGAAGGGCCATTATGCAAGGAATTTCCAATCAAAGCAAAGAGGAAAGTTCAAAGAAATATTTAATGCTTCCACTGCTATAGAAGATGAACCTACACATAAGAGCTCATCCAAAGAATAAGATGATAACCATTGAAAGGAGTATTATCTTTAGTGCACCAATGATTGCTTAATATCTAGATGAGGAGATTGTCATCAGTGATGTATGAAGACTTAGGGACTCTAGTAATATCCGAAAGGAAGTAGAGATCAAGAGAGAGCCCACAAAACAATAAAATGTAAGTATTTGTATTTTGATTGCTCTTGTAAATCAAATATTAATGTTTTTTAATATATTTCATTACAGTTATATGTAGATTTATATTCCTACAATTACAAAGTATGTTGTAGTATAACATGTTGAGAATATGATATAGTATTTATTTTATTGAAAAATAGTAACCTCATATAGTACATGTTATGATTGAGTGAGTAGCCTATAGCGTTGCATAACATTATATGAGATATCGATGGAGGTTGTGCTCAAAAAATGGTGCATAAATTTTATGAGCTATTTTTAATTGCATTGAAAGGAATGGATTATGCAAGGTTGCTAATTAGTTGACTAAATTTGTCTTCTAGGGAAAAACCATATGCTATGACCTACAAGTGAATAATGAAAAGTATTGAATGTGGAATTATTTTGATGGAATATCCTGAAAGAGAGTAAGATGTTTTGAAGTAGGAAGCTTCTAGAAGAATATTAGGGGTCTTGTGTTTATATGGGAAGAAGTCTCCAAAAGTGTTGTATATATCCATAATAGAATCCCTAATGTTATTTTCTAAGAGAAGAATCATGGAGATATTTGGTTATCCTATTTACATTCATGTACCGAAAGAGAAGAGGAAAAAGATGGAGCCATCCAAAAAGAAAGGAATCTTTGATTGGTTATAGTGAATCATCTAAATCGTACATAATATATATGTACTAGGTGAAATATGCATTGAAGTCAGCAGAGATGTGACGTTCCATGAAGAGGCTGCATCCAAGCGCTATAAATAGATTCAATGTGATTTATAAATGGAGGACCATGAGATCCCATGAAAGAGAACCTATATTCTAGTTCTTCCCATTTAGATGTTTAGAAAGAGAAGCCATAATATTTCTCTGACTCACTAGATCCTGAAGAACTAGTAGAACTGGTTGAGAAGTCACTTAATGGACCTCCTGCTAAGAGAAGACTATCACGGTGTCGATACATTATAGATGATTGACAAAGGCATGGAGCACCATTAGGATCTTCCAAAGAGAGAAAGAAACTTGATAGCTATTTATGGTATGTTGTACAGATGAGTCACATAAGTGACTCAAAACCTTCCAGCTATGAAGAAGCTTCTAAGAAGCAAGTCTGGAAAGATGTAATGGTATAGGAATACAAATATATTATGTAGAGGAATACTTCCATATCAATTTATAAGATCACGCATGGTGTTGTTGACAGTATTGAAAATCATAAATCTAGATTTGTTGCTTCTGGTTTCATCTCATAGAAAGAAGGCATATATTATAATGAGACGTTCTCTCATGTGGACATGTACACCACTATTTGAGCTATTATCTTACTCGCATATGTTCTAGGATGGAAGCTTCACTAGATGGATGTGAAAACTTCCTTCCCTAATGGTGAGGTTGAGGAAGAGGTTTACTTACAACAAACTAAGGGTTTAGTATTTCATGGGAAGGAGTCCCATGTTTGTAAACTGAAGAAAGACTTGTATGGGATTAAGTAAGACTTGAGGGCTTGGTATTCGAGAATTTTTAGTTGTCTTCAAAGAGTGGGTTTCTCTAAGAGTGAAGTTGATCTGAACCTATACTTTAATATTGTGAAGAACCAACCTCTGATATTATTTCTCTATGTTGATATTTTGTTCCTTACTAGAGAGGAACAACATATAGTTTGATGTAAGAGGGAGCTCATTTCTGAGTTCAAAGACTTGAGTCTTATGCACTACTTTCTTTGTCTTGAAGTTCGGAAAAGGAAAGATGATATTTTCCTTTTGTAAAGAAAGCACAAAATTGATGTGTTGTGAAGGTTTGATATCATGGATTGAAAATCCATGACCTCACCATTAGTTTCTAGTTTGAGGAAACTACATGAGTTATAATATGGATTGGATCTACTTATACTAAGTATAATCATATCATTAGTCCCTTAATGTAATTGATACATAGTATAATTGTTATATGTTATGATGTGAGTTAGATCATGTATGATCCTAGACATCGACATTAGATTTCTCCTAAGCACATGATTAGGTGCCTTTGAGGTACATTTTTCTTATGGATGCATATTTTCTCTAATGGTGAGGTAAATTTATGTGGTTATGCCAACTCCAATTAGGATGGTAGTATTGTCGATAACACTACAAAAGAAAAGCATATTGCATCTAGTACTACAAAAGAAAAGTGTGTTGAAGCTAGTAATATAGAAGCCGAGTGTATTACGGCTGGTACTATATAACCAAAGTGTATTTCAACAGATAGTACTACATAATAAAAGTATATTGCTGCTAGTAATACCTTTCAAGAAGCTGTGTGGCTTAGGAATATACTTGTTGGGTTTTTTGGGGAGAAGCTTGAGACTATCGACATTCACTCTAATAATCATAGTTGTATTCATCTCTCAGAAAATACTGAGTTTTGTGATAAGTTGAAACACATTGATATGGTGTATAACTTCATCAGATACATGGTCCACATAGGTGCAGTAAGACTTCAGTACATTTCCACTCATGAGAAGATTGCAAATGTGTTAATTGAGCCTCTCTTAGTGACGAAGTATAGGTAGTTACAAGACAAGCTTGGCATGGTAGATGATGCCTCCCTCGCTAAGAGGGAGTGTTAAATTTATAGAATCATGAGTCATTCTCCAAGCCAATATTATGTCTGGATTGGGACTCATGTGTTGAGATAGGGATTCTGAGTTGGACTCATGAACTTGGATTAAATTCTTTGGTTGGACTCAAGACTGACTAAGCATTTAGTGTAAAAGGTTATTCCTCATGTGTTGAGGTGAATAATTTGATATGTCAAAGTGATGATGTTGTATAGTCTTGTTGGACAAGGATAAGGACTTGTGTGTCAAGTTGGATCCTCATGTGTTTAGGTGGAACTCATGTGTAGAGGTGATGATTTGCATGTCGAATCATTAATGTTGCGTGATGTATTACTAACCATGGTCACTAGTATATTAAGTCTCCTCTAGAGACTAGCTACCTCTAGAGTGAATTACTTTATCATATGATCACTTGAACTGAGAGTAATATAATATGATCGCAATATCTAATAATATTCTTAGAATAATATGATATGATAGATAAATTAAAGTTAGCACATATTGGCCATGAAGATAAGATAAGAGATAAAGATAAAATGCATAGAGAACAAAGATAATTCGAATTTCTCATGTGAATACTTGAGTTGAAAAAAGAGAACTTGATCTGTTAAGGTTTAGTTCAATTAATAATGTTTTCCTTAGTTAACTAAAGGAGAACTCACACTGGTCACTTCAGTAAATCAATCAACATGATTTCATTTAAGAATAGTCAACTAAAGTGTTAACAAGAAGAACTAGTACTTAACTAAAGTGTTTTGCATGAAGAGACTTTAGTTAAACTAAAAGACAACACTTTAGTTAACTTAAATTATGACACTTAAGTTAAATGATGACACTTAAGGTAATGACACTTGCAAATCTTGCATGATGACACTTGAGTTAGACTTCCAACTAAGTGATCCTACATCCAATTAGAAGGCGGGTTCATCCTGAATTCAATAGAGCATGATTTGATGTCAAAGAAGAAGGAACATTGTGCATGGAGGATTGAAGAAACCAAGGTGCATAGGAAATCTCCAAGAAGAGAATTCACTATAGTTTGCACGAGATCCTAATTCCCTATGCATTGATTCGTTACTTCTTGCATGAGATTTTTTTTGGCAAGCTATTAATCTCTTGGACTCATTGCAAAGTTCATCCAGTTGATCTCTCTTCTGTGTTTCTTAGTATCTACACCTGGGGTGTATTTTCTCTTTTATCTTGCACTTGGGGTGTCAAAAGAAATCTTCTATTGTAAAAGACATTCTCTAATATCTATCATAATTATACTGAGAATATTTTCTATGGTTTTTCATCCTCATTATTTTTAGGGTTTTCCCTAGGGTACATCTTGTGCTAGTGTGAATTTTTATGTGTATGAATGGTTCATTGATTTTAAGTATTCAGTATTTCATCACTTAAAGAATTAAAGATCAAAGATAAACCAAAATTCAACACCTTTTACCTCTGAGCTTATGTATGGTATTCAATATTTCTTAGTATCTACACCTGGGGTGTATTTTCTCTGTTATCTTGCACTTGGGGTGTTAAAAGAAATCTTCTATTGTAAAAGACATTCTCTAATATCTATCATAATTATACTGAGAAGATTTTCTATGTTTTTCATCCTCATTATTTTTAGGGTTTTCCCTAGGGTACATCTTATGCTAGTGTGAATTTTTATGTGTATAAATGGTTCATTGATTTAAAGTATTCAGTATTTCATCACTTAAAGAATTAAAGATCAAAGATAAACCAAAATTCAACACCTTTTACCTCTGAGCTTATGTATGGTGTTCTTAAGCTTTGAAATTAATAATCTATGAATAACTGCTCGAACTTAATTTTTATATGAAGCATGCAAACTAAATTACTAGTTTGACGCTCCTTGATCTGATCCCTCTATACTAGTACATTTGAAGTTTACATTTAGGAAAACTTAAGGATTGATATCATGGTACATTCACGTTGTACCATCAAGACATGATATTAATATCTTCTTGCACAGTTGTTCTAGATCAGTCCATCAAATGTTTGTGAACTAGAGAAATTTAAAATGAAAGTGACATTAATAATATGACCGTTTGGAGGAAGTTGTATAAAACATTGTCATAATTAGTTATCTAGGATGGATGACCATGGTTCACATTTTGGAGGCACGAACATGATGAGATTGTTACACCAATAACACTTCAGGTCTACAATCTCTAAACATTTTGTGACCACATGAGGAGTTTAGTGTTCTTCATGTAACCTTTTATTATATATTCCTTATGTCTCTCTCCAAGATCAGTCTCTCCTGCTCCACAACCTACCCATAACCCCCACTCTCTTTCTCTTTGTCTCTGTTGACCCCCCTTATAATCCTCCCCAGCACCCTCTCTCCCAACCCCTATGACTCTCTCTCTCCCTCCTAGTAATCCCCCACCTACAACCTACAAAGTGTCTACGTCCCTACTCCCTCCCTTCCCCTAAACTCCAAGTTTATGTATGGATTTCTTAAGGATAGAATTTAAATTGATAATGTGTGAATAACTTCTTGAAATTAGCTGTTATATGAATCATGCAAACTAAATTATCATTTTGATGCTCATCGATTTGATCCCTCTATACTAGTACATTTTAAATTTACATTTGGGAAAACTCAAGGATCAAGGTCATGGTACATTCATGTTGCAACAACAGGACATGAGATTAATATCATCTTGCGTGGTTTTTATAGACTCCATCAATTGTTTATTAATTGGAAAAAAATAAAATGAAAGTGACGTTAATAATATGACCATATGGATTCATTTGTATAAAACATTGTCAAAATTAGTTATCTAGGATGGATGACCATGAGTCATGGTTTGTAGGCATGGACATGATGATATTTATGCACCAAGAACACTTCAAGTCTACAATGTCCAAACATATTGTGACCACATGAGAAGTTTATTTTTCTTAATGTAACCTTTTATTATACTTATTATTTATGTCTCTCTTCAGGATTAGTCTCCCTTGCTCTGCCACCTACCCCTAACCCCATCCCCTCTCTCTGTGTCTCTATAGACCCCACTATAAGCCCCATACTCTCTCTCCCAAACCCTATGCCTATGTCTCACTCCCATTAATCCCCCACCTACAACCCTACCCCTATCCTGGCCCCCCTCTCTCCCCCTTACCCTAACCTCTGAGCTTATGTATGGTGTGCTTAAGCTTGGCCTTTAAATTAATAATGACATGTGTGAAGAACTAATCAAAGTTTCTATATGAATCATGCAAACTAATTACATTGATGCTCCTTTATCTAATCCCTCTATACATGTACACTGAAATTTATATTTAGGAAAACTTAATGTTTGAGGTCATGGTAAATTCGTGTTGCAACAACAAGACATGAGATTAAGATCATCTTGCACGGTTGTTCTAGAATCCATCAAGTGATTGTAGATTGCACAAACTTAAAATTAAAGAAAAATTAAAAATGTGACTATTTGGATGTAGTTGTATAAAATTTCATCATATTTAGTTATCTAGGATGGATTACCATGAGTCATGGTTTGGAGGAATGAACATGATTAAATTGTTACATTAATGACACTTCAAGTCTGCGATGTTCAAACATATTGTGAACACATTAGCACTTTAGTATTCTTAACACTCTATTATAGTTATTATTTTTGTCTCTCTCTTCAGGATCAGTCTCCCCTAATTTGGAACTTACCCCTAACCCCCACCCCTCTATTTGTCTTCTCTTACCCCTATTATAACATGTTGTGGTTGATCTCCTTAGCAAATGGGAGCTATATTTTTATTCTCATCTCATAAATTAATATTTTAGAAAATCACTTAGTAAGGTGTAGTTGTTGGATTTGACCATTGCTTCAAAATTTTATCAACAACATGCATTGAATTTCGAATCCTTTTAAGGGCACATTTTAATAATGCACACATCCTCCGAAATGAATACAATGGTGAAACTTGTTGAAAATCAAATGATTCAAAGCTATGGAAATGGATTCAAAATATGTTTTTATTCATCCTAAATAAATTATGAAACCCACCGATAAAACTGGGTTGTCCCCTTAAAGGATGGGTAAATAGTCTCGTCGATTATTAACTCCAATTTCCCACACTTCAATTCGAATAAGAAAATGACACGTTGGGGGTTATGGTAAAAATTTTACTTTCCAAATTGAAATGTGATTAATCTTCCTTCATATCATGTTTGAAAATCACTTTGTCTAAAGATAGAAGCTCTGTCTGCGCCGATAGAAGATAACCATTGGGTAAATCATCAAACTACTTTTGAAATTTCATTGCGACAATCATAACTAGTTATCTTTGACTCTACTTGAGTTACATTTGTCTCTATTAAGGGAATGGTAATATTGAAGGTCGCAAATTGGAGTTCCGGTAATTAAATCACCCAATAAAATGCCACCTAGAAAGATTTTAGAAGATTCTAAGAAGCAGGTCGATTTGGTTGTAGATCCTGAAATCTTCGTCGACCTTTTTGAATATGTTTTTGAACCAAAGTTACTTTTCCCACTTGAAACTCTCTAGGAATTCCCTCTAAGGAACCTGCATAGGGTTTTGACATTTTGAAGTTTTCTTGGGAATGTGGTTTAACCCAATGCATACTCCTTCTGAATTTTTCCATTCCATATTTTGTTTTTAAGTGTTCATAATTCTACAACCCATTGACTCGGTCTATTTTATCAACTAAAGGAACACAAGAACCTTTATCGGCATCCCCCGCTTCCATTACTAAAATGTTAAACCTTCTTGAGGCCCAAGTTTGCAGATAAACATAATATTTGATACATTCTTTTAATGGTTTATCTCCTTAAGGACAAATTTGGTTGATACTTTAATGGAATACTAAATCAGTAGAAAACAAAGAGCTTAAGTTTTTGTTGTAGAGGTCCAACTTTCCAGAAGATTTCCAACACCTACTTAATATGCTGTCCTCACTCTTTGGTCATGATGATCACTCTACTGTGGATGAATTGATTATTAGCTTGATTGGAAAAACCTTTATTTTGAAGAAATACCGAGTGATAAGGTTTAATTTTGCTTCGTTCTTGTTGAATGCTATCCATAACTAGTTTTGTTGTTTTAGCTCTTTCAAATTTTTCCAGATAAAAATCATATTTGATTTACTCAATTTTGTACTTTCAATACCCTCAATTTGAACAACTTTCTTTAAAAATACTCGCTCTTGAAGGTAATGCATTTCATGTAACTAAATGAACTCAAATCATGATTCCTTATGCTTAAGGTTTTAACGCATTCATAGATACCTTTTTGCTTGATTTCCATAAGATTAGTCACAATGTTTATCCAGAAAGGATGCTAGTATAGTTCTAAGCCATGTTACAATTAAGAGACAAGTGCAAACTAAGAGACTAGTTGTTATATCCTAATTGCATTGTACCAATGATTTATGGTTTTGAAGGGAGACCTTACAAGATACCAGTTTACATATTGCCAGGATTATTTTCTCTAGAATATGCTAAACATAGAATCGCCAGTGATGCATCACATTTCTCATCAAAAAAGAACCAGACGGATATTGAAGAAAAAGAGGAAATTGTAAAAATATTTACTCCATATATTAACTCATTGACTAAGGATAAATTAGAATCCTTACAAATATGTGGTAGAACATAAGTGATTATGCAAGAACAAAATATATAAATGACGAAAAACCTTCTAGCATCAGCACATGAAAAATGTCGTATTGGGAGATCATGAGCAAAAGAGTTTAAGGAAAAAATTAACCCTATTATTCAAATATTCCTTCCATTTCCATGTACCAGTGATGCTATTTTATTCTCTTTTTTATTTTACATGGAAGTACATTTGAAGCCAAGAAAAAAGATGTTCTATATCTAGTCCAAGACTTCCTATCTCTGGGTTATGAGCATTATTGATCAGGTTTGTTAATATGAAGCATCACATTTTGTTTCCATACTTAAACTTTTTAGATCCTACAATCATCATATTTAAATATCCTAATATCATTATCTTTGTTATCTTTTCCTCCCCTTTTGGCATTGTAAAATATTACCATAATTAATCATATTTTTTGGGTGTAAATCATAATTCTTTTAGGGACATATTAGTAAGATTAATTGCAAATGTGTGGCTTAATGATAGTTCTAAAAACCAAATAACAATAAGAGCATTGGATGAACCTAATAAAATGTCTTCATATATGTTTTTTCATGTTTACACATTCCATTTCATTAAAAGCATCTAACATGTCGATCTATAGTCATTTTATTACATGATTGGTAACATTATGTGTTTTCGTGTCACAATTTAGGATGATATTATTTGTTATACTATAATAATATATAATATTTGATTATTATTTTTCCTCTTATTATTTTCCACATTAATGGTCCTTTGAATCACTCAAAGTTAATAACTTAATTTAATTGAAATCTTGTTATTACTATTAGGACTTTGAGTCATTCAATTTGTATTTAATTGAAATCCCATTATTACAATAATTGAAATCTCCGGCTTATTATTATTTAATTAGAAAACACATGCTAGCTTATTCTTCGTGTATGTCCTGTTTTTATCTAAATCTACGATGGTACTTAGTCCATTTGAAAAAAAATGAAAATTATCTATTAAAACAACACCTTTGAATTCATTTAAAATCCAGAGCTATAGAATGAATCCTTTGTTTCCATTTAAATGAGAGTCGTAGGTGTATGTCTACCACACATGATATATCATCATTTTTTCACACAGAAAAGGATACACTTTATATTCATATTAGAATCAAAGTGTACATAGGTCTTTTAAAAAAACACTATGTTATTTTGTTACACCGAAACTAAGAAAACCAAACAAACAAATAAAAAAATTACATCTCAAGAAGTAAACAGCCAAAATTCAACACATATCCTTATATCAGACAAAAAATTTGATATGTGCACAAAACTATCACCACATAAGAAGAAAAAGAAGAATTTAGTTGTTCTATAGAAGAACGTACTTGTTTTGTTGTGGTCCCTTAAGGAAAAATGGATGATCGTCATTACATGGTCCTCCAACATAACAATTGTTATAGCTGATTTTACCACTCCAAGTGAATCACACTTGTATGGAATTTTGCCTTGTCCCTCTACAGACTCCTTGGATCCCTTGGAGTCCTTTAATGTTTCCTTGACCATCCCTTAAAACATGTGTAAATTGCTATACATGACTTTTAAACCTCTAATCGCGTATATACGCAGGTTTGACCACTAAAACCGCGTACATCAAGATGTGTACAAAATCCAAATCCTTTTGGATTTTTCCTTGACATGGATCCGACTCACTTGACTCCTGGCCTTCCATATGCCTTGAGATTGCTCGGATTTGACCTTTCATTACCCCTTTGAAAAGCTATATAAGGAACTCTTTGGTACATTAAAGGCATGAGAGAGAATTGAGAGCAAAGAAACTATAGTCCATTGTTGCCGGAACTTATGCTTGAGTCTGCATCCCTTTGTCCCTTGGAGCACTTGTGTGTTCTTCCCAAGCTTAGCTTTTTCTTGTGAGCTTGATATCGAGAGATGGAGGATTGAAGTGGTGGAGGCCCAAGTGGGGGATTCAGTTTCTTCGATTCGCAGACATGCCAACAGAGGTTGTATCCATTGTCATCTCTGATTTTATAATAATAGAAATATCTTTTCCTGTCCAATAATATATGTTTGAATGAATATTTTATCCATTGGATGATTTCAAATGCTTATACATTGTTGATTATATATACTAGAATAGATCTAACACGAATATATGTAGTATGCTTGTATTGTTTACTTGTTGTTGAGGAAGTAATCTATCAATTCAAGCTGAAATTGGAAAGCTCAACGGGGATCTACTTCAACTGTCCGGAATAAGGTACGAGGTCTGATCCTTTAGTGTTAGATATTTAATTACTATTGCATATTGGAAAGTATTGATTTCTGGAGTCAAGCTATCTATTGTGGTACCCCAAGCCATAGGAATTTCTCTCTGTAACAGAATTGGCGACTCCACTGAGGAGTCAATAGCACTGTGATTGAAGAAGGCGTTGTTGCTTATGTGATGTCTTTATCGTGTTGGAATGGTTTAGGTTCCCCTGAGCTGTCTAAATCAGCAACCATGTTAACTGTGTTTGATGGGAGATCGTTTAGGCCGCACGAGATCCTTCCTTCCCTTAAGGTCCGTTTGGGAGGAAAGACCGTTGCGATAGAAGTTGAGGTGGTTGATGCACCCCTTGACTACAATCTCTTGATGGGTAGGAATTGGATTGACAATATGCAAGCCATTTCTTCTTCCCTATTTCTCATTGTATGCTTTCCATTTAACGGGAAGATAGTCACGATTGATCAAACGACATTCAAGAATCCGTCTGTTACCACATCTTCGGGAGCTTCAATCCCGATCGTGGAACACTCTCAGCCGGCAACTGGGAGTGTGGGTGTAGGCATGTATCCATCCCTCATGGGAAGCTTTAGTTGTCCTGCATCAGTCTGTTGCAGCTGCAACCGTTCTCCCCAAATCTCTTAAATTTTGGGCCCCTCCTCATGATGGAATATTGCTTCAGGTCGTTTTATCCTTGATTGTTGATCATGTTTTAAGTTTGGATATTCTTAACGATTTATGTGCAGCCTGTTGCCGGATTTTTGTTTGTGTTTGAATTTTGTAGCGGGTCACAGAGTTGAGTTTAGTATTGATAATTGTTCTCTGATGGGTCGCTGTTTTGAAGGTGAAATGGTTTTTTT
Source organism: Pseudotsuga menziesii (assembly GCA_001517045.1). Lineage (NCBI taxonomy): Eukaryota > Viridiplantae > Streptophyta > Pinopsida > Pinales > Pinaceae > Pseudotsuga > Pseudotsuga menziesii. The sequence continues at coordinate 815,919 of LPNX010628510.1, forward strand.
ACTGCTATTGATTTTTTGGGCTTTCCGAACACTTATTTTTTTTCTAAGTGATCGGGCGTCAATTTTTGTTTAATCGGAAGCCCTAGCCATTTCCTCTTCCGCCGTTGTGGCTCCCAAAGCGGTTTGGCACCCGAAGTCCAAAACGATCCGCCTGTCGATGCGTGTTGACTCTTTTCCATCGCAGACCTATAGTTGTTTCTCTTCCGCCGTTGCGGCTAGGAGAGTCATTTAGCTCCCGATTTAATTGTCTTCCGACTTCCGACTAAAACCTTTTCCCGCCTATGTTTCAGGTGTCTCCGGCTCTTTTCCTTTCCGCCGTTGCGGCTCTCAAAGTCCTTTAGCTTCCGAAGTGCAAAGTCGTCCGACTTCCGATTGAGCTTTTCCCGCCCACGTTTCGCGTGACTTTAGCCCTTGTATTTTTCGCCGTTGCGGCTAGGAAAGCCTTTTCGTGTCCGATGTCAAAGCCTTTCGACTGCCGATCTATAACTTTCCCGCCCAGGGCTTAATTAAAACTCTTTCCAGATCGAGAGATGCACCTGGACGTTTTCTTGTGGATTAGCTGTTTCAGGTGGTTAATTTTAATGTTTAAAACGCCATTCCAATGAATGATACTTGTCGATTGATTGCAGGTGGGTTTGGGAGATCGGTTAAACTACCGCGACGTGAAGGAAGATGGACCGTTTGGTAGAGGCAGGGCCGAAACTAACAGGATCGCAAGAAGGACAAACGAAGGAAAAAGACAAAACGAATAGTGACAGAGGATCAACTTTGAAAGGTCCAGCAGTCGCTCAGCCAATCACGAGCATGCGCAGAAAAGATAGAGGAATATGAAGCGTTGAGGAACTGAAAGGTCAGACATTTGGGGGGCAGCCCAAGCGGTCTGCAGTTGTAGTTTAAATTTTTGAAAGTAGAACTTAGACAAGGGACTTTTTCCCTGGAAAAAATTGTAAACCATTTGCTTGTAAGAGGAACTATTTCGTTTTACAATCAGAAACTGCAACTTTTTCCTTTTGGAGAGAGCAAACTGTGGAATGCATCAATGTGATTAAATGAACAATGTTGAAGAGGAACTATTTCGTTTTCAGCTGTGTTTCATTAACTGTGAGAGTGTTTAACTTCCTGAACCTATGTCTTGTTGAATGCTTTTTAGTATATTTTGTGATGTTTTCCACTGTGAGTAATGAATGTTGTTCATAATACAATTGGCTAACTGGTTGTTCAAAAATATGCAATTGTTCATGTGTCTAGAAAGAAGTGTCAGCTATCTGTAACCTTTTCATTATGCATGTACAAAATATATTACTCACCAATGAATGATAATCCTGCTCCGTAGGGATAGTTTAGATAGTTAGTTTTAATTCCTTGTTGTATAGATGCTTGTGGATGCTAAGACGAGAGGTAAGAACCTGTGCATCATGTTGTGACTGCTCCTTGCATCTTATCACCTTGCATGGTTAATTAGGCACTTGCATATCATACTTAAGTCAAAAAATACAAAATACACGGTGGACCAGGCCGCAACTGGTAAAGCCTTTGTTTTTTGTTACTTTGACCCATGGTAGCCAGACCGCAAACCAGACGGATTCCCCATTCCAAACAGTCACGGGCTAGTTGGGAACGTTGACTGGGGAGAATCCCTTACTGTTGTTGCCTGCGAATTTTCGGGCCTCAACACAGTCCTTATGATAGGGTCTAGTTCTGGTGAGGCTTCAACATCTATGAGATCAGTGTCTTTTCGCATGAGTCATATGGAAGACCCTTGGGTTCTTCCTACACCAAGTACTTCGAGCGAGCCCATCATGATGAGTGTGTCGTTGCCTGCAACTATGATAGCTTATAAAGCCAATCTTGAGTGTGTTGCAGAGCCCAGTCCTTCCTCTTCATGGACAGAGGAGGAGGACCCTTATGTGCTATCGACATGGGTAGTATAGTCTTCTCATGCACACGACTACCTTGATATTGTGTTCCCTTCAGATGAAGTGATTATTGAGGCCATGTCGGGAGTTAAGCCACCCTGGGAGGAACTCCATCATAGATCTTACTTTCTTCCCGAGCTTGACCGCTTGGAGCGTGAGGACTGTAGGGCGGTTCTTAGTGTGAGAGTCGGTAGTCCTATGGTTCCATTAAGCTCTCCTGGTCCGATGGTTGATGGAAACATGGCTAACATATCTTCAACGATTCCTATCAATATCTCTCGCGATCCTAGAAGGATAAAGAATGTCTATATTGGGGCAGAATGTTCCCATGCTGAGATTCTATAATACACCGAGCTATTCAAATAATTCCATGATATCTTTGCTTGGTCTTACGAAGAAATGCCAAGAATCGACCCTCGGATTGTTGAACATGAGATTAAGACTTATCCCAACGCTAAGCCTATTCAACAAAATTTACGTGCAGTGAATCCTAGGAAAGCACCTGCGATTAAGGCAGAGATAGAGAAACTGTTGAAAGCCAGTTTTATCTATCCTATTCCCTTGACAGAGCGGGTTTCAAACCCTATTCTAGTGGATAAGAAGCAGGGAGAAATCCACATATGTACTGATTTCCATGATTTAAATCGTGCCTATCCTAAGGACAGTTTCCCCACGCCATTTATTGATCAGATTTTGGATGAGTGTGCGGGTAGCGAGGTTTTTTCATTTATGGACGGATTTTTTGGATATAATCAGATACAAATTAAACCTGAGGACCAACATAAGACTGCATTTATTTGTCCTTGGGGAACTTTTTCATATCATAAAATTCCTTTTGGCCTTAAGAACACCGGAGCTACTTTTCAGAGGGTAATGACCTTGATCTTCCACAATCTCAAGTCGATTATCTCAAGCCTCTCCTAGGCGAGACATACCTGCTTCATTTGGGAGCTCACTTATCCTACCCTTGATTGCTTGCATTTGGCTTTAGATTTTATTGGTGATTGCTCTGTCCATGATAGCTTGCCTAGGGTTTGTGTAGATAGAGAGTCTTTTGTATTTTTTTGAGTCATTATGGATTCAGGTGCGGCCCCTTGCTGTTCTCATCGTTTAGCAGGGCTTCTTCCTCCTACATCTCCTCCTCCTTTGGGAGAGAGAAATAGACAGTCCAGGCGGACTACTTCACACATTGATTCACACACCATGGGAGAGCATATAGAAGGTATTCCTGAACCACCTTCTCCCATTGATGTGGAAGATGGGGAGTTTACTCCTAAGTATGATCCTTCACCCGACTTGACTGAGTTAGGTCCTATGATTTCTGAGATAGGAACCTTTCATGATAGACCTAATTACTTTAGGGGTGATTCCCTAGTGACACATCGTCTGTATGGTATGCCGGAGGATGATGAGACTCATTTCGAACCCACAAGCACTAGTTATGGTAGTTATGGTATGTCTGGTTTTCCCACACATGATTTGGAATTTCATGTCGAGTTTGAGTTCGAGCCTAACACTATGCCTGGGGGCACTCTCATTCCTTACCATGCAGAGAGGTTTGGGAGCACTCGTCACATTACACCTTCCATCCCAGTGGTGGAAGCTACATCATATATTCCTCTGAGGTCTAGGTTTAGTGATCCTATTAGGATATCAAATCTGAGATGAGTGACTATAGGGAATAGTACGTACTTAATTACACAGATCCCTTCGTCCTCTGTCCCTAGTTCTTCAAATGTTCACCCTCCACCTCATTCACATGGTCCTTCAGGCCGAAATGTTGCTATGAGTTATGTCTGTACTGCGGTTACTAGACTGGTAGGGTCTCAACTCCATGCACCACCCGTTGTTTCAGGAGGTCATGCTCATACTTCTTGAGGTCACATTCCTACTTCTTGAATGTATATTCCTACTTCCGAAGTGTATGTTCCTACTTATGGAGTGTCTCATGGGACATCTCATGCGATGACTTATGAACCCTATTATGGGATGCAGTATGGACAGGGTTCTTCACCTTATGGGGGTGGGTATCAACAACCTGCTTACTCTCCAAATTACGGCTTTGTAGCTCCAAATAGTCAAGGTCCACCACATTATGGTGCTTCCATGCCACCCTCTATGGGTCAAACGGGAGGAGGGCACTATGGCTAAGGCCATGGTGGTAATCAGACCTATGTGAATCAGAACTATCAAGGAGCGGTCCATCGACCTCATCATCCTAGGCTCCCTTTCCTCGCAACGCTGAATCTTCCTGACTTGTCGAGATTGATGAATGATCCTATAGCTCATGACCCAACTTGGCCAGCTGTCCCTACTAAGCTTCCCTCGGACATACCCAAGTTCGAGGGAAAACCAGGAGAGGATCCGAGCCAACACATTACTGCTTTTCACCTATGGTGCTCTTCAAATTCCTTACATCATGACTTAATCCGTTTGAGACTATTTCAACGCACCCTTACAGGGCCTGCTGTGAAATGGTATATAGAGCTACCTAGGGGGGCATTCACTTTGTTCGATGACCTAGCAATGAATTTTCTTAACCACTTCTAGCTACCAGTGCGTTATGACGTTGGTACTGAACTCTTGTCGACATTTTGGTAGGATAAAGCCACACATATCTTGGATCACATCCAAGAGTGGCGTAGACGGAAGAGGTTAATTAAAGTCTTTATACCACTGAAATTCCTCCTCGAATGGTTCCTTAAGTCGTTATTACCGTATATAGCGAAGGATGTTTCTACATTCGAAGTGCAGAATGAGGAACAAGTGATTTTTAGGGTGCAGGAACCAGACTTGATTTATGCTCAGTTCAGTTTGTTATATGAGATCATTCCCAACGCCCCGCGTTCTAGTTTCAACCCCAAAGTTAAACCTGGACCACATGCCGATGGTATTGTGGGTTGTGCGAGTGCTAAACCTATGGATTCGGTTGCAAAATAGGTTAGTCAATTGTCAATCAACCAATATGCTTCGGGACAAGCCACGGCTTCGTCTCAACCCGCCCAAACGGTGAGTGTGCTTTCAGTACAATCGTCGGACCAGAAGGGTAACTAGTAACCCGGAAAGAATAAAAAGAAGGGTAAGAATAATCATAAGGGTGGGAATAGGAATGAGAATGCTAATAATAATGGCAAGAACGCCCATGATGTTGGGGGGGACAAGTAAACTAAATGTAAGGTTAAATTCCCTTGCACGTTGTGTAAGGATGATCACCTCACTAATTTGTGCCCTTGTATCGATGAAGCCTCGAGATTCTTGGCACAGGGACCAGCTGTGCTAACTAACCCTTTACCTCACAATCAAAATATGAACTTGAGGACCCATGATCAGTCTGGTGGTGATCAAGATCCACCAGAGGGTAGTGGTCATGGTTGCATTAACATGGTACATGCTGCGAAAGTTGTGACCCGTGCAAAGGACTATGGTTCGTCACAACCCAGCCCAGGAAAAGAACCTGATCCACCAGGGTCTCCTTTGCATATTGAGAAACCTGTGGATAAACCTGAAGCTGCACCTCGCATTCCTAAGGGAGTCCTTAAGCGTTCGGGGCACAATCCTAATGCCTAAGCCGGCCAGAGCTATTCAGTTGTCGAGGATTTGGGCCATACTCCTTGTGCGATGTCTGCATTGGAAGTGCTTCAGAGTTGTCCTTCACAAAGGAAGGCTTTGCTTTCTGCCCTTGGTATGAATGATGATTATTCTTCCTCCGTGGTTAAATTTGAAACCGCAGGACTTCAGCCTCGCTTGCATTACTATGTGTCTCTTTTGATTCACGTAGAATGTCTTAACATGACCGTCAAGCACACTGTGATTGATGAAGGCACTGCCGCTTCTGTGATGTCTTTATCATGTTGGAAGGGTTTAGGTTCCCCTGAGCTGTCTAAATTAGTGACCATGTTAACTATGTTTGATGGGAGATTGTTTAGGCCGCACGGGATCCTTGCTTCCCTTAAGGTCTGTTTGGGAGGAAAGACCGTTGCGATAGAGGTCAAGGTGGTTGATGTGCCCCTTGACTACAATCTCTTGCTGGGTAGGAATTGGATGTATAGTATGCAAGCCATTGCTTCTTCCCTATTTCATGTTGTATGCTTTCCATTTAATGGGAAGATAGTCATGGTTGATCAAATGACATTCAAGAATCCGTCTGTTACCACATCTTCATGAGCTTCAATCTCGATTGTGGAACACTCTCACCCAGCAACTGGGAGTGTGGGTGTAGGCATGTATCCATCCCTCATGGGAAGCTTTAGTTGTCCTGCACCAGTCCTTATGATAGGGTCTAGTTCCAGTGAGGCTTCGAAATCTATGAGATCGGTGTCTTTTTGCACGAGTCATATGGAAGACCCTTGGGTTCTTCCTACATTGAGTACTCCGAGCAAGCCCATCGTGATGAACATGCCATTTCCTGCAACTATGATAGCTTATCAAGCCAATATTGAGTGTGTTGCAGAGCCCAATCCTTCCTCTTCACGGACAAAGGAGGAGGACCCTTATGTGCTGTCGACATGGGAAATACAGTCTTTTCATGCACACAATTGCCTTGATACTGTGTTCCCTTCATATGAAGCGATCATTGAGGCCATGTCAGGAGTTGAGCCACCATGGGAGGAACTCCATCATAGATCTTACTTTCTTCCCGAGATTGACCGCTTGGAGCGTGAGGACTTTAGGGAGGTTCTTAGTGAGAGAGTTGGTAGTCCTATGGTTCCATTAATCTCTCCTGGTCTGATGGATGATGGAAACATGGCTAACATATATTCAATGATTCCTATCAATATATCTCACGATCTTGGCAGGATAGATAATTTCTATATTGGGGCAGAATGTTCCCATGCTGAGATTCTAGAATACACCGAGCTATTCAAATAATTCCATGATATATTTGCTTGGTCTTACGATGAAATGCCAGGAATCGACCCTCGAATTGTCGAACATGATATTAAGACTTATCCCAATGCTAAGCCTGTTCAACAACGTTTACGTGTAGTGAATGCTAGGAAAGCACCTGCAATTAAGGCAAAGATAGAGAAACTGTTGAAATCCGGTTTTATTTATCCTGTTCCTTTGACGGAGTGGGTTTCAAACCCCATTCCGGTGGATAAGAAGCAGGGAGAAATCCGCATATGTACTGATTTTCATGATTTGAATCGTACCTGTCCTAAGGACAATTTCCCCACTCCATTTATTGATCAGATTTTGGATGAGTGTGCGGGTAGCGATGTTTTTTCCTTTATGGATGGCTTTTCCGGATATAATCAGATACAAATTAAACCTGAGGACCAACATAAGACTACATTTATTTGTCCTTGGGGAACTTTTGCATATCGGAAAATGCCTTTTGGCCTTAAGAACGCCGGAGCTACTTTTCAGTCGGCAATGACCTTGATCTTCCACGATCTCAAGTCGATTATTGAAGTATTTTTGGATGACCTTGCTGCTCATTCTCGTATGAGAATGCATCATTCCTATCACTTGATATTGGTATTCGAAAGATGCTGCCATTATTTGGTTAGGCTAAATCCTTATAAGTGCATCTTTTGTGTGAATTCAAGTCGCTTGTTAGGATTCATCATTTCTAAAGAGGGTATAAGAGTCGACCCTTTGAAGTTTGAGGTAATACTTCAGAGTTCTCCCCTGAAAAATATTCGTCATCTTCAATGTTTGCAAGGCATGACAAATTTCTTACGGAGATTTGTTGTCAATTTCGCCAATTTGACTAGAGGCTTCATGCATATTTTGAAGAAGGACACCACCTTTTGTTGGGATGAGCGAGCCCAGGATTCCTTTGATGCGCTCAAGTGAGCCCTAGCATCGGCCCCAGTGATTAGTCCCCCAGACTATAGCCGTGATTTTCTACTTTATGTGGCCGCGTTCATGGAGACGATTGGGATGGTTTTGGTTCAAGAGGATGAGGAGCTCCAAGAGCATGTCATATACTATCTGAGCCGAAACCTTATTGATGCAGAGATTCATTATTCTCATGTTGAGAAGCTTTCCTTAGCTACTGTACATGCGGTTCAATGGTTGAGACATTATATCCTCCTTCGCCAGACCTTGGTTGTAGCCCATGTCAATCGGTTTCAATTCATCCTCACTTGAAGGATGATTGGGGGAAAATATAATAAATGGATTGTCATCCTGCAAGAATTTGATCTTGAATTTGTTTTGGCGAAATCGAAGAAATCATTAATTTTTGCAGAGCTTATATCAGATTTCCCAGGCGAGGTCGAGGAGTTGGTTTGTGAAGATACGTTTGTCGATGAGCACATCTTCTTAATCTCAACTTTAGACCCATGGTATGGGGATATCATTATATATCTACAAACATTGAAGGTCCCTACTCACCTCTCACGGGATGAACGATGACGATTACGTCACATGTCTAATAATTACCTCATAGTGGATAACACTTTATACCGCCGTGGGGTAGATTCCATTTTATGATGTTGTTTAACCCATGAAGAGGCTGAGGTAGTGTTGAATGATTGCCACGGAGGGGCGTGTGGTGGTCATTTATCTGGGCTTTCTATAGCCCAAAAAATCTTAAGAGCGGGTTATTTTTGGCCGTCGATCTTTAAGGATTGTGTGTATGCGATCAAGAGGTGCCACCCTTGCCAGGTGTTTGCACGTAATATGCACTCAAAACCTGCCCCATTACATCCCATCATCACCATCGGTCCCTTCACTAAGTGGGGGCTTGATTTTATGGATTGCAATTCATCTTCGGCTGGGGGGCATCATCATATCATAGTGGCTGTTGATTACTTCACGAAATGGAATAAGGCTATGCCTACGATTAAATTCGACGGTGAGATAGCCATTCACTTCATATTCAACCAGATTATTACTCGGTTTGGGATTCCGAAAGAGCTTGTCACTGACCATGGCTCGCACTTTCAGAATCGTATCATGGAAGAGTTGGCATCAAAGTTAGGGTGCAAGCAAGAGAATTCCTCCTCTTACTACCCTCAAGTGAATGGATAGGTAGAAGCAGTGAATAAATCACTCAAATTCATTCTCCAATGAACCATCGCACAGAGCAAGAATAATTGGCACATCATGTTCTATCCTTCTTTATGGGCATATAGAACCGCTGTTAAGACTGCCACGGGTTTTTCTCCATATCAACTTGTACATGGAGTGGAGTTGATATTGTCGGTTAAATGTGAGATTCATTCTTTGAAGCTAGATGTAGAACTCTTACCAGACACTTCACCATTGGAGGAGCATTTGGTCCACCTTGAGCAACTTGATGAGCAGCATCAAGATGCCTTGGTGGCTCTAGAAGTAAATAAATGTCGCATAAAGGTCTAGTACGATAAGTCTGTCTGTCCAAGGAGGTTTAGTGAGGTAGACTTGGTTCTTTTGTGGGATCAACTGAAAAAAACCTTGGGGGCAGGAAAGTTTAACCCCATGTGGCGTGGTCCTTACGTCGTCAAACGTGTGTTAGAGAAGGGTGCTTATGAGTTAGTGGATTATGAGGGAACGACCTTAGCGGAGCCTAGAAATGGGATCTATCTCAAGAAGTACTATGCATGATTTTTAGCCAAGGCTAGTTGTTGTATATTATTGTACAGTTTGCATAGTTAGGTCTTTTTCTTATCGTGATCGGGTTTGTGATCAGTTTCTGTTTCTTTTGGCAGATGTCAATGGAATCTTCCACCTACATAGGATTCGTGGATGGTGCGAGCCATCACACTCAACACTCAGCCTCTACTGCTTGGGTGATTTATACTCCTATGGGTCAAGTACTGTCTTCAGGAGGCATATGTCTACGGCCATCTTCCAATAATGTTGCTGAATATAGTTCCATTATTGAGCTTTTACGGGATGCCATTTCACATGGCATTCTTTCTCTTGAGGTACGTCTTGATTTGAAGTTAGTAGTGTCATAGATTAATGGTTTGTACCATGTTAGAGATCCAACGTTATTAATAATATTCTTACGTGTGAGATTATTAGAACGACAATTTGACAATATAACATACATACACATTCCAAGAATTAATAATCAAGTTGTTGACTCATATGCTAACAACGTATTAGATTGGCATTTGTTTCATACACAATAAATTCATCACAAACACAAATTTTTACACATATAAATAAATAAACTCATCATCATAAGAGTTTTTATAAACATCAAAAATGTGATAATACATCATAGTCATGATACAAAAATGGGGCTCTCGAGCCACCAGAACATAATACACGGTAATACAAAATGTGTCACTCCAAGGTGTCTAAGCCTGTGGAGGAGGAGGGGAGTTGTGATCATGGAAGGTCACTACGGCTCTAGCTAGCCGCTGGAATAATCACACCCATGCTCATGATACACCCACCACCTAGAGCTGCATAGCCTCAGGCAAGTCCTCAACTTACGCCATGGGAACTCTGTGTGACAGCCTAACAAAGTTGGTATGAATGCTCTGGAGCATCCGCTCCGCATCCACACCCATGATATCATCTCCTCTTCCCCTCCATCTGTGACGAGGGAAGTCTTCAGGCCATCGTGGTCCCACATCTGCATGCAAATGGTAGATGTCACTATATATTGTCACCCAAAAACATGTCTTTTGATTTCATATAATCAGAAAACACAAAAAAAATAAATAACTCAAAAATTTAAAAAGAGGGTCGAGATTCATTACCTATGTCACCATATGCTGATCCTGGTGGTAGCAACATGTCCCAGTCTCCCTGAAAATATATCCCTACATAGGGGTAGTCATCGATGGCAACTATCTGTCGTCGCCACCACGGAAAGAAATCAGCTGGATAGGGGTTGGCCACCCTACCTCCCACCAATATGCACATAATGTCTTCCCAACGCCATTGGGCTGGATCTCGAACCCCATGAAGAGGAACATCAACTCTGGGGCTCAACCCTAGAACACGTTCAAAGAAAAACGTTCTCAATATGCTGTTGAACCCGAAGTTCCGCACTCTTCCTGCCTTACACTCACTGAGCTGATGTTTCATGTTGCTCAGTGGTGTAGTGCTCTAGTCATAGACCGTGAGTCGCATGCACTCCACTGCATAGAACATCAGAGGCCACGAGGCCTGGTGAAGTGAAGCCAATCCTGCTATCCTGCCCAATGTCAGTAGAATGGCCTTTAGGCCCAGCACCTGTATAGAGTTGGTTGGGACCTAAATCCCCACCTTCTCTGTGTGTGGATAGCAGTACACCGCAATGTACTCATCGATAGTCAGGCCACCTTCAGGACCACCACGAGAATGAAGGTTCACTACTTCCCCCCATTGGGAAAGTCTAGTAATAAAGTATATGTCCTCCACCTCTATGGTGAGGGACATCCCATCTATCTGGAAGGACTCAGAGTATGGATCCCAATAATCCACCAGCATCTGCAATAGTCTTAGTTTTTCCCTCAAGCCGCCAAGACACCAAAACTTGTAGAGTCCACATACACGTAGTGCTTGTTGAGCCATTAGATTGGCCCTTACTTCCTCCTCTACATCACCATGTTCACGCTCTCTCCACTCTAGGACCATCCTGCACAAAAAATTGCAAGTTTGCCCATTAGATTACTCAAAAAACCTTATGCGCAGCTGCATACGCGACTGTTTTCCAAATAGCCGCGTATGTATGCAGGTTTGGGGGCATTTTCTGTGTATAGCCAGCCCTATACATGGAAAAACCCTCGACTTCCACGTGGGCTGCAATGCCTTTTTTAGTTTGGCCTAGAAACCTCAAATGACCATGGAATTTCATAAAAATTGCATTGAAATGGAAGAGAAGAGCATGGGTAAGTACCTGGAAGAAACGGTAGTGGATTTCGTCGGCTAGATCTCCTGGAATTCGCTATTGAAAATCAGAGCTCAATTGGGTAAAAATTTCAAATGTTTTATAATGTTTTGAAATATTTACTATTTATAGAAATTTTTCAAAATTTTGAAAACTTTTACACCCTTTCCTATAGTGTGGACTATTTCTAATCATTTTGGACCGTTTTTTACCTAATTTATGATGTAGGAGACCTTTTCGAGTGCCATTTCAGCCATTGGATTGACCCCTTCAAGCCGATTTCAGGTATCATTTCTAAACTGGCATATAGGTTAGGTTTCATCACCGTTTGCATTTTGCATGACCTTATGACCATTTCATCATAACCTTAGGTACAAACCCACTCTATTATGTCACGAAACCTTCTTGCTATTTTAGAAGTTGCATGATATGAGTGGTAAAGCTTGACCTTACATGGGTACCCTTGTTAGCGCCTTATTTTCATTTGGTGCCCATACTGACGTTTTGTCTTTTAGGGTGTGGGAGTCTGTTGTATAGTATTTCCATGACATTTCACAAGAGCCTCATACTCCTCTTGATCTTTTTGTTGGCCTATTTCCCTCAAGACTCCCGTATGTCAAGTTGTAATTGCATTATCATGAGCTTTGCCTGCCTTATTGAGCTTTATGCCGACTTCCCTAACATTGCGTTTCATCCATATAGCCCAAGCTTGTCTCATGTCTAGCCATGCAGAGCCATTTTAAATATATCCTTTGCAGCTTGATTCCCTTTTTACCGGGAGGGGATTTTCCCCCAAGTATCGATATCCTACACATGTGTCCTTGCATTGAGCATAGGTATGTTCCACTGCTTGGAACTAGTTTGTTTGCCCCTATGACACTCGTCTCCTCCTAGTCTATAACTATAAAGCCATTTTATTCTTTTTCAAGCTTTTTAAATAATTGAAAAAGTCCAAAAAAATCAAAACACCAAAAATCCGAACAAGGAATGATGTTATCTTTGGCAACTATCGAGTCATGTCGTCTTCGAATAGAGCACTGTATATCATATCCATTGGTTGGGTTTATAGTCTGACTTTAGGAGCTGTACTCGTTTATTTGAGTTTATCTCCACCAACTGGTTAAGCTTCCAGTCCCTATGGAGCCTATGTCGATGCCTCCTGTGTCGCAAAGATGTCCCAGTTTGTATATTGAGTCTATGCTGCCTTTATTTAGTCACCATTCACCATTATGCTCTTGTTCGAAGGAAGTTGAAACCTGAGTCGGCCATTCCTCAGTTATCTTAACTTTGCATGTCGGTCATTCCTGGTACAGTTACTGGTTCGTGCACCTTATGATCGAGTCCTTCCACATCATACAGCTTCGCTGAGCACCTCATGTTGGATGATGGGGGATGCCTTAATGCCCTCCTTCCAGTGGATTTCATCCCATCGAATTCAGATCATTTATTCTGGGATTGGAATATAGAGTCATTTTGAGTGCCTTGAGACTTGCAGTCATCAATGGCATATCCTCTGACCATCGACAATCTTTGGGAATACATCAATGTCCCCTGATCGATGGATCCTCTCAAGTGTTCGACCTCAACACATTTATTCACACTTGTTAGTTTGCACTCTAGTACCTTGATTCCCATTTTCATTATCGGTGGGATACCTCGTGTCTGTTAACGGTATACATTAATGACTAGTAATCACACGATAGACTACTATGTTCGACCTTGACACCTCTATTCACATGGTAGGACATGTACTCGTAGCGATTTGTGTAGAAGACCTTCCAGATTGGTGGCATCTCTTATATGCTACCTACTTGATCATGCCAGTGTTCATGAGGTGTCAAATGGATGGGACGAATCAACTGTGAATGTGCTATAAAGATGAACTTGCATATTTTTTCAATATTGACAGACCAACTGATTTGGGGTGGTTTCAGTTTCACGTGAATGATTACCCCTTTTCAAATCACTTGAATCAACTGTATTTTCACAAGGTAGAAGAAAGACTATCTCATGTGAATGGACGAGATCTTTATAGAGAATTTACTCATTATTCATTTTTTTATTTACATGCAAGATAGAATTTACTCATTATTCCTTTTACAGAATGAGTTTTTAGAATCTAATAAAATTTTGTTATTTTTTCAATATTAAAAAAATATAATGATATATGTTTTTAGAAAAAACTATTTTTTCCATATTAACCCTAGTATGCTACTATTATTGCATCCTTATTCGTATAATTTTCTTATTTATTCAAATCATTGCATACTATAAACCTACCTTATTATTTATATTGCATACTCTCTTGAGCATTGCACCCAATGGGATTTCCTTTGTAAGACATTACTAATGGTAAATTCACGCATTTGATTATTAAAATTGAATTATTTTTAGAGTGATATTTTAAATAATTGTTGTACATTTTTTAAAATAAAATTTAATTATTTACTTCCCTCAATTATTCTTACATGTATTGTATATTGAGTCCTCACCCAACACATAGGAACATTTCACCTTATTAGTTAAATGATCTTGTTAATGTTCATCATATCTATAGCATTAGTTCTGGCACGTCAAAGCATTGCCACGTCATACTTTTCATAATTATATTAATGGCAAGTATTCAACAACTTTTCCACATCTCATTTAACCCCACATAATTTATTGTATAATGGGACATGCTCTATTTTACAAGAAGGGTTGACCACCCCTTCTTCTATTATAGATATAGAGAGAATGGTGAATAGAAGAAGGAACAAATGACCTTCCTGCAAATATCAAGAGTATAGAGGAGAAGAATGATCAAATAACCTTACTATGATCACGATTCTAGTCATTACTATGATATAATATGCAACGGTTTTCCCTTATTACATTATAGAAATATCTTGAACACTGAGCACAAGAAGGGCTGGTAAAACCTTCCACTTATGAGAGAAATATAAAAAATATTGAACCTACGAAGGGTCGATTGATCCTTCTAATATTGTTGGTATATTGAGAATGGTGAACACAAGAAAGAACTATTGTCCCTTTATGTGTTAAAATATATCAATATTGAACACAAGAAGGGTTGACCAACCTTCCTTTAGGATTGAAATGTAAAATATATTGAACCTAGGAAGGGAGTTGACTCTTCCTGTATGATAGAAATGTAAATAATATTGAACATATGAAGGGTATACCAACCCTTACTATATTGTAGGTATACAAAGAATAGTGAATACAAAATATGGAACTATTTTCCCTTCCTATCCTACGAAAATATCAAGAATAATGAACACAAGAAGAGTCGGATACCCCTTCCTATATAATAGAAATATAAGGAATAATGAACCTAGGAAGATCTAACCCTTCCTGTATATTAGATATATGGAGGATAGTGAACACAAAAAGGGTCTTCCTCCCCTTCATTTATGATTGAAATATAAATTCAACCTACGAATGGTAAAACAACCCTTGTTATATCATCAATATATTGAGAATAGTGAAAACATGAAGGAAAGGATGTCCCTTCATGTATTCGAGAAATATAAATAATAGTGAACCTAGGAAGGATCATGTGACCTTTCTTGTATTTTAGGTATATTGACGTATATGAACACAAGAATGAATAACGACCCTTCCAATATGAGAGAAACCTCTTGCAATAAATAATGAAATTGCATGATATAATAGAAATAACAGACACAAAATGAGTTTATTGATTGCATGCCACTTCGAGGGGGAAACCTCCTTTTAGCAATCCAATGCAAATAAATCGTGAATGGATTCATTAGCCTCAACACGTACTTATATACTAAGTCTAACCTAAACAACTATTACTCCCCATTAATGTGGGATAATATAATATACTCACGGGACAACTTACAAAGCATATGCATCCAACAACAATATACTAAGAAAGTAAAGAGAAGAGTTGACTCAAGTTCCTAACATCCCCTCCCTCTTAGAAATATTTGTACTCAAAACTTTAGATGTGGAAATTGTTATTGAATCTGAAGGAGTGGTTTGCATTAGCATCCTTTGGTTGCATGTCGTTCCACTTAATTAATACCTCTATGATGGACCGAGAATGAAGCCGACGAGTGAACCTATTGAGGATGGCCTCCAACTCCAAAAGGATGGATCCTTCATTATCCATTTCTGGTAAAACAGTTTGGGCTCTAACATTGGTACCAATAAATTTATTAAGACAAGAGACATGAAATATTGGCTGAATGCAAGAAGAAGGAGGAAGTTCCAATTTATAAGAAACAAACACAATATTTTGAAGAACCTTGTATGGCCCATATAACTTTGGATCCAGCTTTTGATGCCCTTTGAGTTTCAGGGAGCATTGCTTGTAAGGTTGTAGACAAAGAAAAACCATATCATCGACTTGAAAGTGCACTCAAAATGGTGTTGATTGGCTTGTTGTTTCATTCGGTTTCTTTCCATGTGAATATTATCCTACAAATTGTGAATAATATGATCTTGGTTTCAGAGAACCATGTCGAATGCCTGAACTGGTGAATAGTTTGGGTTGTATGGAAGGATCACTATCGGTTCCTATCTGTAGACTACTTCATATGGAGTCATTTTAGATGCAGTGTGGTAGGAGGTATTGTACCACCACTCAGTGAGAGGGATCCACTTTTGCCACTAATGTTGTTGTTTGGAGGTGAAGCAACAAAGATAAGTTTCCAAACATTTTTTGATAACTTCAGTATAACCATCTATTTATGGGTGATACCCTAAACTCATCTTCAGTTTGGTGCGAGTGTGGAGAAATAGTTGTATCCAAAAATGACTTGTGAAAGTTGCATCACGATTTGAGATAATGGAAGAATGGATTCCATTAAGACAAAAGATCTGGTCCATGAAAATTTTTGCAACTAAGGAGGAGGTATATGGATGGTTTAGAGCACAATAATGACTATATTTGGAGAGGTGATCAACCACAACCAAGATAACTATATTCCCTCCATATTTATGGAGCCCTTTAACGTAATCCATCAAAATATCTATCCAAATATGTGTAGGGATGGGAAAGGGTTCAAGAAATCCCTTAAGGAATGTCGTTTCACCCTTGTGGAGATGGAAAGTACCAAATTCAAACACCATCTATTGAATTTCCCTTTTCATTCCCTTCCAAAAGAAGTTATGTCGTTCCCGCTCATATGTTTTGAGGAACCTAGAGTTCCCTACCAACGAAGAATCATGGAGTTCATAGAAGACATTCTGTTGAAGATTTGTGCTCAAGGGAAGCAGCAAACGACCCTTGTATGTCAAAGAAGCGCCATCCCAAGATTAATGTGGTACATTAGAAGGGTTATTGGCCAACTGTTGGATGATTTCAGATATTGAAGAGTCGTTGACATAAACTTACTTAACATATTGCAACCAATTTCAAATAGACATAGAAATACATGAAAGAGAAACGTGGTCATCAAATGTGCAAGAAAGAGAATCCACCATAATATTTTCCTTACCCTTCTTGTAAGCGATCTCATAGTCATATGCCATGAGTTTTCTAACCCAGTTCGATTGGGTTGGTGATCCGAAAACAAGATCTTTGCTACTCTATGACGTTAACATGAATTGCATAAAGAGCATGAATGAAGCCCACAAATCCATAAGAAGAGAACCAAACATTATAGACAATACACACATAATGACAACAAGTTGATAACGAAGTTCGTCCAGGATGGACTACGTCTCCGGGCCTGCTTCTCAATAGGAGGGCCGATGTATAATCTCAGCATAAGGAAAAATACATGGCAATGATACAATGATACCTTGGTGACAATGGTCAGGAAGAGAACCGCTGCCCAAAACACAACAAGACTGCTTCCAACAACTCCGAAGCCTGAAGACGGTGTAAAACAAGTATAAACACTTGTACCTTCCTCCTGCAGAGCTATGCAATCTCCCTTCTCTCCTTTAGCTACAAAGTCTCCACTCCAAAGCATGCTCATCTACTTCTTGCTTCATTGGTGCCTGCACAAACTGCTTCCAATTCCTGGATTTTTGCACACTACAAACTTTTTCTCATAACAGTCCACAACCT
The DNA here is from genome assembly GCA_001517045.1 of Pseudotsuga menziesii. NCBI lineage: Eukaryota > Viridiplantae > Streptophyta > Pinopsida > Pinales > Pinaceae > Pseudotsuga > Pseudotsuga menziesii. The sequence continues at coordinate 833,653 of LPNX010628510.1, forward strand.
GCAACACTTGTCAGCCTGCTCTGATACCACTTGATCTGATACCGGGGGCGAGCCCGAAAAGTCATCGAACCTGCTCGAAACAATTGGGACCAATAGGATTGTTTTTCTGACGTTAGTGCAAGTGAACATGAGCATAATATAAGTGTGTAACATAGAATCATCCACATGAAAATGAAAAATCATTCAAGCACATTAGGGACACGATTTGATTACGAAGTTCACCAGATCTCTTGGCTACGTCTCCGGGCCTACTCCAAAATAGAGTGACCAATCCATTGCAAAGATGCACAAATACATAAGATACATCAGAATGGATTCACTTGCAGATTCTTCATCATCTGTTCATCTCTACCGCCACACCATAACTGCCTCTGATGGGTCACATAAGTGCACAAGCTATAGGACTCAATCGAAGACTGCAGAAATCAAGCAAGCAAATGCCTGCCTCCTTTGTCTCGAGAAGTTGCCAAAATTGGACATGAAGATATTTTCCCAATGTATCCAATCACACTCTTTCAACTGACTCTATGATCCATGAACCTCGAGCGGATCAAAGACTTGCATAATGTTACAAATCGCACTCTTTCAACTGACTCTACAAGCCACGAACCTCGAGCTACGCCACACGATCTTCTGCAGGATAGTCTCAATAGACGACAATATGTTTGCATGAAAAGTGCATCAATAAAACCAAAGTCACACTCTTACCAACCAATCCCTTCACCTTTGTCCTTCGGGATGAGAGTGTAGATGGTCGCTACTTGCCTTCAAATGCAAATTGAAATGTTGCCTCCTCGAATTGACTCTGCTTCTTTGTCTCCTACACTGGATCAACTTCGGACATGATGGATCCATGCTTTCTCTCTGAGCTGGAACTACAAGGTTGGAGCCTCTCCATGAGCTTCTCCAATGGAGACCCCCAATGGGGCCTCTCAGATGCTTGCTTCCTC
>LPNX010628510.1:834986-850423 GCA_001517045.1 Pseudotsuga menziesii
GTAGTCATCATGCCACTTCATCATGCAATGTCACCATGCCATGTCATCATGCCACATCAGCATGCCATGTCATCATACCACATCATCATGCCATGTCAACATGCCACATCATCATGCCACATCATCATGCCATGTCAGCATGCCACATCACCATGACACATTATAATGCCATGTCATTAGAATGCACTTTTTGAATACCACGTGGCAGCTTGAGGGAGTGCCACGTGGCACTTCAGCCAAAATTTCCCCTGTTGGGGCCAAACTTAAAAATGCAATATCTTTTGCATCCAGAGTCCATTTGACACGCTGTTTGCACCATTGGAATCGGCTTGATGAGCTCTTCGACATGGTACTATTTTGTTGCAATATGATGATTTTGAAAATTGGCCTTTTTAGATCCTCCCGGATCAGTTGGGGATGAGACCCATTGTTCCAAGAGATATTTCAAACTTTGGTGATCAGTCTTAATGTAGAAATGATTCCCTAATAGTTATGATTACCACTTCTATACTACATGCAAAATAGACATCATTTCCTTCTAATATGTAGAGGAGGGTAAATTCTCACCGGAAAGGGATTTGCTGGTGAATACAATGGGATGTTCATATTGAAGGAGAACAACACCAATCACATTGTTGCAAGCATAATTCTCAATAGTGAAGAGCTTGGAAAAATTCAGCATAGCTAGAATAGGTGTGGTACACATAGCTTGTTTCAGTTTGTCAAATGCACACTCAAAAACATGTGTTCATGTAAAAGAATTCTTTTTCAATAGAGTTGTTAATGTAGCTGCAATATTCCTATAATACTTGAAAAATTTGCGCTAGTAGCCACCCACTCCCAAAAAACCACGAAGGCTCTTGAGTGTTGGAGGATGCAGCTAATTTTTTACGTCATCTATTTTGGGAGGATCCACATGAACCCCTTGTGATGAAGCAATATTCCCAAACTAATCTACTTCCTCCTTCCCAAAAACCACATTAAGAGTATTTGGCATAAAGATGACGATCACAGAAAATTTGCAGTACAAGATCCATGGAGATGCTTAGGACATGCTTTATTATAGATGAGGATATCATCAAATAAGACCATAATGAATTTCCTCAAGTAGGGCTCGTTTTTTTTTTTTTTTTAATCCATGGAATTTGGAAGAAGAATTAGTGAGGACAAAGGGTATGACCAAAAAATCATAGTGGCCATCATGTGTGTAGAAATCCATTTTAGGGATCTCATCCTCATGAACCTAAATTTGGTGATACCCAGAACAAAGATCCAACTTGGATAAAAAATGAGTACCATGAATCTCATCAACAACAAGAATTGTAAACTTATCCTTGATTATGATCTGATTAAGTGCTTGAAATTCAATGTGGAGGTGCCATGGCCCATATTTTTTTTTAGACAAGAAGAACTCATGAAGAAAATGAACTGGTACTAGGGATAATAATACCTTTCTTTAGTAAGTCCTAAACGAGCATCTCAATCTTTGTCTTTTGGTGAAACAGGTAGTGATAGGGCCTTATGTTAGGAGGGAAGCTTCTAGGAAGGAGAAGAATATGATGGTCCTATAGTCTTAAAGGGGGAAATACCATTGGTTCATCAAAGACACATGCATATCGATCCATTTTTTTTGTATATTTAATGGAGTAGTGGAGATTATTGATGGTTGCATCTGAATGGAATGGAGATGAGCGATGCCACCATGTGAATTATTCTTAAGGAGATTTTCCATTCGATTTGAACTGATGATGCCGAGGGACATTGGTTGTAATCCTTTGAATGTGTGTTTTCTTACAATTGACTGAAAACTGTATTCAAAGTTTGGAAAAACCCCATAAGATGGGTCCAAGTGTGCATAACCATTGAGTGTCTCCCAAAACCACATCACATTCTCCTAAGGGCAAGGAAAACATGTTGGAGTGCAAGTTATAATCTGCAATAGAGATATGCACATTGTGACACTTCCCCTTCCAAGGTAAGCTACCCCCATTGACAATCATGACTTCAAAGCTAGAGCAAGGATGGACAAAAAAAATAAGCATGTTTGGCGATCTGAGGGTCAATGAAGTTATGAGTTCTACCATAATCAATGAGTATTGTAAGAGGGAGTGTAACACCCCAATTTTGACCCCGTTTGAATTAAATGTTTATGATGTATATATTGTAATTAATCGTGGTTTGGAGCTAAAGGAGAAAGCCCCACCATCGATTTATCATTTTATATTCTGGCGATTAAAATCATTGCCGATGGTATACTGTGCTACCTGACACATTATAATTGTGGCATCATGTAAATATGCATTTCAATTAAAATAAACCCCAACCAGCTATGTCAAGGAAACCATGATGAAAAGGGCATGATTTTCCTAAGGATAGGGGGGGGAATTATTTAACCCTTGGGGCCAATGGGGAAAATCCAAGTGTCAGTTGTTAAACCCATTTAGTTGTCACCCACCCTTTTGACTTACTCACCTTTCCTTGTCTCATCCAAATACCAAATTAAAAGCCTCTGATGTTAGTTGTGAAGTTATTGCATGGATAGTGGTGTGGCAGGACTGTCAGTCCTTTCCCACATGAACACTCCACTAAAAAGCTGATTGACCCTCACGTGGGAAAAAGAAGTGAGGACGACCCCCATTCTTCCATTTTTCACTCACGCAGAGAGCTGGGAGAACCATTTTTGGGCATTCATGATTTTCCCTGTGTGTGTGGACTTACATTCATGATTTTGTTGTATGAAGTTTTCAATCCCGATTTTGGGCCTTGGACGTTTTTTCCTCATCATCAGAAATCCACGGGGTCTCTCTCTCAAACTGATGGAAGTTGTTGTGGGTTAATTTTTGTTTTTGTGATTTTGCTGTGTATATTTCTCTTCACGTTGTGGGTCTGGGCATGTGAATTTCACCTTCACGCAGGTGGCATTTTTCTTCCTCACGCAGCTGAGAAATCGTTGTTGTTTTCCCATGAGTGTGGGTTGCTTCTGAGTTGTTTTGGCCACGTTAGGGCCAAGAACAACTTTGAAATCGCCTTGCTTAGTCTGAGCAGCATATCACCATTTTTGGTTGTCGTAATGTTTCCCTTTTTCTTTCACAGAGCTGTGAATTGCTTGCTTTTGTTGTGTGTATGAAATGGTTGGTATTTGGACTGTATGGGAGTGGGAATGAAGGCTTGGTATGCTTGATAAACCTGGTGTATTTGGGATCCTCATAAACAGAGCTAGAGGGGTGGATTTCTTCTCCATAACCCCTGAATAGCACTGGAAGGAAAGTCAGGACCTGAGGGACTATGTAGTAGATAAGGGACTAATTCCTTTTGTTGGGTGTGTGTGGGCATCCTAGAAGTTAGGCTAGTTCCAGTGTAGGTGTCCTTATCTCTTCAGTGAGGTCACCAGCTTAGCAGTCATCTTTTCCCAGCTCCCTGATGGCCTGATAAACCCAACTACATTGGATTGGCTATGTACTATTGTGTATCTTTGGCTATGTGTGAGCTTTCTTAGTTCCTTTTTCCTTGGGGATTCATGCCCAGCTCAGGGGTGGCAGTGTTGCTGAGAGATCAGGGAACACACTGGCCTATGGTTGGGTGGAACATTGCAGCGACATAGCTGGTTGTGGGGGAGATTCATTCAAAGATAAGTATTCTTGTTTATTTCATCTCTGCAATTATATTATTGTTTAATGAATTACAATGAACATGCGGAATGCTTGAATGTATGGTTTTTCTTCCGCTGAATGGTAATGATGTATCCATGTTTTCGTTTTAAAGCATTTCAGTTTTTTTTATGTGTATGTTCATGGGGCTAGTTTCTCGGGTTAGATTTTCTAACGGTAGTGACATATTCACCGGTCGGAGGGTCGGGGACGTTACAGGGAGCTTTTGGAAGAAACCCTTGACCCACATGGTTTGTGGGGTAGTGGAGAGATATCTCTAGTTGGTTGTCCTGAGAAGGAGGGTCAACAGGAGGCTACTAAATGTTGACTTGATCATCTACTGGAATCTGGATCCTAAGCATCTTCACAAATTTTAGGTGCAGGAGGAGAATCCACATACAATAGATAGATATTTTTCTCATCACATATATGTCCTCGGGTTAATTTCTCATTACAATGATAAAATATCCCTTTTTCTCTTTGTGCTCGCATCTCAGCTTCACACAAATTCTCTATAGGAGTGGTTCTAGGAGCTGGCATATTTGGGAAACCATATTTCTGAATGGAACAAAAGTGGATTTGGAATGTTGTTGATCTATGATCTTTTCCTCTACCAACTTATCCAACTCTAGGGATTCCATGATTGTGCTGGGACATAACATTTTAATCTCATATTGGATTGCATCCTTCATACCATTGATAAAACAACTCCTGTAGAAACATTAGACAATATTTCTATGTGATTGGCCAATTTCTCAAATTCTGTCTGATACTCTCTCACAATGCCAGTTTGGTGTAGTTTAGTGATTACTCTTGTCAATTCATCAAAAGCACTAGGGCCAAATGGTTGCAACAGGAGTTGGAAAAAATCTATCCATTTTGGCTCCTCATGAGCCTTGATGTACCATCGGAACCATTGAAGGGATTCATGTTCCAAATGAAAGAATGCAAGTGAGACTTTATTGACATCAAAAGTGTTATGAATACTGATTTATTGTTCTTCCATGTGTATCCATCCAGTAAGATCATCTCCATTGAAGCGAGGAAAATAAAGCTTCGATCTATGAAAAATACTGGAAAAAGAGAACCCAGTGTATGTAGAAGACTCTAGTTGTTGTTTATTGCTCATGGTTGAATGTTGAAGATGGAGGCCAATAATTTTTTCATCCAAATATTGGACTTTGGTCTTGAGGGCGGAAATTTCATCTTCCATTTTTTTGTTTTCCCCTACACGGTTGAAAACCATAACCAAGAGTTTTTTTTTTGCAATGGGTAGAAAAAAACAAGTTTTTTTTTTAGAAAAGGAAATTTGGCGTTGGGAAAAACTCTGATGGGTAATGGGTGTTTGACTAGGTTTTGGATACTTTCTAAGAGACGGGGAAGCAAAAAATGAGGATTTCAGAAGTGGAGTGAAAGAATGGGAAATTTTTTCAAAGAGGGACAAGGAAGCAGAAATAGGAAATGAACGATGCGGAAAATTTTGAATGCGATTGGGTGGGAATCAAAGAATTTATGGATTACCCTAAAAATAGACAAATATGGGATTTCTCGCTTCAGAAAGTGGAATTTGGGATAGGGTCATCAATGAAGGAAATATGCAGAATGGAATTTCAGGGGTTTTAGTGAACTTTCAAGGGAAACAGACATAAATAAAAGAATATATGGAGAAAAAATAGAATTTTATACTTTGCATATGCAATATTCTATTTATCAACTAGCAATATATATATGGACCCCAAGTGTGTTCGTATTCCTAAAGTCTTAGGGGATTTAGTTGGCCACCAATGTTGTCTGAGGACTTCCATATTGGAGAAGTTCCCCTCACTCCATGGCTCAAGTAAAACTGTAACTGCTTTTCCACAAATGGTATATATTTGTTCACCTCGGGAGTGGGAACTAGTCAATCAGGTAGGGTTTGTTTCCCTTTTCATTGGCAGGTCCTCTTAATGAAAAACTACTTCAGTCTTCCTATGGTACTCCTCACAATGATTTTCAGGGATATTCCCAGGTACTTTCCACAGTTAAGTGGATAGGGTTCATTCCCTGATAGGAACTTGCAATTGAAATGAATAGTACAGATGAAAAGAAGAAGAAATACTGCAATAATCACAGCACCAAGAAGCCACTGCAAAAAACATTTGGCAGAAATTCCACCCAGTGAGCCCAAGAAAGTGTTCTGATACCATATGAGAGAAACCTCCTGCAATAAGTAATGAAAATGTAGGATATAACAGAAATAGCATAACACTCAAGGAATTTATTGACAGCAAGCCACTTCGAGGGGGAAACCTTCTTTGGGAAAGCTCAATAAAAATAACTCGTGGATTCCTTCATTGGCCTCAACACATAGTTATATACTAAGTCTAATCTAAACAACTGTTACTCCCCATGAATGTGGAATAATACAATATACTCACAAGATGACTTATAAATCATGTGCGTCCAATAACAATATACTAACAAAGTAAAGAGAAGGGTTCACATGGGTTCCTAACACAATATATTGAAGTATTAAGAATAGTGGACACAAAAAGGGTTGGAAATACCATCCTTTATGATATAAATATAAAATTATTGAAAATAGGAAGGGTCGGTTAACACTTATTGTATTTTAGATATATTGAGGATAGTGACAACAAGAAGAGTCATTCACCCCTTCCTTTATAACATAAATAGAAAGATTATTGAAACTACAAAGGACCATGCGATCCTTAGTGTATTGTCAATACATTGAGAACAATGCACCAAAGAAGAAATGCACACACCTTCCATTAGTTTATAAATATCAATAATAGTGAACAAAAAAGGTTAAAAAACCCATTCCCTTCAAAATGATAGAAAAATAAAGAATATTTAACCTAGAAAGGGTCTTTCAACCATTCATTTTTTAGATATATTGATAATAATAAATACAAGAGGGGATGGGATCCCATTGTATTATAAAAATATCATAAAAGTGGATATAAGACATATCGAAGAACCTTCTCAGGGACGTCTCTCTTTCACTAACAAATTTCCCTAGAGAGAACCACAATAAAGATTATATCTTATCTCATTGGGATTACCTTCTTGGACCACATCAAAATAACATTTTTTTTATAGATGATCTCTATAGATAACATTGACGTAACTAACTTTGAGAAAGGAACAATTGCTCTTATTGGAAGCATTATTTTTTCGACATATTACAATAACGATCCATTGAAAGGGCAAGGGGTAGTTATTGATAAACGTGTGACTTTCCCTTATCTCATTTATAGATTGGTTTCTATCACAAATACCAAATTTAAATATCATGACGAAAGAATGATTCCTTTTTCTCTAATATATTCCTTCTCAAAGGTCTATATCAAATGTACATTTCATATTTTATGGATACTCTTAGCAGATACATTGTTGATCAATAATTTAATTACGTAAATAAGAGATTGCTTGTTCTCTTTCGATCATTTGCATCAACATTTTCATCAAAACAACTAATAGATAGAAACTAATTGATAGGTGTAAACATTGTATATAGATTCTTATATTAACCTTAAAATATTTATTGTTATGTAGGTAAAATATGCCTATGTTGTTGATACTTATTCAGTACAAAGAAATTTAGTATATTGAATTGACAAATGATCACAACCTTGGTTTATTCAAACACCAATGGCATGTTGAAATCAATGGGCTAGATAATTTTTACTCGGATTTATATCTCTCTGCTTAAATGAGGAAGGAATCCATCTTGAGCTGGAATATTGGCATCTACAGATGACGTTATTGTAGAATTATTATGTATTCAAGTTGTGTTATCGAGCCATATATGTCTTTCCTCATGGAATTTTATCTTCAATTTTTAGTTTTCAACCATATATAATGGAAAGTGATCCACGTTCGGATTTGGTTTCCTATGCAAAAACAAGGACAGGTTTCACCCTCATATCATCACTACAATCATTTGAGAGTATAGATAAAAGCATATTTAATGCATGGGGTCTTCACTTAGTGAAACCATGCCATAGCACGTTCGTTCATGGCATATGAAACAATACCCCTATTTTCAAAAAATATTGGAAAATACCTCCCAAAATCATTTTTTTTAACCCCCTCCCAATATGCCTTGCCGATTTTAAAAAATGCCTATTTTCCCTATATATTGCATGTATCCATTTTTTCATTTACATTTTTTATACCCCTTTATATTTCTACCTAAGGAAAAAAAAACTAAACACAAGAAAGGGCGACACTTGATAGGCGCCCTTAGGCAAATCACTTTATTAGGAATTAAAATCTATTACATGATGTCAAAACAAATAAGAGAGGGTTTATTTGTACCAATCTCAAATAGTAGTGTGTTTTCCCCAAGAAGGGTTCAAAAATGAAACTTACACCATTTATAACTGCTTCTTTCCATCACGGACTTTTTATCCAAGCACCATTTTGGTATCTAGGAGATTGTACAACTTCATAAACAAAATTGATTTGGAATCTTCAATGCATACTATTAATATTTTTAGATTAAAAACAAGAGGAATGGACGAGTTGAGCTAGCATCCATTTATCCAATGAACTTGTGAGCATTTAAAGCATAAATTCATGATGTCAAAATAGGCCACCTTTCAGTTGAAGATTGTATTTCTAGTTCAGATGTCTACCTCGTCACCAAGTTCCTAGCTAAGTTTTACTCAAACAAATTCTTTATCATCTACGGGGAAAAGAAAAAAAAATCAAGGCTTGTGACAAACAAGTAAGTTGGTCAGAAGACATAAACAAAAAGATGGATAAGCAAAGTCAGCTAAAAAATATGAGCCAAATAACTGAACACCAGTAACATTATGAGCAATTTCAAATTTAGTCTTCAAACTGACAAATTTTCTTCAACATAGATTCAAGGCAAATTCTGGAGGTGTGACTCTAACAAAGAAACCAACCAAACTACATAAAAATATCTCCAACAACGTATTTTCAAAAGAACTATGATACATAACCCAATCTAGTGTACATAAATTATCTTGTAGACTTGGCATTAAAACTTTTGTGGTTGGATTAGAGTCATAATCGTCTTCACCAGCTTCATTTTCAGTTTGTAAATGAACCTGACAACCAATATGGTTTGACCATATGGAAAGGGTTCACCTTGTGAAGCCCAATGGGTTATCTCAATCAGTTCAAATAGGTTGTTTCAAGGTGGAGTTCACTGTAAGGTCTCTAGTTCTAGTCTGGCTGAGTTTCAAGTCCTGCTGAGTCTAACTGGGTTACCAACCACCATTGCAGCTAGTTGTTGAGCTGCCCTCCATCAAGTTATTCCAGGGAAGAGGGGGAGATTCCTGTGAGGATTTTCTTGGAAAGAAAAGGAGTTTATTTTGTGATATGGTTAATTGTATCCAAAACCAAAGTTTGATTAAGCCCAATGTGTATGAGTGGATCAAACAAAATTAAATCTTACAACCTTGTTTCATTCATGATAGTCGGGTGGCTCTAAATACCCAAGACAATGCTAAGTTTGATCTTTTCTACACCAATAGCATTAATAATTGAAAAGGAAACCCAAACCCATGAATGTACATAAGTTTTCAAGTGTATCAAGTTCAGTGAAAAGAGTTTTTTGCATCAAATAAATTGATTTTCTATTCAAGAGTTAGGATTGCTGAATAAACAAGCAACGAACATTGTTTCCAAACTAAAAGATTCATGGAAAAAAGGGAAAATGGCTTGCAATAGGATATAACTATATTAAAATGTAGATATCTGCAGGTGTACATATTGCTTATGTGATTATTGGATTTTACTGCATAAGATATTTTAAACCCAACGTTTTAGATGAACTCTTCACTCATAATCAGGGAAACCAATCAGTTGGAAAGCAATGCTGCAAATGAGGAGTGCACCTATTTATTAATATAAGGTAGGAGGGAAATTCATATGCTATGTGTAAGGTAGGACAAAAATTCACGGGCTATATAATATATATAAGGTAGAAGGGAAAGGAGAGGACAGTATCCTCCTCTCCTTTCCCTTCTACCTTGTATATAGCCTGAATTTCCCTCCTACCTTATACAAGCCCACTCAACACTACTTTCTATTTTACAGTTGGTTTCCCTGATGATGGGTGAAGAGTTCACATAAAATGTAGGGCTTAAAATCTTTTATGCAGTAAAATCCAAAACACACAAACAAGATTTGTAATTAAGCAAAATATGACAATATAAACAATAGATCACAGATGTAGAGAAGATCAATGAAATACATGATTTACATTTTCTAGAGTTCTTGCTTTCATTATGCATTTAATCCTATTGCCTTGAATGTTTGTTTACAACCTGTCCAGAAGCTCATTGCAATTTTGACAATATACAAAGCGTTGTATGCATGCTAGAAAATAACATAGATTGATAAGGGTCGTATTAAGATACATCTTTCAGGTTATACAAATTCTTCCAACAATGATGGTTGTAGCAATCTCTGAACAACTCATGCTAACTGGAAAAGGTAACTCATCAATGATCTATACCTAGGGCTTGCCTGCTGGAGCAGCCAGTGGACCAGCCTTGCCAGATTTCATCTGTGCAGCTTTTGATTGAGCAAGCATCTCATCATAGTTCTGCAAGTCATTAAACAGAATGAAAAGATTTATCAATGTAGAGTCAAAGAAAAGAACATAATGAGAAGGAAGTGTAGAATATGTTCAGCAACAATCCTGCAAACCTAGGTTAAATTTTAAGGCAAGACATTTAGTGTAAATGAATTAAAAATGGTTAATGCTTACCCTTTTCTCCACGACCAAACCCTGTTTTGGGAGGATCTTATCAGCAATACCATAATCAATTGCTTCCTGTGGGAAAAAGTATCTTGATCTTTGAATATCCTTTGCAATCTCTTCTTGTGTTTTGCCAATTCCTTTTGCCAATAATTCAATGTAGTACTGTGTATTTACTTCCAACTCTTTTTCTTGAAGAAGACATAATTTCATCAGCTGGCCTATAATAAGTATTAAGCACTCCTTTAAAAGGAGCTAAGTGAGCATTTACTTGTTACTTAAGAACGACTTTCGATATTTCTTAAGTAACATCTTAAAAAAAGGGAAAAATATTACCTTGATATACATATCGATGGAAGAACCACTGGATTTATTCACTACTAGCAGGTGCAGTTTTGCTATGATAGAAAAAAGACAGATCATCAGCATATTTTTTAACAAAGAATGACTAGATATATGAACCTACTAAGATTGCATAAATTACTAGAAAAAAAACACAAATCTTATTAACATTTTCAACTGTGTTTCTGACACTTGTGTATGAGTGACCCTTGGATTTTGATAGGATATCTTACTTTCAAGTTCCAGTAGACCATATTGCAACAAGCTATGAGTGTGCCCTTGAACTTATTGAGAAACTGCATAAGCCTGAATGAAGTAGAGACTCACATAGTACACTTACTTGTTGAGCTAGGCATAAGAGCACGATTTCCCTTGGCTTCAACTGACAAAAGATTTGCTGCCTGGCCAAAGGCCATTCCACAGTTCAGTGTGTAAATATTGCGCTTCACATACTGCATACAGGATATTTATAGGAATATACATTTTCTATGATTTTCAAGATATTTAAAAACAGGATATGGCACCTCAAAAGACCCAAAGAGGACCTTGTGAGTGTCCTTGACAAAATTTTCATTTTTAATTTTGTGTTTCATGTCAATAAAGATCCATCTGTTCAGCAATAACTAAAAGTTCAAAGTTTAATATTATTATGAGAATTCAAAGAGGGGGAGATTTAAAAGTCTTGTAAATGTAGTCATTACGCAGTAGAAGATTGATTATCCAAGGAAGCTGCATTAGCAAGTTGAAACTCTCAACGTTTCGATCCTTACTCTAGGATCATCATCAAGAGACAAACGAAGACTGTGGTGATGTAAAATAGCCCAGAAAGTTATTAATACACAAATTTGTGAGGAAGTCGAAAGTTTAAAGAGAGAGAGCGTCGGTTCTAGGTTTACAAAAGGTTTTAACAATATTAAAAAAAAAAATTGAAAATATATTTTAAGATAAAAAAGAATTATAATTTGAAATTAGTTAAAATTAAAGAGTTTTAACACTAAACCCTAAAAAGTTATTTTTAAAGGTTTTTTAATTAATTTTTTTTTTCTTTTTTTCTTTTAAGCCCACACTAATTTTTATCATTATCACAGGGCTATATCAACATAAAAGAACTAAATGCCAATTTTTATCATTATCACAGGGCTATATCAACATAAAAGAACTAAATGCCAATTTTTATCATTATCACAGGGCTATATCATCATTACAAGGCTTAGGGATATTTTCATCAAGTGCTAATAGACTCAGGCAAGAACAGAAAAGACACAGGGATATTTTGCTCCATAAAATTTTGGACAAAATAGCAGTGACAGAGCAGACTGATGATGCCTTTTCAGACATGTCTATAAGTGTTCTATTCCTTGGATTTATGGAAGACTCAAATCCTACAAATACCCATCTATAGCATGACTTCTTAGATTTATGGAGGCCTGTAAATTGGTAGCAGATTGGCAGGAAAACAAGGATGTTTTCAACAGTAAATATGGGCAGGAAGAGCACTAAATCTGACTGCAAGCTTTTCCTAGTAGATCTATTTGGTTTTGAACGACCCTATTGCTTCTTGACACTTGGAGATGATCCAATGGATGAGATCCATGTCGATCCATGGGAACACAAAACCAACATGCCTGATTTCCAACAAGAGGCACACAACTATGTATCCAGTCACCTGTATATACCCGAACTCCAACAATGTACCTGGATTTCACAATGAAGCCAGGTGCTGTTCTTCACCAACCTGTTCCAAAGGGTTGGAATGCATTTGTCTATGTTTTAGAAGGTGAGGCAATTTTTGGAAATCTTGCGTCATCAGCTATTGGTGCTCACCACACTGTTCAGTTGGGCTCTGGCAATGGATTGAGTATCTGGAAAAAGTCAAACATTCCCTGCAGATTTGTCCTAATTGGGGGCCACCCACTGAATGAACCAGTGGTTCAATATGGTCCCTTTGTTATGAACAATAAATAGGATATAATTTAGGCTATTGAAGACTATCAACGTTCCAAAAATGGATTCGAAAGAGCTGTCGGATGGATTTCTGATCCTGTTGGGCTTAGTGATGCTGAATAGACTCTAGAGAGCATATTGATTCAAACTATGATACCAAAATCATTGTTGTTGACATGGCCTCAGGAGCACCAGATATATGCTTTAGAAGTAAATTCACATAGTTGTTTCCATATATTGTTTTGTTTGTGATCCTCAATTTGTTTCTTGTTGAATTCATTCATTACATTTTCAACCAGTATAAAATATTCCCCATTGTAATCAACTGTTAAGTTATTATAATAGAAAATTGTTTCATTCTGCTTTAATTTAGTAGAATGACTTTGGAAATTAACTCCAAGGTTCTTTCATAGCATTTTATGGGATAACTGTCTACTAGAGTTAAGGATTGTTACATTGCAAAATCCTTTTTTTCGTATATTATTGATTCTTAAGAATGTTATTTGAACTTTTTCTTATGGTGGACCACTGTTGCAGGTAGTGACCCACATAAGTTGCCAAGGTTTGCTTTTGATTTTGTAAGAACTGAAATGCATTAAGCTTGAAATTGTGGTAGAGTGCAAAATCTGGAATTTAACAAGAAGTAACAGGATTCAAAAAAGGATATTATTAATAAGTTGGATCAATTTTACGGGAAAACTTGGTGAAGAACAACTCATGGCTTCATTGTGAAATCCAGGTACATTGTTGGAGTTCGGGTATATACAGGTGACTTGAGTTTGTCCCCAAGTGGCAGGATGCCCAGTTTCCACAGCTGTCTGTTCTTATTCTAAGATAAAAAGGATCACAGTCATTTTTAGACAAAACCAAATGCTAATGTCACTTCATTGTAGAAACCACAAATAAAGCACCAGGATAACAAAAGAAAAATGTCAATGTATACTTACCAGGTTTTTTCGTTTATGATAGATCCTTGTCATGTCCTGCTTTTTCCATTCTTGCAAGTCAAATATATTCATGTCGTATGCCCACGTACAGGAATTTCGGTCAAAGTCCCTCAAAATAAGAGGATTTGAGAAATTCAGAGAAATTCAAAGGATTTGGAAAATGAGCTTCCCTTCCCTAACCACATCACATGACCAAGGTCTGCTACCCACACAGTATAAAGAGTGAAGAGATTTGCCCCTCAAACATTCTGTATCCCAATATATCCAGAGTTAAAATGATCTAGAATCACAAATAACATGACCTTATTAGATATTAGAATATAGATACCCACTTGTAGATTTCCCATTTGAAAGGAATCCTTGTAACATTTGCATGAAGAGCTTCTTGAACATCAACCCTGTTTAAATATCCATTTGCATATACTTTAATACATGGTTCATATCCACCGTAAAAGAACCTCATTGTTCTCCTTGAGACCTGCAAGTACTTTTCAAGAAAATTATAAAGTAAAAGGAAAAGAGAATTATAAAGTAAGCTTCCTATACTTTTCAAGAAAACCAATACTTTTCAATAAAACCAAACAAACATAATTTTCATCTCTTTCAACTTAACGCTCCATTATTCACTGCGTTAAAGTTGGTCCTCGAGAATCATCAAATGCCATGTACAATAACAACATGATAAGGTAATGTAGAATAGATATCAACAGTAAACAATCATAACCAATATTTGAATCAAGCATATACTTAGATTTTTCAGATTTGATCTTGTCACCGAAGGGACAAGTCAATATAGACAAACAATTTATGTACCTTGCGAGAGATCCATAGAAGGTTAAAGCATAAGCATACGGACAACATACTGACCCAGACTTCTTAGTCAACAAGCACATTCATACCCAGTACAGTCAATCTCTCAACACAGTCATGCTGGGTAAGGATGCAATCACATACTGTAGAGACACACAAGCATACTTTGCACAGTCATGCTTGAAAAAACACAGTCCACCCACAAAGTGAAACTCAATGTCACACTGGGGAAGACCCCACAGTCCACACAAGAAAACAAGCTCATGGTCACCTCATGGTCATGCTAGGGAAGGACCCATAGTCCACCCAAGAAAACTGATCATGGTCATGCTGGAGAAGGACACATAGTCCACCAAGAAAACAGATCACGATCATGTTGGGGAAGGACCCATAGTCCACTCAAGAAAATAGATCACAGTCATGCTGGTGAAGCACCCACAGTCCACCAAGAAATAGATCACTTTCACGATGGTGAATGACCCAAATTCCACCCAATAAAACAGATCATAGTCATGCTGGAGAAGGACCTCTCAAGGTATCACTAAGGAACAGGTTTTTTGGTCTTGTTGAAGGACCCACAGTCCACCAAGAAAGTGCAAAGAAACAAATCACAGTCACGCTAATGAAGGAGCCACATTCCACCAAGAAATAGACTCACAGTTACACTGTGGAAGAACCCACAGTCCACCCAAGAAACAGGCCACGGTCATGCTGCAGGAGGACCCAAAATCCAACAGATTCATGATCACGCTGGTGCAAAGTGACCACATGGAAGGTGTAACAAGGAAAGCCCAGTCACGGGGATGGTGCAACAAGAAATCACATGGAGCATCAACAACGATCGTGCAAAGATCACACAGAGGGAGAGAGTTCAGTAACGCTCCTTAAGGTAAAGTATAAAAACATTAATAAACATCACCTATGGACAAAGTAAGATAAAGGATCATGAGGTGATCATGAGTCAACCTAGGTGGCCACAACAAAACAAACAACAAACCCAAA
>LPNX010628517.1:4580-31901 GCA_001517045.1 Pseudotsuga menziesii
GACCACTCTTTATCTTTCCTATTCCTTTTTTCCAATTCATGAGCTCCATGACAGATTTGGGATCCAGCTTTTACACCTATGGGGGATTTGCTTATTTTTGGTAAGCCTGCTTTATGCTAGATTTGGATGCTTCCTCATGCATTTGATTTCTTCATGTATTCTATTTATTCAGCAGCCTATGATATTATAGGGTCGGCTATTGTACACTCAGTTAATATAATTTTGTGTTACAGCTCCATATTCAGTCTCTCTTGTTAGCAATTTTGCATGATCAATTGATAATTGTTGTGGGTAAAATTAATCTATTGCTGGCTTGAATTTCTACAGGCCCATTTTAAATTTAAATTTCCTCTAATTCCAGTGCATGGTTGGTCGAGGAAGTCCGCTTTCTCGAGATTACTCCACCGGTGACAGTTCTGAAACCAATTTACCTCAGAAACCCAATCCTGAAGAAATGGGAAAGGGGTATCTTTATCCCATTGATAATGAAGTGATTGATGATTTAAGTAGGATCACCAGGGCATATGAAAAAAATATTGGAGGATTACCTATTATCTCTGTCCTACCTAGAAGGTAGTATCAGAAGAAGGACCGTCCTCAATTGGAAGACTCATTGTTGGTAGAAGATCTTGAAGAATTGGTAGAAACAACATTACAAGAATTTGAGCAACCTTTGTATCAATTGGGACCATATTCCCCTCATTGTTCACCTTTTCAAACCCCTGTTCATTCCTCACATCATACTCCACTCAGAATCATGACCAATGTAAATGCAAACCATCCATCTCCACAGCCTACATGGAGAGCTATATCTCCTCTAAATATGATACCTCCATTACGTGATTTTCCTCATATTCTTGAAAAAATGTTACCCAAGTTTGAACCAAGTGAAGGAATTCTTGTAGATGATCATTTGCATAGTTTTCATTTGGCTTTAGAGGGGCTACGAGCAGCAGAACATGAAGGTGTAGTCTGTAGATTGTTTCCTCATACCTTGAAAGGAAAAGAAGCCTCATGGTACTTTTCCATACCCACAAATTCGATCACAAATTGGAATATCTTTGAGAGAATGTTCAGAAGCAAATACGGAATCCAGAAAACTCATGCAGCTTTAATGAAAGGGTTAATTGCTCTAAAGAAGGAAAAGAAAGAAAAAGTACACAACTTCACTCAAAGATTTGTTACTTACCTAAACAACTTCAGTGAAGCTAACAAACTATCTAAGCATGTCCTGATTGAGTACTATACCTCAGCCCTCGGTCCAGATCTATCCATGTTTGCTAAGAGATTGGTTAGACCCACATTGGTAGAAACCTATGAAGAAGCTAAGAAGGTAGAGGCAGAATTGGAGAGTATAGAGCACTATCCTATGCAGTCAGATGAAATAAATTATGGAAACAAAAATCCATTATTATTAACTAAACCTAATCAAGAATGATCACAGGAGTTAGATGGGATGGTAAAGATGATGCAGAAGCTCTCAAACCGGGTGATTGATTTAGAAAAGAAAAGGAGGCTCATAAACAATACAAGCCTTATTACAAAAAAAGAGAAGACAACAATCAACCTAAACCTCCTCCACACATCCCTTCAGCAATGAATTTGACTGATGTAGGAATGGATAATTTTTGCACTTTCCATCAACAAGCTCATTCTGAGAAGAATTTCCCATAGTTGATTAATTCTATGAGATTAGTAATGAACCAATTATTGGATTCCAAGCTGACAGAAACGAAGGAGGAGAAAGGGAAAGATCATAAACCTATAGAAACACAAGAGGAAGATACATTGGTTTTATGGGGCTATGTTTCTATGTCTAATATGAAAGATGAAGACCTCCCTAACAAAGAAGAAACACCAGAGACTAATGTAACAACAAGAAGTCAGAATCCATTAAAAGAATATAACTTAATACTTCCAAAGATTAAGAAACTTCAAGAAAACATGAAGAATATAAATAACAACACTTCAACTATTAACATACCTGAGTTTGTCATTTCAAGCCAAGATCCTAAGAAATTCAATACACCTATAAATCCTACTAAAGGTAAAACTGCAAATGTCAAGAAGAATCTCAAGGAACATGAAATGGGATATGACGATGTGGAAGACATTAAAAAGGCTAAAGCAAATATCTCATTGTTTGAAATGTGCAATCTACCTCAACAGAAAGAAAATCTTTTGAAATCATTTGAGACATCCAAGGAGGAGCCTCCCATTGACAACCAACCTGAGGAAGACATTGGTGATGCAAGCATGGGAGGAAAATCTAAGTATAAAACTCCAGCATTTCTTCTAAAGTTTGATATTTTCAACTATCATGTGCATAACTATTTAGTGGATTCAGGAGCACCAGTCAATGCTATGACACTTTCATTCTATAAGCAAATAAATGGTCAACCTAAACCTACTATAGGTCAAGTTCTTCAATTAGATGGAACAACAGTAAAAGTAATAGGAGAAATTGAAGATGTTTTGATCCGTTTATCTGCAGATGAGAGGGTATGTTAGTACATAGACATTGTCGTAGCAGACATCCCAGATGCTTATGGTTTGGTTTTGAGCCAATATTGGTTAGTAAGGTTAAAATGATATTTTGCATCAGATTGGTCACATTTCTGGTTGCCTTTTAAGGGATGTCAAAATCAGATAAAAGTGTTAAGAGAGCCTCAAATGAAAAATAATGTGACTCAGTTAGAAGGAAAAAATGAACCAGCGAACTCTGTGTTGGAAAACTATTTCATTGAACTGGAACCAAGAAATTACCAAGTTGAAGAAGCCAGCAGTATACCTGATATCCAGCCCGATCTCCTTCAGTTTTCGCAGGCTGATGAGTTTGATTCTAACATAGTAGATTTAGTTTCATATGTAGTTAGCGATTCAAATTCACTAGGAGTAGAAAGTTTTTGGATTGTTTATTTCGATGGTTCTAAAACATTGGAAGGATCAGGAGCTGGCTGTGTCCTGATTGATCCAGGAAAAACTAAACATTTTCTTTCATGTAGGTTAGAATTTGAATGCACAAATAACATAGCCGAATACGAAGCACTAGTTCAGGGACTTAAAAAAGCAAATAGAATTGAAAGTAAAAATATGAAAGTATATGGATATTCTGAAACTGTTGTTAAGCGAATTTGGAACAAAATACACTGCATTTCACCACATTTGAAAGATTAACAAAATGAAGTTTGGAATTTACTGATAAATTTTCATGCATTCAATATTGTGTCAATTCCTATATTAAAGAATGCAACAGCTGACTTATTAGCTACCTCAGCTACAAGATTAGTACCTTTGAATAATAGATGCTCTATTGAATTACTTTTCAGGCCTTCAGTTCCAGATAACATCACAAATCTAAGGGTTTTTTACAATGATCAGCAAATATTGGAGTGCTTAATGAATGATGATACTTTCAAAGGAGAAATAATAGTTGGAGAAGAACATCAAGAGGAATTAAAGTACGAGAATTTAATTCCAAAAGGAGTTAGAACCTTGGAACAAATGTTTGATTTAGACAACAAGTTCAGAAAGCCAATGAATGTCAAGACTCATAGCTCATCTTTACAATTCGAGCTGATAAATTTAGGGACTGAAGCTAAACCCAAATATGTGAATTTGGGGAAGTGTTGTTCACCTGGCGAGAGGAGTAAATTCATCAGCTTATTTAGACAATACAAGGATGTATTTGCTTGGACTTACAAAGACCTAAAGATGTATGACACTAAAATCATACAACATGTGATTCCAATCAAGGTTGGAGTCAAACCTTATCAGTAGCCTTTGAGAAAAAATGTTGATTGCATGGGCAGACCCGGGTTTACTATAATCAACCAACAACACCCCTAGCTCACTGGCCCTTTCGGCGACAGACCGCAAGGCGGCCTGAAGTCTCACCCGAAGTGAATCTAATGGGTTGGCCAAGGACTCAAGTGTCTTGGACCAGGTTCCGAGGCAATCCTACTGGTGGCACGCAGCTCTCCTAGCTACAAGACCTCCTTCCTGCATCTATGCATCACGCGACCTCCTGCTCACGTCGCACGATCCCGTCATCGCCCAGCTCTTCTAGCCGCGAGATGTTTCTTTCCACCACTATGCGGTCCTTCTCTATGATGCGCACTTTCCCTGACTTGCGATATCTCCAGCCTTATCGCATCACTGCGCACCGTGCGACACGCAACTCCTACTCAACGCGAAGTCCTCAACCTACAGTATCACACACTGCAGCTTCTCTGCCGATGCGATATCACCTCTCTGTGATGTCCTACCTCCGAGGTTTAGCGCACTTAGCGTTGCTTGTGTCGACATGCAAGACTTAACATACAAAGCTATTCAATACTGCAACCAGTAGCTGTTTACGCAAACATAAATGAAACACCTACAACATGCCAAGCCTTTTAACTTGTGATTATCCTTTTGTGCTGTGGTGAACTAATTAATACATTCATCCATTAAACTACAAACAAAGTCCATGAAATAACTGAGCAATGCATAAGTAAACATAACACATAAACCAGTCGCATAACAAAGATTTTAACGTGGTTCACCTCCAGGATGGAAGTTACGTCCATAGAACTGTGTTTTCTATTATAGCTCAAGGGGAAGGTAAAACACAGTTCTGCTGCACTGCATATGCAGCTCAAGATATTCTCTCTTATATCTCTCTTCTCTCTATATTTGTCTCTTACAATATACTCTTCCCTCTCAGTTGATCCCTGCGGATCGTTACATGCATGCTTTATAAGCCAGCTACTGGTTTCAATAAGATTGCTGCAGCTAAGACCAGAACCAGAGCTCGGCTTTTACAATAGTCTACTTATCCTTATTGCCTATTTCATTCAAGACTATCTAACTGTCTATCCAACCAACTAGCTAACTAAATAACCCTTTACAATACAAAATTACATTCTTTTATAAGCATCCCGAAGGTCCTGCTTTTACAACACTGTGGGCCTGTCCCAACAGTAACCCAAACCCTAATTAGTGACAGTCGGTCCTCTCTGTCCTTGAGGTAGCCACTTCCCATCACACCACAGCTCTCTGCAGTCTTCCATGCTTCCCGGCACTGACCATGGGTACTATGCACCGCTTCTCTTTTCTGTCCTTCGCCTTCAATGCTTGAGCCTCGTTGCTCCTTCTTCTTTATGAGGGTCGCTGAGCCCTCCTGTCTTCCACCGCTGCCTTCAATGCAGTGGTTGAGCTCTCTCTTCTCGGTCGCTCAGGTACCGTTGTCTTCTTGACTTTTCTATCTCAAGAGTCATGGTTTCTGGCTCTGCTCTCCAGCTGGAAACGTGCTATGGCATCATAGCTCTTGTCTTAACTCCTTTCCACCAAAACTTATCATTCCGCCAAAACTAGCAGCTTCTTCTGTAGCTGCAGGACCCTACTCCAACAAAAATGCATCCAAAGCTTGAACCACTAATTGAAAGTGAAGTGAAAAATCTACTAGATGCTAAAATTATATTTAAAGTCAAACATTCAGAATGGGTCTCCAATTTGGTACCAGTGCAGAAAAAGTCTGGTGAGATCAGACTTTGCGTCGATTTCAAAAATCTTAATCGTGGATCAGATAAAGATAATTATCCTGTCCCACCCATGGAACAAATACTACAGAAGGTCTCAGGTTCTGAACTGTTCTTTCTATTGGATCGATTTGCCGGTTACAATCAAGTATTAGTAGTAGAAGAGGACAGGCTCAAGACCACTTTCATAACCAAGTGGGGAACTTTTGCATATAGGGGGATTCCCTTTGGACTTATCAATTCTAGAGAAATGTTCCAGAGGGCTATGGATATAGCTTTTTGCGGTCTGATTGGCCATAGTGTTGTGGTTTATCTAGATGATGTTACAATATTTTCAAATAAGAGAGAAGAGCATGCATTTCATTTGAAACATATTTTCGAATGTTGCTGAAAATATGGCATTTCATTAAATCCTAAGAAAAGTGTGTTTGCAGTCACAGAAGGAAAGCTACTGGGTCATGTCATTTCTAAAAAGGGATCTCCATAGACCCGGAGAGGATTAGATCCATAGAATAGATCCCTTTACCCGATAATAAAAAGGGTATGCAATATTTTATGGGGACAATAAATTTTGTTTGAAGGTTTGTACCAGACTTTGCTCAAATCGTCAAACCTTTGTATCAAATGGTTAAGCAGAGTGTGCAATTCAAATGGACTGATGTGGAGAAGAATTCATTCATCAATATAAAAACATTTTTTGCTCATGCACCATCACCCAAATGTCCAAATTTTGAAAAGGATTTTATTCTGTACACTTTTTCTTCTGACGATTCATTAGCAGCTGTGCTTACACAAAAGAGGATGGGGGAGATGAGTACCCCATATCATTTATGAGCACTAGTCTGCAAGGGGCTAAGTTGAACTATCACGCGGTTGATAAGCAAGATTATGAAGTTTTTAAGGTGGTAAAACAATTCAAGCCATACATACTTAAGAATCACACCAAAGTAATAGTCCCACCCTGCGGTAGCCATAGCCATCATTTCTCGGTCCCTCATTTTGTACCCGATAGGCGTCGTAGGTGCGCTCTCTTATGAGGTCAAAACTGTGACACTCATCTTCATTATGTCCTACGGACTTACAGAATTTGCAATAGGAGTTCTTAGGTACTTTTCCATACCTTTGTAGTAGATAGCAGTCTTCAGGTCGATGATGCCTTGTTGTTCTACAAGCTCACAATATAGAACTTGCGAGTTAAACAGGTTTGGTGCACCAGTATTCAGGTAATTCCTTGCCACAGGACATTGTTCCTTGGAATGCCCTTCTGTGCGAAATTATGTACACCAAACCTCTTCGCGACCGGTTTTTCCTTGTTTCATATCGCGAAGCTCCAGAGCCATCGCTGCCAACTGCGCTTGGATTTGAGCAATACTAGAGTTATCTGCGGCAGGGGTGGTTTCAAGCTTCATCACGATTTCTAGAGCCTCCTACTAGTCAGCAACCTTCTGTTGCATTTTACTGTGGTAGCAACGCGACAATGAACCATTCCTTGTGCTGTGCAGGTCCAATGGTAAAACTGACTTGGTCTAGTAGAACTTTGAACCTCTGATCAAAGTCCCACACTGATTTGCCACACTTCTATTGAATATCTTTCAACTCCGTAATACACTGCGAATCTGATTTCAGCTTCTTAAATTCCTTTATCATTGCTGCTTTTATATCAGGCAATGCATGGTTCTGAGTGCTAGAGAACTTTATGAACCAGGTCAGAGCACGGTCTCTAAAAGAAGTAACCAGCTACGCTCTTTTTGTATCTTGATCCGGAATGGACTTAGTAGTCTACACTACTTCACATAAAAACCAGAACTGTTCTGGATCCTCTGATCCAGTTCCTTTGAAAATAGGTAACTTAATGTCATCATGCATGTGGGCCATAGTGGATCTAGGGGGGGTTGGCGGGGGACTAGGAGTATCTGGGGGGAACTTACTGGGGTAGACTGACCTGCGGCAGGGGTACTTAGGCTAGGGTGACTTCCAGACTGCGACGGATTCTCAGGGATAATAGGTCTTCGTTGTGGGGTTACCAGGGGGTTTCCAACAGAAGGGGTTTCTTCGAGTTCGGACTCTGCAGGATTTACAGGGGAATACTCGGTATGCTGACCCTGGGAATAGGATCCAAAATATCTCTTATACCTTTTTCCACTTTGCAGCAAACCACTTTGCTCATCGAAAGTATTTACACTTACAACCATAGGTTAGTAATACAAAATCTAACAGTCTGATTCAATGAGCAATATTCCTTTTTCAGCTAATAGCATTTTAATTCTCAAACTAAATGAATTCAAAAACTTACCCCTTGGTCTTTTGAAAAACTTCCGCTCGGCTTCACTAAAGGAAGTACTCGTGTCGATGGCGAACTCCGTCACAAATGCTTCAAGGTTTCGCGTTGTCCAGAAATCAACAGCACGGGATATCTTGTTGTTCACCCTTTTCAGTATATTAATTCTTGTGGGAGTCCACACAGGAAACTGACATTCTTGGAAGTTCTTCCTTCTCTCTGTTAACCTGGATAACCACTGGTGCAACTCTATGTGGATACTACCAAAGAAAATTTCATAAACGTCACAAAAAAATACCTTTGTAAAAAGTCGTTTGCATTACGACGCAGATCTTTGTTCTCTTGCTCAGCGAATTTTGGATAAATCTCATCAAGACAATCACCAATTTCCTTCACAGAGGGTCTCCAGAACATAGCCCTTGAGGTACAACGTAAACACCTATTGAGCAGATACTGAGTTCACTCAGCAACAAAACCAATTTGTTGGGAAATAGGGCAGACCCGGGTTTTATACTTTTAACTTCGCACCAACAAAAGACCCACAGTGTTGGCCCTTTCGGCAACAACCTATGAACAGGTTGCAGTCTCACCTGAAACAGCTATGGGGTGCCGCAGAACCAGGTTTCTGCAAGCAGAAGAGGGATATTACTGTACCTTTAGCTTTTAACAGATTATAAATATAGATCACAGAGCTTAACATTCACTTATTTATCTTCGCGGTTAGATAAACAAACAGTGCCTTGCACAGCCCTTTACTGGGAATTCATAGTGAAGTTATTATCTATTAGTGATATTTACTTATCAGATATATAGATATTAATGCATGAAAGAACATAACAAAGCACAATACAAAAGAACCACAACACCAGATATAACGTGGTTCACCCCCAGTGTAGGGGTTGCGTCCATAGAACTGTGCTTTATTCAACTTCTTTACAAGTCACAGTTCTGATCTGTGCACTCAGGAGCATATCCTTTCAAGTCCTTAAAGCCACGCACACAACTGCAGGCCTCTGCGCACACAGCTGCAGAGGTCATCCATGCACACAGCTGGGACTAAACCTTCTCAAAATAGCCTTAGCTTCGCCTTAATTCTTCTTTCACAAAAATCCTAACCTTACTTCTTTACAAAAGTGCTTATTTATAGTGTACATATTACAAAACCATGGTCTTAAACCATGGGCACCCTGAACCCTAAACCCTGGAATTAAACCATGGGTTTATTACAAATAGAGGAATTTTACCCAACCCTGACACCCCTAAGACTATTTTGAGCCGTAACTCTACTTACAAATTCCAAAACACCGCGGAGTTACCCGCCTTAAGGACCGTTGGGGTGCGCGCCCCAACAAAAGTGCCTACCAGGCTTGAGAGTTTTCCATGTTCAGAAGTGATAGGCTGGATTCTTCCCAGGGCAGATGTAACAAGGATGATCCTAGGGAATACTGACAAGAAATTTCATGCCGCATATATCCCTGCTTATGTGTCCATGGCATATCATCTACCATCACCACATACTTATCTAACTGAAGGTTGGTTAAAGGAGTTAGGTCTATACTTGGTAGAGACAGTGAAGAAAATGATTATCCCAGGTAGAAATTTCAGGACAAGTCCTTCTAGAGAGTATGAGACATCAACTCTACGTACTCCCTACAGGTTGATTTCTTTAATGTTGAACATAATCTTTGGAAGAGCTAATGGGAAAAGTTTTAATCTGGGTTGGATACCTATTATTTATTATGTTGCTATACAAGGGACTATTTTTAACTGGCCGAGCATAGTATCCAATAGCTTGTCGGCATGCATAAGTGCAGCATTGGGAGTATCCCAAAATAATTTTGAATTTTACATGAGCTCTATTTTGATTGATTGCATTGTGTGCACTCATCCTTTCCCTGCATTAAAGTGTCATTGGGATAAGGACCGAGATCCAGTATATGCTGCCTACAAGTTATTTTGTCCTCATAAATATTACAGCTATTATAAAGAGATTTGTGAGAATTTTATCATGCCTTTATACACTCTGATTTTCTTGGAAGAATGCAATTGCATGTCGGTAGAAGCTTTCAAGGTCATGCAAGAATATGGAAGCTATTATCTAACAGAGGATGGCTTATATGTAATAATTTATGACGGTTCGAGAGCCCCTTCTCTGCTCCTGAGATATGCTACTAATTATGTACTCCATAAAGAAGTTGTTAGATAGTTCTATATTGATGGAGTAGGGAATTTCCTTTTTGAACTGTCCTGCAGTGCATTTTTTCATTGGAAGTTACAAATTTTCAAGGGTGAAGACTGCAGTAGAATTTTTCGAGGAATTGTAATACTTTCACTTCGATGAAATGAAATTCCATAGAAATGACTCCGAGGAAAAGGTAGCTAAGTATTGCAAAGAATCTGGAGTTCATTTTGAATACAAATATTTTTTGGACAAAGATGAGGAGACTTTCCACAATGCTAAGAACATGAAGGCCCTAAGAAAAATATTTAAGCAAAAAATAACAACTATGGGTGGTAAAGGAAAAGTTGTAGAGAAATTTAAAAGGAAAGAAGAAGAAGAAGCCAAGAAGAGAGAGGAGGAGGATAAAAAACTTGTACAGGAAGCAGACAATTGGCTAAGAACATAAGAGGAAGAAAAGAAACCAGTTGTTGAAGAAGCAGCAAAGAAGGTAGAAGAAGAAAAGACAAGAAAAGAAGAAGATGACATCCAAAAAAAGTAGGCAGAAAGTGAAGGTTTCTAATTAGAAGGTGTCCATAAAGAAAAACAACAAACAAAGATGACAACTGAAGGATCGAAAAAAGAGACATTAGAAGGACAAGACCCTACAGACCAAGAATAGGCTTAGTCTGATAGTAACCCATTAGAGCATGTTGTTCCTTCTAGCAGTACAATAGGAGAAGGTTCAGTGTCAACTTCAGGAATTGATTTGATTCCTTTCATGCCTACGGAAGGAGAAGAGGTACCAAATTTTAACACTATATTTTATGACAAAGAGAAAAAGAGAATTATCAAAAGAACTGAAAAGAAGGTGGACACTGGGGGTAAACCAGGAAGGATGGTAACTGACAAAACAGTTTTTTCATGGTACACATAAGGATCCTTGATTACTAGAGAGGGTTGGGGTATCTCTAACCCTAGCCACTGAAGACAATGTGTATAGGATCATGATTGACCTCGAGCAGTCTCAGAAAAGGGTGGCCCAGCTGAAAGAAACTTTTAATAAGGAAAGGGGTGAAAGCCAAAATGTGTAGAGAAAGTATGAGGACATCATCGGTGAGGTCAAGGTTTCAAAGGAAGAATGTCAAACCTTGCAGGAATATAAATATGCTCTGGTAGTATCTGCAGAAAATATAGAGAGTAATTCTTAGGCTACCTCAGAAGAGTTGGGAAAACTACAGCTAAAATATTAGAGTTTGTAGGCTAATAAAAATCAGTTTTAGTTATCAGTTGAAGAGATAAATAAAGAAAAGAGCATATTAGAAAGTAAAGTGACAGAGCTAGAACAGCAGAAGACCACCGTAGAAGGGAAGGATAAGCTATATGAGACTCAAATAGCAGCCTTGGAGTAACAAAAGAATTCACTTCCAGCTTCACTGAAGTCAACTATGGAGAAGAAGGTTGATATTGAGCCTTTAAAGAAGCATGCTCTTATGCTTAGAAAGAAGATTCATCAAATACAACTATAGATAGAGGAAGAAAGATTGAAAGTCCAGCAAATAGACATCATATTAGAAGAAATTGTAAATACAACCTCATATTTTTTGGATAGAACCCAGGATATTTTGGAAACTCTGCGGGGAAGGATGGCTTGGGTAGAAGCAAACAAAGAATCTCCCGCAGATATATTAGTCAAATATCAGGAGCCAATAAAGAAAGAATACGAGCTGATTCATTTTTCCAGTAACACAGCAGAAGAATTAAAGAAGATAGTGAAGAAAACACAAAGTGCCTGTGCTGAATTTTGTAGGAGAGTGATCCTAACCTATAATTGGTAGCAGACCTTTGTTGCGAAGAGATTGGAAGTGCTGTCAAAACATGAAATGTTTTTGAAACATTTATAGGATAGATGTAGTGAAGATGAACAAGCCATTAAGCAAGTCAAGGATTTGGACGAAAAGATACTAAATACTGAAGTAGCGCATGGAGTTGTGAGTATTCACTTGCTCGAAGGCCAGCTGTGCTTGATTCCTGCCAGGATAGCGGGTATAAAACCTAGGCTTCTCAGCACGAAATTACTATCATATTTCTCGAACCTTCTGGTTTCGAGAATATAGCAGCCGAGGAAAATGCATGGAGAAAGTTCATGAACAAACAAGTTGGGCCCTCCTAGTTGAATGTTTTGGAATAATGTAATATATTATATTTATTTTTGTTCACAAGCTAAAAGACATTTTTTTGTAAAAGAAAGGTTGGAAGCCCAAAAGGCAATGAGGGGCAACCCAAAGGTTTTTTGCCTTTTGTATAAATATGGGAAAGCTTTAGGTAGTTAGGGACCTTTTTTCAGACCATCTTGGTGGAATATTATTGTAAGAAGAACTAATTCATCTTATAATAAAGAGTTATATTTTGCGGCTGGAGAAAGCACTGTGGGGTTTCAAATGTTTTCCATGGGCTGGTTGGATGTGAACTGTTTCTGTTTCAGCTTGTTTCCATGAACTGTGAGATCATTCTAACTTATGAATTATTTCATGTTGTGAATGTAATCCTTTTTATTCTGTGAAGTTTCCATAATCATAGTTGAGTAATGAATATTTTAATTAACAATGAGCTATCTCTTTGTTCATCTATCTATTGATATTCATGTGTTCAGATATGTTAACAGTTATCTGCAATTTTATTAATGCATGTGATACAATACATTACTCACCATTAATTATAGAATTGCTCCCTAGGGATATGATAGTTAGTCTTAGTTAGTTTTATTTGTTTGTGATTTATAAGTGAGAGAGGTAAGATGAGAGGTAAGAACCTACGAATCACATTGTGACACTCCTCATTATCTCTATTGTCTGCATTTAGTTAGGCACTTGCACATCATACATAATTAGAAAAAACTAAAAAATACACCTAAGCGGTGGATCATGCCACAAATGGTAAAAAAATTTAACCATTACTTGACCTATGGAAGTCAGACCATAAACCGGACAAATTCCCCATACCAAACAATAACGAGCTAATTGGGAATGTTTATTGGGGAGAATCCCTACTGTTGTTACCTGCGATTTTCCAGGACTCAATAGGAATATATGATGAAAGTAATCAAAGTACACTATTTTTCATAAATAAAACTAATCTAGAGAAAAAAATAGGAAAAATGCAAAAAAGGAAAAAAGGACGTGAATCCCCCCAAGGGGGATGGGGAATGGGTTCCAAAGAGCCTATTCAAAATTATTTTTTATTAACAGTGATTACAATATCCTAAAAATGATGTAATTCCTCTTGGTTCTTATATAGAACAAACCCAATATCTTACAAAGTACAAAAATTAAAGATTTCAGGAAATGGTGAGACCCTTGGGGGTTTCAGATGGCCCAAAAGTCACTTTTCAGACAACACCTCCTCTTTTCTATTATACCTTCTCAATACCAAAAATATTATTAAACTTAAATAGTCCCAAAATCACTTTGAAATTACCTTTGGGTCAACATACTTTTAACCGAAAACAACTAAGTTAAAACTAGGTGAAAAAAAGGTGAAAAAAGGAACCAAGGAAAGCAAGCTTTCCTTGGGATCTTGGATTTCATTTTGGGAAGCCAATATGATGTGCACTGATTTCTGGATTTATATTTTAAATTAATAAAGAGAAATCTAATTCATGCAAGCTACAAATTATCTTTAAAATGCCACGCAAAAAGACGATTTCCCTAAAGCTAGATCTAGAATGCTTATGAAACCCTTTTTAAGAACAAGATCTAGATTATGAGATTTAATAATATAGATCTATGTTAAATTTCAATCTAATATTATAGATCTAAACAAATCAAAGCTATGAACCAAGTAACCAAGGAAGTGTTGATAAAAAGGGAGAAAGAGTGAAGAGGTGGCTTGGTGCCTGAATGATCAACCGTGGAGCTTTCGGGTGGAATGTCAAGGGACTATGCCTTTGAGAAAGGTTGTAGAAAGTGAGGAAGAAAAATATATCAACACCCTCTCCAAGCTAGGAACCTGCAACTAATCCAAAGACTTTCCAATATGGTTGTGAGATCCGGTTAATACATAAACAAAGATATTAGAACACCATGCAGATAATCTTATAAAATATGTTAAATCTAGATCTCTAGACATGCATAAAAGAAAAAGTGATATCCAGTAAAATTATTAACAAATTCCTTTCCACAATATCAAAATAAAGAAGTTATGAACACAGATACAGGTTACCTCAGTGAAACATGGCAATGCTCATCCACACATAATAACATGACACCATCTTGCCTCCAAATATTTTCTTTATTTCAACAAAAAAAATGATGATCAATACAATATTACACAATAGAAATCCTTTCTTCCCAGCTCTATCTAGATTGGAAAGGTGGAAACTATGCTTTACTTATATAAAAGAATGAAACCATATCCCAGAGGGGGCACAATTCACAAGGAGAGACGGAGTGCAGCTGCATCAGGAGTCAAGTTGGGCTTGATTTGAGTCGAATTGAGTCTGATCTAAGTCTGACTGAGTGTAACTAACAATCAGAGTGCTGATCGGACTGCCACATCAACAAGTTAACTGAAATATCAACCAAACCAGATCTAGATCAGCCCACACGTGTGGAGGAGAGAGAGAGGGAAAAAATCCCAAGGATGCATGTTGTGGTGCACTCCGTCTTTAGCCCATATCAACTCCTTCAATCAAGGCATGGTCAGCTCTAGTCAATCCAAAGCCAATGAGACTGATTTCAGTCAAATCAAAGCAAATCCCACTGATTTAAGAATTTGGATTTTCTCTATTATTTAATCAATTTTTAATTAAAATAATCAATATGTGATTTTTAGGGTTTTCTGACCTCAGTGATGGGAATATCACTCAAAACTTAGGAAAAGTGGGTTCATGGGTTTACCGGGTGCTCTGAGTTATAAAATTAGCACCCCCATGACTGAAACTGATTTTTGTGACCACTTTTATTACAAAACCAATTTTTCCATTTAGACTATCAAAAAATAGCCTAAGTTTTTGGAAAAATTATAGCTTTAAAAAAACTTAAAAAATTAAAAAACCTTAAAACCTACGAGGAATTAGACATGTTAATATGACTTGACCATAATTCCTATCATGTTTATACATTGACACACAGACTCTAATAACCTCAATAGGCCTGAATGTCAATCCGACCACCCCAACTTTGGAGGA
Source organism: Pseudotsuga menziesii (assembly GCA_001517045.1). NCBI lineage: Eukaryota > Viridiplantae > Streptophyta > Pinopsida > Pinales > Pinaceae > Pseudotsuga > Pseudotsuga menziesii. Next base: position 19,727 of record LPNX010628517.1, read on the forward strand.
GTTTGGTGAAAAACTTAGAAATTAGCAGTCGTTTATTCAACAACCAATAATAACTAAGGGAAAAAACACCCTGGGCTGATCGAATTGAAAAGTAAGTCTAGGAGACCAAGTAATTTATAGAAACTACCATGGTAGAACATTTTATTACAACTCCCTTACGGGGTATGAACATGTGATATAGTACAACAATCAATTCCCGAAAATAATTCTGAAGGTATTTTGAAGTCCGAACAAATCAACTTTGTCTGGTTCACCAGGCTCACTTGATAACATCGACTAAGTACAAATTAGGTGGTAACATATGGCTCCAACTGCGGGACGTGTGCTCGATCTGGTCATAGGGCTAGGAGAGGATACGAGAAAACCAGAATCTCTAGTTTATACACCCTGTAAAAACATCTCAACTTTACAATAAAAACTCAGTAGCACAAGCTTTATATAAAATCCAAATGAACCATTTAGCTGATTTATTTAAACAAAATAAATGTATCTAATTAATTAAAGAAATTTTTTATTATAGCCAAGTACAAAACGAAAATGTAGAAACTAAATGCTCTCTTTTAAGGAGCTCATTTTCCTACTCTAGGCATGATATAAAAAATACAATGTAACCACCTAAGAATTTTATTAACATAAAAAAATTTCCTTGTCTTTGGTTACCATCCAAAGTAAGGATACTTTATTCAGAAAATGAAAACCTGTGTGATGATCTAGAATGGGAGGGTTGGATGGGAAATCATAGGCATGAATAATGTCGTCAAACTTCTTTCCAAAACAGTAGGTGCTTGCGCAAACTGCTTATATCTATGACTAGATAGGGTTGATATAAAAATCAGAATGATGAGGTAGATTGACTACACCATCATACTGATCATCAAGTCTTATCAGAATGATAACTCATTGTATAAGCCCCAAGTGGCTCGAAATCATAAGGAAACTCTATATGTGAAGATGATAGTTGAGACTGATATTCCACTGATTGCATCACATCTATCTTTTCACAATATTGTTTCTCAATGTCTTCATTATTGATACCTTTGTACAACTCTAAATGATATGACTCTGAATGATCATATAAGAGTTTTGAATGCTCCTCTTCCATACTAGGATTTTCCCAAATCTCCAGATCCATGCTTCCCTCTATGGAAGTATAGTAAATTGGAATTCCACAAATTTCTAAATAGACACTCCCCTTGTTGTATATAGCATAGATGGGATTCTCAATAAGATATTCACAAAAATTCCAATATTCATCACTGCCATCTATGTCATATGTGATGGATTCTCCATTGCTGATATCAAGTTCTCTTTGTCTTCATTACTGATACTGATATATGGCTTAGAATGATCATATGGATAAACTGGATGCTCCTTTTCCATATCAAAATTTCCCAAGGCTACAAGGTCCATGATCGCTCCTTTAAATATGCCATAGATAGGAGAATCAACAAAACCATCAAGAGTTTGTGGTTCATTATTTTCCTCATAGACTGGATTTTCCATGAATGTCCATGACTCCTCTTCAACATATTTTTTGGACATAAGGGAGTATTCGTCACTTGTATCATTCTCCAAGTTATACTTGTCCTCATTTTCATACTCATCTTCTTCAGAAAAATGGGAACAAGGTAGTAAACCTTCTAGATTGTCATCATTATATGGAGAATAGGTAGGAGTCCCATCATGCACATTACGATTTTCATCATAAGTTTCACTATAATATGCTGAAATGGTTTCATCCTTAAGTAGATGTGGAGTACAAATGTGATCATAATCACTAAAATAATCATGAAATCATTCCCAATAATCACTATTCTCTGTTGATGTTACATGAGGAGGGTCTTCAACAATTGTTTCAACTAATGGCTCTTCATGCACAAACTCAATGGGATCATAATTGATTTCTGAATGTTGGGTGTTGTACACCATGTTGATACTACATATCTTAGGATATTCCGTATGAAACTCTTTCCAAGGAAATAAGTACTTCAAATTGGTATCAATCAATGATTTCTCATTGAGTGATTCAATACCATTCCCATCATAATTCCACTGCTTCAAAAATATTTCAAATAATTTTGCAAGGGAACTAATAGATTTATCAGGAAAACACTCATGAATCCAACATGAAGCGTCCCCTTAGAGAGAATGACCAAACATCACCATCATATGATTCTCATGTTGAATGCTATTTTTACTCATATGTGACAGAAATATCATAACATGGAATCTGGCCGAGTGATCATTATCATCTCCCTAAAATCCTGGAAGGGAAGTAGATGTCATTTCGCTAACAAGACGATTAGGAAAGCCAGGGATCCTAGAGAAATTAATGGGAGGGAAATCACAGGAAACTCGAGCATCAATTTTTATTCTTTTAATATCCATATCAAGAATAAGTGATCATGGAGAATGTCTAGAACTAAAGAATGGAGTTGAGCTTTAAATTTCACTGTTACGTGGGCTCACCTACACACAATCAATCTCAAAAAAAAATGTGAGAAACAAGGGTTTTATCCCTTCAATGGAGTTGCCATGTGAGAATAAAAATATACATAAATAAGAACTCTCACAAAATTATTTTTTGCTTTTCTTTGTAAAAATAAAAAAGTAAAAAAGGTTAGTGGAGTCGCCAGATGAAAATTAAAGATATACTCTAAGAATTCATCAAACAAAGAAAAAACAAAAAAGAAGAAAACAAAAGTCATACTCCAAGAATAAAAATATTTATCCCCGACAACGATGCCAAAAAGTGTTGCCGCCTTTCACACACCTGGGGGGGACGTGGCAGAAATATTTAAGCCACTTAGTGTGTCCTTGGGGGAAAGTCTCGAGTCAAGGTTGTCACCTTGTTCTTGACTCCTCCGTTTAGGCTCAACTCCTAATGAAGCCAAGGGGGGTAGACCTTAATAAATTACTAACGCTAATTACTTTAGTATGATGGTATTAAATTGAATAAGTTGCTTAGGATTTTGAAATTAACAATTGAGAACCAAAGATAAAACGATGAAAAATAAACACAAGTAAGAACAATACTGACACACAATATATATATCGAAAGAAGTAAACAAATAACTAGTGCCTTAAAATGGAGTCGCAAAATGATTAAATGCGCTTGCATGTGCTTGGAGTGAAGGTTTTGTAATTGTCTCTTGGTACGTTTTAAGTTACTATGAAAAATGAGTGGATTAAATTAGGCGAGGGGGTCTCTAGAAATACCCAAGGGGTACTTGGAGTATGTCCAAAAATAAAACCATCATGGCTACCCATAAGGTGTTTGTGGGATAGATGGACTCTCACAGACTGTGTTCATAATGCACCCATTAGGGTGTAATAGAGATTGATGCCTCGAGGTTACTTTCCAGTTGTTCCCACTCCTTTGGGTATTTTTCCAGTTTGTTTGAGGCGTTGGATTTTCACCCGATGGTGGTTAATTGGGGAAATTGAAACCTAATTAATCTAGTGAAACATTGCTTTTGATGTAGCTTGACTGATTGGATGAACCATAGCCAAAACACAAAGCATACACACCATATTCTTTGTGTTTTTAGTAAATTTTAATCGATGTGTTTTTATTAGAAAGAAAACCCTCCGGGAACCTCTTTCCGTCCAAGTGGACCTCAATCGGGGAATCAAGGAGGGGGTTTATTTTAATTCATTTCTTGCAAAAATTAATAGTAAATAATGAATCAGCAAAAATAAAAGAAACCACAGGTTCTATAATTAAATCTACCACGGTCCTCTTTCACCTTTCGGTTCAATCGGGATTCGTGGGGTAAGTATTAAAGTTACTTTGAATTTATAATATGGAATATATGATTAAAGTAATCAAAGTACACTATTTTTCATAAATAAAACTAATCTAGAGAAAAAATAGGAAAAATGCAGAAAAGGAAAAAAGGAAGCGAATCCCCCCAGGGGGGATGGGGAATGGACTCGAAAGAGCCTATTGGAAATTATTTTTTTATTAACGGTGGTTACAATATCAAAAAAATGATGTAATTCCTCTTTTTTCTTATATAGAGCGAACCCAATACCTTACAAAGTGCAAAAATTAAAGATTTCGAGAAATGAGGAAACCCTTGGGGGCTTCCGGATGGCCCAAAAGTCACTTTTTGGACAGCACCTCCTCCTATTTTCTACTATACCTGATAAAAACCATAAATATTATTAAATTTAAATATTCCCAAAATCACCTTAAAATTACCTTTGGGTCAACATACTTTTAACCGAAAATAACTAAGTTAAAACTAGTTAAACAAAAGGTGAAAAACGGAACCAAGGAAAGGGATCATGGCATGCCTTTTGGGAAGCCAATATGATGTGAAATTATTTCTATATTTATCTTTCAAATTACTAAAGAGAAATATAATGCATGCAAGCTACAAATTTTCTTTAAAATGCCACGCAAAAAGGATGATTTCCCTAAAGCTACATCTAGAATGCGTATGAAACCTTTTTTAAGAACAAGACCTAGATTATGATATTTGAGAAGATAGATATATGATAAATTTCACTCTAATATGATAGATATAAACAAATCAAAGATATGAACCAAGTAACCAAGGAAGTGTTGATTAAAAAGGAGAAAGAGTGAAGAGGTGGCTTGGTGCCCGAATGATCAACCGTGGAGCTTTCTGGTGGAATGTCGAGGGACTACGACTTTGAGAAAGTTTGGAGAAAGTGAGGAAGCAAACTAGATCAGCACCCTCTCCAAGATAGGAACCTACAACTAATCCAAAGGCTTTCCAAGATTCTTGTGAGATATGGTTAATACATAAACAGAGATATTAGAATATCATGCATATAATATTATAAAACATGTTAAATCTATATCTCTAGACATGCATAAAAGAAAAGGAGATAGCCAATAAAATTATTAACAAATTCATTTCCTATCAAGATCATAATACACTTATTATCAATCTTTTATTACTGGATCCACAATATAAAAATAATCAAGTTTTGAACATAGATACAAGTTACCTCAATGAAACATGGCAATGCTCATCCACACATAATAACATGGCACCATATTTCCTCCAAATATTTTCTTTATTTCATCAAAAAAAGGATGATCAATAAAATATTACACAATAGCAATCCATTATTCCCGGCTCTAAGTAGCTTGGAAAGGAGGAAATTGTGCTTTATTTATATAAAAAAATAAAACCCTAGCCCAAAGGGGGTGCAATTCCCAAGGAGAGAGGGAGTGTAGCTGCATGAGGAGTCAAGCTGAGCTTGATTTGAGTCTAACTGAGTCTGACTGAGTGCAACTAACAATCGAATTGCTGATTGGACTGACACATCAACCGGTTAACTGAAACATCAACCAAACCACATCCAGATGAGCCCACACATGTGGAGAAGAGAGAGAAGGCGCAAATCCCAAGGATGCATGTTGTGGTGCACTCCCTCTTCATCCCATATCAACTCCTTCAATCAAGGCATGGTTAGCTCTACTCAATCCAAAGCCGATGAGACTGGTTTCAGTCGAATCAGAGCAAATCCCACTGATTTAAGAATTTGGATTTTCTCTATTATTTAATTAATTTTTAATTAAAATAATCAATATCTGATGGAGCAAACTCATAGTAACGAGTATAGATCATAAATTCATACTAATAACCCAACCAATGGATGTGTATATAGTGCTATGTTTGAAGGAGAGATGACTTGACAACTGTCAAAAGTAATATCATTTCCGATTCGATTTTTTAATTTTTTTAAATTTTTTTAGGACTTTTTCATATTGAAAATATTGAAAAATAATAAAAGTTCTTAAAGTATACATCTAGGAGGAGACAAGTGTCGCAGGAAAAAAAACTAGTTCCAAGCAATGGAACATACCTATGCTCAATGCAAGGAAGCATGTGCAGGATGAGGACACTCGATGAAAGGTCTCCTCCCGGTAACGTGTTATCAGGAATTCTCAACCAGTGTGGACACTGCTTGTTCCTCTGCAATGTAAAACACAACTATAGAACAGAAAGACACATAAACATACCATTTCCTTTAATAATCAAATCAATTAACATAAAGCACAATATACCTCAACTATGGATTTTCTTTGTTAGGGTTAATCTTAACTTGAGATCGAGTCAAAGGTGGTTAGGTCTAGCACATGGCTTGGGAACATGGTTTGTTGTAGCCCATGGTATTGTCCCATGGTATTGCATGGGTTAAGGATTGAGTCAAAGGTGGTTAGGTCTAGCACATGGTTTGGGCACATGGTTTGTTGTAGCCCATGGTATTGTCCCATGGTATTGCATGTGATTAAGCCTTTATAAGGCTTGAGGAGGCTCCATGTATATAAGCCTAAAGGTGAGCGGTGGCTAGCTCATTTCACCCAAATGGCCAGTTTTGGCCATGTAATGAAGATATTCATTGGTGCTGGTTTTCCTCGCATGGGGTTTCCAGGGTATATTGTGTGTCTATCTTGAATGTTGCTTGCAATGTTTATTTTCTCGCATATTGTTATTTAATGTTACTCGTTTTAATCCTAACAACTGGTATCAGAGCCATGGTTTGGCTTGGTTATGCTCGTTGGTGTTTCTATGTTGAATCAAATTGTGGGGTGCATGTTTGGTGGTACCCGACACCCTAGCAGAAATTTTTTGGTCCATGTGAAACTTAGCCGTAGGCAAGTTTGTATTTCTCTGGGTGCTAAAAGCACAAGGTATCCCTCTTATGCGCAAAGAAGGGATGTTCCATCAAGTGTGGAATGAACCACTAGGTAGGTACAAGGGTGGCAGGTGTACTCGTAGCCTAGCTTGATGTGGATCGGAGAGGTTGAGTCTTCGATTGAGGGAGAAATGTGAGATGGTTTAATCTCGGTTTTGGGACCAAGATTGATGAGCCATTCCTAGAGAACTGGAGGTTATAGCGGCCGATGACCCATGTAATCTGGTAGATGGATTTTTCTTTATATGGACATCAATGACAGAGTTTGGATATAGGTACAAAGGGAGCATGGAAAAAGACAAGAAAGGAAGCGAGCATGGAAAGCGAGAGGATGAAGCAACGGATGGTGATGGTGTAGTCACCATGAAGGCACATAAAAAAATGTAATGGAGTGGTTTGCATGTAAATCGGCATATGGCTGTAAGACCTGGTAAGGCATGCATACCCCTGGTAACTCACTGGTAAAGTCAGGAGATAGACCTAGGTGATAGGGGGGTGTATGTAAGATTCCTCGATAAATACTTGATGGGAGTTGGTGATTACCCCAAGTCAAGTTTAAAGGGGGGATTGTTCGGGTTAACCTTAACTTGAGATTGAGTCAAAGGTGGTTAGGTCTAGCACATGGTTTGGTCACATGGTTTGTTGTAGCCCATGCTATTGTCCCATGGTATTGCATGTGTTAACCTTGACTCGGGATTGAGTCAAAGGTGGTTAGGTCTAGCACATGGTTTGGGCACATGGTTTGTTGTAGCCCATGGTATTGTCCCATGGTATTGCATGTGATTAAGCCTTTATAAGGCTTGAGGAGGCTCCATTGTAAACAGGCCTGGAAGTGAGCGGTGGCTAGCTCACTTGGCCCGAATGGACGGTTTTGGCCATGTAATGAAGATATTTGTTGGTGCTAGTTTTCCCCGCATGGGGTTTCCAGGGTATATTGTGTGTCTATATGTGTTTGCTTGTTGTAATGTTTATTTATCACTCATTATTATGTTAATTTTTCTCCTTTTAACCTAACACTGCTTGTCTTCTCTCCAGAAAGTTCTTGCAACGGTTCAGTATCTGCAAAACAGATCACAAGATAGACAAAAGGGATGAGAGCATCATGATAATTGAGTATCCATATTGGTGATCAAGGAATCCAATAATATTTAATTACAGACACTGCTATCAAATATAGGAAAGGGAAATTTCTTTGTATTAATATATGGATGAGAAAGAAGTACAACCAAAAATCCTTTATGTCGATGGCTTCTGTCTCAACAAGAATGTCTACAATATCCTATGACTATGAAGACCTCTCCAAACACAAGTTGCATCTACTTTCCCTCTGATTCAAGCTTCAAACTAGCATCATAAGGATGCTTTTCTGGCCTCCCCCACTCTCCTCATGAAGGCTCCATTTATAGGCCTACAACCCATGATATAACTTGGAGAAAGGATAGAATGAGATCCATATAGGTGAGGGAGGTGAATGCCACCTTTCTCAGGAATATAGGAACTAATTCCATGAAGGATTCCATACAGAAACTTATAGAAACATATTTTTTTCCTTTTTACTGACCATCAACGCTTATACTAGAACTGAAATAGCATCAACCTAGGGTTTTCACCAAAGAAGAGGAAAAATGACGTTTTTTCTCAACTAGGATCGGCATCGTCGACGCTCTATGCAAAACACAATAAGGCGCCATCCCTGATAGATCAAGGAAAAAAGTGTCCAAGGTGACTCAAGTTAGGGTTTCTGAGAGGTCGGATAGCAAAGTGAAATTATCATGGAGGCTGCTAAGCAATGTGAGATTTCCAGATGCAAAAAAATGCCCCCCAAAGTATGAAGCTAGAAGAAGGTGATAGGTGAAATAGTTGGCAAATTTTTCCGTTTTAGAAAAATGAAAAGAGAGACAAACTCATACAGGACCAGTAACTGACTTCCTCCAAACCAATAATAGTTGCAGACCAATACACTGCAGATCTTATAAAAATAATAGATCAATGCTATGTGCAATTATGCTAAGAAGAAGCACAAGAAATAGATCTTGCTACCAAGAATTCTCACAAGCATACACAAGAAAAATAGAGAGAAGAAAAGAGATTGAATCACATGAATGAAGAGATGAATATTGGTGTGTATCCTTCCATTGAATAATGATGAATAATAGTGTACATAAATAGTACATCCCTCATAGAAAAATTGAATTGTATGGAAACAACTCATAAAGATAAAAAAGGATGACTTACCAAAATATAGCAAACCCCCATAGGTGGCTAAAGCACTTCCCAAATCTATCAAGGACGTCATGAGTTGGAAAAATCATGAGTGAGTTGTCAAGGAGATCGAAAAAACATGATAATCCTAGAAAATGGAGAAAAACTAATGGAGGATGGGTTGGAAACAAAAGCTCCTAGTTTCCTAGTTGACTAGCTTTTATCTTATCCATACAAAAGCAGGAAAAGCAGAAAAAACAGAATAAAGCAGAAACTGTTGTAAAGTCCTGTATACTAATTCTAGATGGTCAAAAGGTGGTCAAGATAAACCTAGAATTGGAAATAAATCATTCCTAGGATATAGATGGCATGTATTGACTTTAAGGTGCAAGTGGATGCCAACTAATTAAGCTAGTGGGTGAATAATTAATCAAATAATGATTAATTATTTTATCCTAAGTTGTGAGTGGGTTTAATATATTACAAAACACCCCTATAAGTATGAATTTATGATGTTATTAAATAAAATATGGATGCATATGGATTCATATAGGGCCCAGCAACAAGGCTATGGTCACCCTTTAACAATTATTATGTCTAGAAAAGTGAGGAAAGAGGCAAAACCGCATGGGGAAAATCCTCCCTCAAGATAGGAAAAGGCACAAAATTTGAAATATGTCTTCAACATATCTTCAAATTCACTTTAATGATCTGAATGAACTGCTTTTGGATGAAGGACTTGCTAAAGAAATCATGAACTCCATGATCATGCGCTGGAGTGTAGAACTTGCAAGAAGGAAGAGGAGAGACTCCTTGTATCTCATCAACTGATGAAGCAGGAGCATTATATGAATTCTTCTTGCTGCTTTCAAACTTTTATCTGAAAAAATAATATAAAATGGAAAAGATATCTATGCATACTCCTTTCCAAAGAGTACAAAAATTAAGACAATTTATTTCACACCCAATTCCCTGAATAGCTGCAAAATTGTGATGTGGATCACATGTCAATATTCCAATATGATGTAGCACCTGTATAGATATGATATGAGGCTGATAAAACTATGATATATCATAAATATTAGCATATGGAACAACAAGGATAAAGGCTTCAATGGCTCCATGAGGATATAGGGCTAGGCTAGGAAAATTATGAGCAACTAGGGAAAACTGATAGGCGTAAAAATCTGAATGATGGATGGGGCATAAGATATGAACCATAAGTGTTTAGAACAGATCCAAACATGTTTAATATAATTCCATATATGAGTAAGTTCATGGATAACCAGCCATTGAAAGTTAGGAAAGACTTCAAATCATGTAAGATAAATATCACTGCATAAGAGACCAATGAGGAATCAACTAGTGAAATAGCGATTTGTATAGTATTAGGATTATTCAAAGCTATGGTAGATGGTGTAGCTAGGGTTTGAGTCCTAGCTTGTACGAATGAGTACCTACTCAGGACAATGGATTCCTTAGTAGCAGTTCAATGAGATATGAATTAAAAGATATAACTTGAAATAAAAAGATGCTAAACCGTAATGAGAATTAAATCTAAACAAGTGCATTAAACAAAACAGTAGAAAGTAAACAACATAAAAAGAAAGCAGTAAATAGTAAATAATGATCTTTATTGATGTTACCTCCAATGTGGAGGTTGGTGAAGTCCATTGCGTTGGTCCGATGTCGGTGGCTCCGAGCTTCAAGCTGCTTCTTCTCTTTCTCCAATGGTGGAAATGGGCCAAAAGGGGCTCTTACGGTGAAAGTAGCTTCAATGGTGAGCTATGGTTTCATGGTGAAAGTAGCTTCAATGGTGAGCTATGGTTTCACGAGCAATTTTGGCAAAGGTAGGATACTTATGATTGTGGATATGGAATAAGGGGTTTCCACCCCTTATTTATAATTGAAAACCATGCGGTTTTAGGGTTAGGGTTTCAGCTATTTAGGGTTTTTTCCTCATTTCCTCATTATTTTATATTTTTATTCCTTTTTTGCTTTTTTGGAGGAATTTTGGATATTTTTGGAGGAAAAGAGGGTTTTATGGCCTTTTGGAGGCACTTTAAGCCTTTTGGAAGCTTTTTGCATGGTTTTATGGGTTTTTGATGGAAATATGGTGGGAAAATGGACAAATGAGCCCTATAATGGGGTAGATGAGGTAGTGAACCCTTTTTGGGTGATAACAGATTGCCCCCTGATGTGCGAGGGCAGGAGCTTATCGTATGGCCGATGGACATCATAAGTCATGTTTGGTTTTCCTGGGGTGTGGAGAAGAGAAAGAACCAGCTGAAGTCCGGAACACCGATCTCGAACCACCTGCAAGGACTGAAAAGTACATAACCTCAATAATGGATGAGGAATCATCTGATCATCTGAACGAGGCGGGCATTCCCATGCTCGTGTCAGGATATAGCATAGTAATAACAATGAGGTCCAAAATATGGGGACCTTAACATATGCATGTCCTCAAATACTGAATGAGGAAGAATCTCAATAGATGGATGAGGCGGGCATTCCCATGCTCGTATCAAGATACATAAAAATCACTTGTGAGGCCCAAAATGAAGGACCTGTAGTAGATAATCACTGTGCATATCATGAGGGTCCAGAAGGGACATAAATCTGGAACATACTGCTGAGCTGACCATGTCTGAGCTGAAAAAACTGATACACTGGAATGGCAGCAGTGCTACTGAATGTGGTTCTGAAGGAACTGATGCGCTGCTGGATCAGAGTGACAAGGGTCACACTCGTAATGGTACACTGATCTGGAATTGAACTGGGTACTCAAAGAAGCATAGAACTGAATGGCTTCCGAATACAATCGCCAACGTAGCCCGGACATCCACGGGAACATATAACTGGGCGTTCCGAAGTGACTCACCAATGTGCTAGAGTCGGGGGAAATCCGGGGTCTTCGACACAAAATGGAAAGGATATACATCCTGCGCGAATCTCAACGATGCGAATAAGGTACTGAAGTCGAGCATGTGAGAAACAACTATTCAGAGAGGCAGTGATGAGTCCTCCCAAAATGGTCCGTAGGTACTCATCACAGATGGTGATGGGTCCAAGGCGCAGGGGCCTCTAGGTCTATCCTCTGGAATAGAGGGGTTGTCGTCGATAGAGGGAGACCTGCAACTATCAAGGCAATGATGTTTCCTTCATAGGAGCGTGAGGTAAAAAACTAAAATGTGATAGTACTGATGGCAGGGTTGATAAACTAGGGTAAATAACTGGGCAAGTAGAGTGGGTGGACTCAAACTTCCTTTGTTCAGAGTATGATGGC
>LPNX010628517.1:32194-74613 GCA_001517045.1 Pseudotsuga menziesii
TATGAGCCCATGATAGTACATGCTCGTGGTTTCTTTCAATTTTAGGGAGTCTGAAAGAAAATAAGAAGACTCTGAATTGATGGAATGGTACTGTCGTGTGGATTTTACGAGCCCATGATAGTACATGCTCGTGGTTGCTTTCAATTTTAGGGAGTCTGAAAGCAAATAAGAAGACTCTGAGTAAATGGCCAGGCAAGGAGGAAGTGTTCAATCAAGGAGTATTTATGGTGGCCAGGACTGAGGGTGGGGGGGGACACTGGCGGGCCTCCTTGCGGGGTTAATGAATGGAAGCAAAAGGACGAAACATTTGCAGTATGACAGGAGTGGATGGCTCATGTAAAAAGTGTAAAAGAATCTGATGACGGCCGATGCGGCGCGCAAATTGATGCGGCAAGGTGTAGGGACGCAATGTTGTAATTGTATCAAGTGAGAGTGAGAAATGATCTCAAGCATCATCACGAGCTCGGAAAAATGAATCCGGCGATATAAAAGGTGTTAAAAATGGATAGCGACCCAAGTGGCACGCAAACCAAGGCTACTATTGGTGTCTAAAAAATGGGTAAAAAATGATGTAGTTTAAAAAGATGCAACGAGGTGACCATTGGGATGATCTCATCGTGCTGATTCCAATGGTAGAAACAGTTCAGAAAACGAACTCCGTATGGGTCCAAAATGGTCAAAACAAGAACAAAGTTGACGGACTATAAATAGTAAGTGGGCCCAACATGACACATCATTTGTACTGTTTGAGGTTGATTTGCGATCGGAGTGAACCAGAGCTGACGTGTGATTTTTTGGACAATCAGACCGGCGGATTCGATATTCGGAGAGCCAGGTATTCCGTTAAACTTACACCTGTTTTGTTTTTTAGGTTGCGAGGGTTGGTGGGCCCCCAGGGGACGATGTTGTACGGTCCATAGGGGTGGACCGCGGGTTTAGTGGTCAAAACCGCGGTCTCCGACCGTGAGTTTTGACCAGGACAGCCGCGGTCAGAGACCGCGACTGTTCGGCTTGACGGCCGCGGTCTAGAATGCGACTGTCGGGCTTGACAGCCGCGGTCTGGACCGCGACTGTCGGGCTTGACAGCCGCGGTCTGGACCGCGACTGTTGAGCTTAACAGCCGCGGTCTGGACCGCGGCTGTTCTGGGTTATGGATGGGTGGGGCAGGTCTGTTATTTGGACATGAGCCTAATGAGACATCGTTGTGTGATTTGCAGGATGCCACAGGTGGTATGGCGGGAGAGGGAGATGCCAGAGGACCTTGTGACGGCCATCCGGGATGATCGTCGGGTGCAGAGCATGCTGGGGCTCTTCGGACTACTGAAGTTCGCAGAGATCCCGATGATACGGTCAGCAGGGTTGCTGCTGAACTGATTGATCAATTTCTGGGAGCCAGAGACACAGGCCTTTTGAGTTCAGGGAGAGAGGGTGGACCTCACCCTGATCGATGTTTATTTCATGACGAGGTTTCCCTGCCTGGGGAGGGTAACAGACACACAGTCGTGGCTCTCCGCGGATCTGGATATAGATGACCTAGCAGTGCGGTTCGGCAGGGCAGACGCGAGGGTGCATAGGAATGCACTCCGGATTCAGGATTTACGGGAGCCAGCAGTTCATGCGATGGCAGCCTGTGTGGTACGGATTTTGGGATCCCAGTCACCTGAAAAGGTGTCTGGGGGTCAGATGCAGATCGTAGAGCGAGTACTGGCTGGGACTTACTTTGCGTGGGGCCAGATGTTCCTGACCTGCGTGCAGCGACAGCTGACCGCAGCGAAGGAAGCTGGAAAGGGATTTTGTTTTGGTTCCTTTCTAGTGGCATTCTTCATGGAGAGGGTCCCCACACTACGGCCGCGGGTGCCGGTCAGAGAGGGAGGTTTGAGGGAGCCTCGGATGATCCGGTGGGGAGAGATGATGTGCCGCCGGGGTGGCGGGGACGTTGGGCGGTATTTCACTCGGGAGCTATATATGCAGTGGCTTCAGCTACCACTGGCGCTGGAGGACTATCCTTACAGAGACATGGACTACACAGGGGATCTAGATGCGCCACGGCCACTCGGACAGGCATGGGGTCCAGATGGTATGTATGATTTTAATTGTATTGTCCAGTTTTTTATGTTATATATGATATATGGTTGATATATGGTGACTGACAACTGGGTGTTTGCAGATGTGGGTTCGAGGCCGCCACCAGATCATGTGCCCCGTAGAGGGGTTGTGGCCATGCCAGCTTTTCCTGGACGGGTGGTGGGTCGTCACCCAGACCCTGAGGGGACATTACAGGCCTTACAGGTGCTATTAGAGGGCCTACTGGAGGGAGTGACTGACCGGGGGTGGCGAGACCTAGATCGTGCTGTTATCCGGGATTGCTTGGAGGCGCCGCGCGACTTTAGAGCGATTGCGATCCGTGTGGCTTTATTGGCGGACCATGCACGGGTTCAAAGGCCCAGGCGAGATGAGCACTTGCCTGAGGAGGAGCAGGGGGAGGAGTCAAAGGCTACTGACATGGATAGTGATCCAGGGTATGATTCCCACTAGGGAGAGCAGGGGACTCTCCCTGATTTTTTGTAGCTACGGCTTGTAGTAAATGAGGCTGGATGGATGTATATATATTTTTTGTATAGCTGAGTATGGGGGTACTCAGGACATGTATAGCCGTGTAACATGTATATTTGTGGATATATATATATTTATGCACGTGGATGCACTTTTTGTTGTGATATTGGCTCGGTTGTACGCACATGGATGCGCTTTATGATGTTTGATGTGTGTATGTGTTTGCACGTGGATGCAAGTTGTGTATTTTATGTGATGTAACATGTTTTATGTATGATTAGGCACGTGGATGCCCTTATGGATGTAAATGTGGTTTTATGATTTATGTATATGGAGGCAAATGTTGATGCAATGCAGTCTTTTTGGTTTTTTTTTTTTTTATATGGTTGGATGAGATGCTATGATGCATGATGAAGATGTTATATGGTGTGATTGATATGCCAATCTAGGATGTTATTGGCCATTTGATCTGCGACACTATTTTGAGCTCTGGGGACATGCATGAATGTGATGGATTCAAACTGTCGGCTAAGTTGTTTTGTACGCAGGAATTTTCTAAAGAGGCAAGGATCGCGCACCTGGTAGCAGTTGTTGATCTGGGAGACAAGTAGTTGTGAGTCTAAGAACACCTGAAGGTGACGTATGCCCATCTGGAGGGCAGCAGTCAGGAGACCAGCCACAGCATCATACTCTACCTGGTTATTGGTAGCAGCGCCTATACATGTTCCTTCAAGGTGAATCAGTTCGTTGGAAGGGGAATACAAGACCCATGCGGTGGAAGCTAGATTGGGAGACCAACGGCTTGCCCCATCAGCGTAGCCAATGTAACGAGGTGGAAGATGGTCCATCTGCGGGCATGCAAAGATAATGAATGTGAGATTATGATAAATAAGGTAAAAAACAAAGAAGGAGAGAAAACTGTACAATGCAGACCAATGAGGTCGCGGCTTCATTTATGGGTAAAAACGTTTAAGGTTTAACCCATTATGGGGGTTGCGTAAAGGTTGGCCTTCAGAGTTGGCTAAAACGTATGCCCCCTTGCCTAGGAAAGTCTGCACAATGTAAGGGCCTTGCCACATGGATTCGAACTTTCCTTTACCTTTTTTGTCGTTGGCTTGGTCATAGGCGAGGACGAGGTCCCCTTCGTGGAAAGTTCGAGGGTGAACGTGCTTGTCATAACTGGATTGGGAGCGGATTTTGGTAGCCTCGATGTTCTGGAGGGTGGCCCGACGATCTTCATCGGCATGTTCAAGGGATAACAGACGGTGCTCAAGGGGGGAGGTATCGGGGAGAAGCTCAACGGCGATGTGTAAGGCAGGTATCTGACACTCGATGGGGAGGACAGACTCTATACCGTGAACTAAATGAAATGGGGTAAAACCGGAGGCGGTTTTGGTGGAGGTACGGTAAGCCCATAAGGCAGGGAATAGAATATGGTGCCAGTTGGACTTATGCTGATCAACAGTACGTTGGAGTATGGTTTTGAGGATTTTGTTAACAGCTTTGACTTGACCATTTCCTTGAGGGTAGTAAGTCGAGGAAAACTGGTGTTGAAATTTAAGGAAGGTGGATAACTCGCGCCAAACGGAATATTCAAAGTGCGATCCATGGTCTAAGACTAACTGTTTAGGGACCCCGAATTGAGTGATAACATGGTTAAAAAAGAAACGGGCAGCAGTATCAGCGGTGCAGTTGAAGGTGGGCATGGCTTCCGCCCATTTGGTGAAGTAATCGACGGCAACTATGATGTGCTTATGGCCGTTCGCAGATGTGAGTCTACATTCCATGAAGTCAATGGCCCACTTACAAAAGGGGCCAATGGTGACAACTAGGTGTAGCGGAGCAGGTGTTGTCCGGGCTTTGGGGGCAAAAAGTTGGCAGTTATGGCAATGCTTGACCGTAGTGATGCAGTCAGTGAAAAGTGTAGGCCAGTAGTATCCGGTGCGGACGACCTTTTGGGCAGTGGCCATGCCTGAGAAATGGCCGCCGCAGGCACCGCTATGACAATCATTAAGGACCTGTTCAGCTTCTTCGTGTGTAAGGCAACGATGAAGAATCGTGTCGATTCCTCGCCGGTAAAGGACATCTCCGATGAGGAGGTAGCGAGAGGCATGATGACGGATACAACGACGTCCATTACGAGTGACGGTGGGTCAGAACTTTTGCCTGCGCAGGTATAACAAGACATCACCGTACCACGGGTCTTCGGACGAGATGGTGAACAAGTGATTATCGGGTAATTCCTCGGAGATAGGTGGGGCCGGGATGAAGGAAGGGAGATCAGTGATGAGCTGGGAAAGTGCAAGGGCTTTAGTGCTCTTAGGTGTTTGGAATGTGAGGTCATATTCCTGGAGGATAATGACCCATTTAGCCACACGACCTTGCAGGAGACGCCGGTTTAAGAGATATACCATGGGGTTAGAATCGGCGACAACTGTAGTATGACTAAGTAAAATGTAGTGTCTCAATTTTTGGGAGGAAAATACTACGGCTAAAGCTAGTCTCTCCTCATATGGGTAACGTAGGGGTGGGCCGGACAAGGTCTGGCTGACGTATTAAATGACATGTTCTTGGCGTAAGGTGTCTTCTTGAACCAAGACTCCGGACACAGCATGTTCAGATGCCGAAACGTAGAGGATGAAGTCCTGAGAGAAATCCAGAGGGGAGATCGAGGGGGCTTGTGTGAGAGATTTCTTAAGGTCTGCGAATGCAGCTTCGGCTTGTTCGTCCCAGACAAAGGGTACGTGGGTACGGAGCAGGCGCAAGAAACCGTGAACGTTTGTGGCATAATCAGGAACGAAGCGGCGAAGAAAATTGGATCGCCCTTGCAGACTTTGGAGTTGCCGTAGTGTTCGAGGAGAGGGAAGGTCTAAGATGGCTTTGACTTTCAGAGGATCAACAGTAATTCCTTTCTGGGAAATAATGAAACCTAACAATAGGCCAGCTGGAACGCAAAAGACGCACTTGTGTGGGTTCAAGCGGATCTGATATTTCTGACAACGCAGAAAAACTTGCCGAAGGTCATCAAGGTGGTCTGATCGTTTTCGGGAACGAGCTGTAAGGTCATCAAGGTAGACGAGCAAGATATGGACCAAATCATGAAAGCAACAGGTCATGGCCCGCTGGAATGTGGCACCAGTATTTTTTAGGCCGAAAGGCATGACGCGATAGGCAAAGGTGCCCCATGGGGTAGTAAAAGCGGTTTTGTACTGGTCTTCCTTTCGGATTTGGATCTGATTGTATCCAAAAAAACCGTCCATGAATGAAAGGAATTCATGCCCCGCACACGCATCAATGAGCCGGTCAATAAATGGCATAGGGAAATTATCTTTGGGACATGCGCGGTTTGAGTCTCGGAAGTCAGTGCATACTCTAATGGTGCCTTGTTTCTTGTTGACAGGAACAGGGTTTGAAACCCAAGTGGTATAGGCAATAGGATAAATGAAACCTGCCGTGCGAAGCTTTTCAATCTCTACTTTGACAGCTGGGAGTTTTGAGGGATGGATGGGACGTTGTTTTTGACGAACGGGGGGTACATCAGGCCATGTGTCAATGTGGTGCTCTATAATGGCAGGGTCAAGACCAAGCATTTCGGTATAGGACTAGGCAAAGACATCACGGAATTCTTTGAAGAGTGCTTTTTATTCCTCAACCTCCTGCTCAGTGCAAGATGCTCCTAAAGTGATGAGTTCGGGGGTGCCGCCGGGGGCAGTGATATCAATTATAATGACAGGTAAGATGTTGGCCATGTTACCCTCTTCGAAGGCGTCAGGAGCAGGAATAGGGTCTTTGAACCAGTCGACCTTGGGGGGAAGGAAGTCTTTGGATTCGACTGCAAATTGGGTAGCAGTGTTAGAGGAAGGTTCATCTGGGAGGAAGTATGAACGATGGTGCATGTCATCCCAAGGATAATCCGGGGCAGTGAGAGCTTCGAGAATTTCTTCATCCGTACAGAATGTGTGGCTCGTCAAATCGATTGATGGGGGTGTAGTGATGGAAGAGATCATATATATGGTATTAATCTCTTTGGAAGAGGAAGAGTCTGGGGGGTGGATCTCCACAATGGTGGGTGATGTCATTTCAAGATCTAAATGGGTCATCTCAAAAAGAACGGGATTGACCTTTCCGGAAGGGGGAGAGACCGGGAAATGGATTTCCTTAATGGTGAGGCGTGCCATCTCGAGATCCAGATTGTTCATCTCAAAGAGAGTGGTATTAACCTCTTTCGAAGGGGAAGAGACTGGGGAATGGATTTCCTCAATAACGAGTGGTGTCGTCTCGAGTTCCAGATTGTTCATATCAAAGAGAGCTAGCCTAAACTCGGGGAGATCGCGACAGTGATGGGAGTAATGCCCGTAAACATCGCATAAGGCACAGGAGTGGTTAGTGCGCAGGGATTTGTCGCGAGGCGTAGGGGTTGGATCTAGATGGACAACCGGGATGGTGGGGTCGTCATCGAGCATTTGCATGTACTCCTTTAATGCTGGTAACTGAGGACATAGGTGGGTCGCATGGCCCAAGTCATCGCATAGCGCGCATTTGGGAGGAGCACGAAACACAGGGGGGTTTTTGACTGTCTTAGCGGGTGGGACAGCAGTGTAAGGTTGGGGGCCTCTGCCCCCAGTGGGTTTTGGAGGAAGAGGGGGGGTTTCACAGAGGATGACGGGGTAGCAACATCGGGAGGTGGTTGATTAGTAGTGACAATGGGTTGTACTGGTTGCAGGACGACATCCGATGTCGGGGGACGAACGGGAGGCGAAAGATACCAAACGGGTAATCCTAAGGTTAACCCGGGGAGGTTGAGGGTAGCCATAACCGGGGCGCTAGCTACTCCTGAGGGAGGGAAGAGGAAAGGAATGGTATGAATGGGTGTAGCACCAATGTGACTAGGTACCAAAGGGGGTTTAGGCAACAAAGGTGTTTGATTAGTAGGATTCCGCGTGATGTGAGACAGGGTACATAGATTGGATACTTCGGTGGTGGGAGACGAGGGTGGAATAGATGGGAAATTCGAGGTCATTGGCACATCTGAGTAAACTCCGGGACCCACTGAAGACACGAATGAGGTGGTGGCATCCGAAATAGTTTGTTCAACCATGGGGAGTACGAGCCCTATAGAAGAAACGACTGTGTTGGTGGCACCCGAGATAGGTTGTTCCACCATGGGGAGAACATTTTTGGGCGCCGCAGGGGCATTGGGATCGTGGTAAGTAAGTTGGTCAACCATGACCATGCGTCCCTCATGGGGGAACATCATGATACGAAAAATGGTAGAAGCGACTGCTCGCATGGCATACATGTAGCTGCGGCCAAGTAAAAGGTTATAATCAAGCTGGGCATTGATAACCTCGATGTTGATTAGGATGGTTTTGCCAGCCAGCTGGAGGGGGACATTGGTCAATAGGCCATGTGGTTGAGCTGAATGGCCGTCATAGGCTCGCAACACAGTGGAGGATGGCTGGAGAGGGGGGGACCCCATTTTCTGCCAGATGGAGATGGGCATGACACATGTAGAGGCACCTTCATCAATAATGCATCGATGGATGACAAAATTTCGGATGGAAACAGAAACTTGGAAAGATAAATTGGAAGGAAGGCGGGGTTCGGATTGGTCCAAATCAAATGCCATTAACTGCGAATCAGTTGGATCGATAGCTCCAATGGATGAGAGTAAAGTCTTACGCTGCGAAGGGCAGTTTTTTAAGACTTCCAAATCAGACATGGCTGCGGGGGATTGGGCTAAATCATCGACAATGTTGTAGTTAGACGCAGCCCGTGCATTGGGGTTGTTGTTGATATGGCGAAGTGGGAAACAGGCTGTTTTGGGAGCGCCATCTAGTGGAGGTGGAGGTATACGTAACGCCTGATTAGTGGGATGAGCGTTAGCAGGGTTATTGGCAAGAGGGGCTTCCGAGGTGGAGCCATATTGGTTCCGCCGAGTCTGGAGGTTGACCTCATCGGAGGACATCATCAACAGATGGTGGGTACCTGAGTCAAATATGGGTTGATCAGGAGCCGCGTAAGTGATTTGTTGGATGGGCGCATTGGCTGGAGGGGGAGCCAATGGTTTAGTGTTCCCTAAGCCTTGGTTTGGTAAGGGGTTTTGTAGCACCAAAGGTGGCTACTGAGGGTGTGGGGGATTGGGTGGTGCTTGAGGAGCCGCCTGTCCTTGGCGTAGTCTATCAGCAGCCAAAAGTTGTTGGACTCGCTCCATAAGTGGACAAAAATGGGTGTAGTGGCCATAGACCCCGCAAACAGAACAAGGATAGTTCGTTCGCAAATTAGGGTTTTTAGCCTGCTTGGGCGGGCGATCAGGGTTTTGGTTGGTAGGGGCCGCGTTATTATTAGCGGGGGGATTAGGGTGTTGACCAGCTTGCTCGGTCTGTTGGTTGTTCCCACGATTTCGGCCTTTGCCGCGGTTTTGCTGGCCCTGGTTGCGTTGGTTGTTCTGGTTTTGCGGCAGGTTTTTTTGGGTGTAAACCTGTCCTTGGGTAGTAGGTGGATTCTGAGTTTGCGCAGGTGCTGGAGTAGGCTGCGGTGGATAATATGGAGGTGGAGGCTGTGCTGGTACAGCTACTTGGGGGGGTTGTTGATAGTGCTGTGGAGCGGGTTGTGGATTTGCCGCAGGGATTGGCTGTGGTTGATAATAATGAGGTTGGACTTGTGGTGGCGCAAGAGATGGTGCAGCCTGCTGATGATAGTAGGACTGAGGTGCGATCGGGGGGGTGTAAGCAGAAGTTATATGGCTGAAACACTGAGGTGGACAGGAGGGTCCATGGGAATGGTGTTGATGTGGCATTTGAGCATACGAGTTGGTTGCTCCAGACTGGGATGTAGCCCACGAAGGTTCAGGGCCAGGGGGAGTACGGGCTACAAAAAATGGTTGAGGCTGCGAAGAGAGACGGCCAATGATGCCGTCGGCAGCGTGGGATGCCCCTGGTGCATTGTGCTGGGAGGGATCGCCGTGGGGGGCGTCAGGTATGATGGTATAAAGATAACCCGACTGGGCGTAAATGAGATCGAACTGCTGGGCTTTAAGGATAGCCTCTTCCTCCGACAGTGGTCTTTCGGCTGCCACATCCTTAGCAATGAGCGGAAGGAGGGATTTGAGGAACCAATCTAGGAAGATCCGGTCATCTAACTTGATCTTGCATAGGCTACGACGTCCCCGCCATTCGTGAATGTGGTCTGTGATATGGGTAGCTGTGTTCTGCCGGCAAGATAGGAGGATCTCAATGCCTGCGTCATAGCGGACAGGTAACTGGAAGAACTGTAGGAAGGTCGAGGCCAGGGATGTAAAGGTGGCATGGGTTCCATGGGGCAGCTCGATATACCATTTGGCAGCAGAGCCGGTGAAAGTGCGCTGTAATAAACGGAGGCGAATGGAGTCGTCTACTATGGAGTTGGAGGAACACCATAGATGGAAGGACATGATATGGTTTTGTGGGTCTTCACCTGCCTTACCCTCGAACTTAGGGATGTCTGAGGGGAGCTTGGTGGGCATGTGAGGCCACGCGGGGTTGTGCCGGATGGGGTCGTTGGTTAATCTGGCTAGGTCAGGTAGATTGAGGCTAGCCATGTATGGAAAACTCGATGAAGGTTGTGACACGGTTGTGGGTTGGATCAAGTTGGGGCTGATGCCCCCAAGTGGAGGGGTCATGTGAGGGAGGTTGCCCCCAAGTGGGGGAACTATGGTGGTATAGGACGGACCTACACCCCCAGAGATGGTATGAGTCACTAATGGAGTGGGGACCAGTATTTCTGTTGTGGGAATCGGTACTGTGAGGGGGACAGTAGAGGGGGCCCCCGTGGATGGCATACCCAAAGTAGGTGAGGTACTGGGTGTCGTGGTGGGTGTGCCACCAACGGTCCCTCCCATTAAGGGAGTGGGATTCACGCCGGCCATAGGGATAGTAGGGGCGGTGTAAAGGGTGTTCTCGGATTCAGGCTCCGAGTATGATGTAAAATAAGGGGCGTCAGAGTCTGGTGACGGAGTCCTATGCCGCTGACGAGTGGAGTCAAGTGACAAGGCTCGAGATCTACAATGAGTGGTATTAAGTGATCCGTGCTGAGGTGGCTCGCCTCGGAGGCGCCGAGAATGTCTCGGGGAAGCAATGGTGATAAAATGAGGTCAAATCTGTGTGGGTTGAACTAACTACAAAACAGCTCAAAAAACTCTAATGCAACCGAGTGTGCAGAAGGAGAGTTCCACAAATGGGGCGCTCAGGCCAACAACAACTCAAAACACCCACTATAACTGCGTGCTACAACAGGCGGAGTATCAATAGAAATGGTCAGAATACCAAAAAATAGCAAGTTGCCTACAAAAATGAAAAATGGTGGACTCACTAAACCAAAAGGAGGTAAGGGAGCATGCAAATACCTAATTAGTAGTATTATGACTCAACTAGACATATCCTCTGTAAGGTGATGAAATCCAAGTCAGACAATATGAAGAGGAAAGTCAAGTGGCTAAAGTATCCCCCTACCGGGAGGGACACCGGGTAGTCAAATCCTAGAAGAATGGCAACTAAGATACCCCGTTCATGACACGTCCAGAAAGGTAAATCTGCCGCTTGGTCCTTTAACCACAATATTCCCTATACAGGGATATTCCGAGAACTGTGAAAGGTAGCCCTTCAGTTACTGAATGGAGTTCGGTATTCCACTCAGACCTCCGGAACCAATCTCACGACTTCAACCCTCCTAAGGGAGAGGCCTTCTGATAATCTGGTTGTGACCGTGTCAAAAAATAATAGGGGATTTTGGTACTCTAAAGGACAACAGCTATGTCTCAAGTGTAAATAACCAAGGGGTGTTATTGGAAGCCTATCCCCTTGATCCTACCTAACTACAAAAGTTCTTTTATGTTCCCCAAGTAGGGTTAAAATGTTGGTTGAGTTAAGTAGTTTTTTAGGTCTCACTTGATTTAGATGACAGAGTGTGTGCTTGTGAAGTTATAAACCCAGAAAAGAAGTGCCAGGGCGACTTCGTAAATATCAATAATGCTGAATTAAAAAACTTTTATCGTGCCAAATTATTGGAATAAAGAATGCTAAATATTTTTTTTTTTTTTTTTTAAACAATGCTGTAAAAAGATAACGGGAATAATGGTGCAGAAAAGGCTGTAGGACTGCAGGAAATATGGAAGCAAAGGGGCTGGTGTCAAATACAGCAAAAAATTTGCAGCAATCAGGCCGCGGGTTTTGACGAAACAGGCGCGCTCAGATCACGGTTTTTTGGTTGACAGCGGCGGTCGGACCGCGGGTTTAGATGAAACAGGCGCGCTCAGATCGCGGTTTTCTGGATGACAGCTGCGGTCGGACCGCGGGTTTGGACGAAACAGTCGCGCTCAGATCGCGGTTTTCTGGATGACAACTGCGGTCGGACCACGGGTTTGGACGAAACAGTCGTGCTCAGATCGCAGATAAGGGCTGGACAGACGCGGTTAGGGGGCAGAAAGTCGCAGTCAGCGGCGGCCGAAAAACGATGGCCGAAAGTAAAAAACGGAAAATAAAAAGACTAAAAAATCCAGTGGAGTCTGCAAAACCAGAGATTCTGGGTTCGGTCCCCAGCGGAGTCGCTAAAACTGTAGCTAGGGTTTGAGTCATAGCTTGTACGAATGAGTACCTACTAAGGACAATGGATTCCTTAGTAGCAGTTCAATGAGATATGAATTAAAAGCTATAACTTGAAATAAAAAGATGCTAAACCGTAATGAGAATTAAATCTAAACAAGTGCATTAAACAAAACAATTGAAAGTAAACAACATAAAAAGAAAGCAGTAAATAGTAAATAATGATCTTTATTGATGTTACCTCCAATGTGGAGGTTGGTGAAGTCCGTTGCGTTGGTCCGATGTCGGTGGCTCCGAGCTTCAAGCTGCTTCTTCTCTTTCTCCAATGGTGGAAATGGGCCAAAAGGGGCTCTTACGGTGAAAGTAGCTTCAATGGTGAGCTATGTTTTCACGGTGAAAGTAGCTTCAATGGTGAGCTATGGTTTCACGAGCAATTTTGGCAGAGGCAGGATACTTATGATTGTGGATATGGAATAAGGGGTTTCCACCCCTTATTTATAATTGAAAACCATGCAGTTTTAGGGTTAGGGTTTCAGCTATTTAGGGTTTTTTCCTCATTTCCTCATTATTTTATATTTTTATTCCTTTTTTGCATTTTTGGAGGAATTTTGGATATTTTTGGAGGAAAAGAGGGTTTTATGGCCTTTAGCCTTTTGGAGCATTTTTGCATGGTTTTATGGGTTTTTAATGGAAATATGGTGGGAAAATGGACAAATGAGCCCTGTAATGGGGTAGATGAGGTAGTGAACCCTTTTTGGGTGATATCAGATGGTATGGATGGTGGTACGATATGTGTATCAACCTGAAAATATGCTTCTAAATCAGAATCCAAAGGATCACATATAATCATATCAATATACTCATGGGAATACACCGGTAATGAATCCTTTGTATGAAAGAAGGAAATAAAGAGATGTTCAAAATATTCAAGAAGGTGCTGAGTATTGATGCTAAGAACAAATGAGGATATGATTAATCACATGAGATCAATTAAGGTAAGTGGTATGACACAAATAAGGCTTGATGTGGCTAAGCAAACATCCTGGAAGTCACTGGGTTGCGCACCATAAATGAGAGAGGTATGCAAAAGGTGTGAAGAATCTAGCACATAGATCTTAGAATCTAAGATAGGAGATTTAGAGAACAATGAATGGATTATAGGATCATAATAAATATCAGCAGAAGATCCATATGTTAGTTCTTTTTCATCAATAGTATCACAAGAAGAAAAATCACCTTCAAAAGACACAGAAAAATATGGCTCTTCAATATTTGCTTCTTCATTGAAGGAGGAAGCATTTGAATCAAAGAGGGCAGCAGCAACATGATCTATATGAGAAAATTATTCATCATGATCAACTTCACCAGAGATTGTAGAGGCCAATAAATCTTGAGAGAGAGAACAAGAGTAGATGCTAGGTTCACTCCATGCTTCATCTTCAATTTCCTGCAAACCAAAAGATTTGTCCAAAATTTTCCAAAGCTCAAATGGAAATTCAGCAGAATCTATGAGATGATATATATTTGGAGACATTCCCAAACACATAATTACATAATCTATATCAAAATTATTTATCCAATCAATATTCTCTTCATAAGACTCAGGTTCACTCAATGCACCAATGGAGACATCAAAGAGACATTGCCTCTTCAAATATGCACTCATCTTTGGCTTCCAATCAGCATAGTTGAAAGGAGATAGTAGAGGAGATTTTGAATCCATATTGAAGTTTTTGATATGCTCTAAGAGATACTCTCTGCAACCTGCAAAAAAAACTAGGAGAAAATCTTGTAAGCTAGACAAGCTCTTCTTCAGAGAGGGATAGGAGACTGGAAGCGCTCCTCAACTCTATAGAACTTGATAAACCTTGCTGCTGTAGAAGATGGAAAGGTTGTTCTATATGTAGCTCTGATACCATGTATAAATAATAGATCAATTTTGTGTGCAATGTTGCTAAGAATAATCAAAGGAAATATATCTTGCTACTAAGAATTCTCACAAGCATACACAGGAAAAATAGAGAGAAGAAAAGAGACTAAATCACATGAATGAAGAGATGAATATTGGTGCGTATCCTTCCATTGAATAATGATGAATAATAGTGTACATAAATATTACATCTCTCATAGGAAATTTGAATTGTATGGAAACAACTTATAAAGCTCAAAAAGAATGACTTACCAAAATATAGCAAACCCCCATAGGTGGCTAAAGAACTTCCCAAATCTATCAAGGACATCACAAGCTGGAAAAAGCATGAGTGATTTGTCAAGGAGATGGAAAAAACATGCTAATCCTAGAAAATGGAGAAAAACTAATGGAGGATGGGTTGGAAACAAAAGCTCCCAGTTTCCTAGTTGACTAACTTTTATCTTATCCATAGAAAAGCAGGAAAAGAAGAAAAAGTAGAATAAAGCAGAATCTGCTGTAAAGTCCTGCATACTAATTTTGGATGGTCAAAAGGTGGTCAATATCAACCCTGAATTGGAAATAAATAATTCATAGGATATAGATGGCATGTATTGACTTTAAGGTGCAAGTGGATGCCAACTAATTAAGCTAGTGGGTGAATAATTAATCAAATAATAATTAATTATTTTATCATAAGTTGTGAGTGGGTTTAATATATTCCAACAGATCTATGATGATGACTGCATCATGGATACCAATGATACACTGTAGATCCATGAAGAACTGCTATAAGAAGTAGGACATAGCTATGGAATATACCAAGTAGATCTATGTCTCTCAACCTCAAAGTGAAACACAGCCACCAAACATACAATGTGGATCCGTGTCATGACTCTGAATGATCTCCAAATGAAACCTTAGCATAGGAATAATGATGTTAACCTAACCACTTAGGGTCTTCATTCCGATCCCCAAATGATACGAATATAACCACGTGATTACAATGTCTTGACGTCAAACATGGCAGAAACCACTTGATTACGAGTCAATAATGTAAACTGTTAACAAGTGCGAGGGAAATCACCATTGATGTCAATGATACCCAAGGTATCTAAGTACATACCATCGAATATGAATAAAGGACTTGAATTTGAACACTCGATGAGATATTTAAATCAAGATTCAATGATGTAAACTCATGTTGAAATCAAGGTAAACTTCCATTGAGGAATGCAGGCCCAAGGTACTATCTAGATTTCTAGGTCTAATTCTTGGATAATGATTTGAAGTCAACAGGAATAGACTTGTTAGAGGAGGGCCATGATTATTTCCACATCAATGACATGAAAATAGGAACAAAATTTTATTTGAAGTAATAGGACTGACTCAGACAAGACTAACTTTTAAGGATAAGTAAAGTCACTGATGGATTATTTTTCTGGGAGAGACATCCTTTGAACAATTATGCAGCACAACACATGACTTGGAAGCATTGATTTAAATGAGAATAGAACCATATGTAATGCAAGTAATTTTAACAAAACATTCTTTGAATTGACTCAAAGGATTCAGGTGACTCACAAAAGTGGATCGACTCGGAGACAAGCTGAAAAACCCAACTGTTTAGATATGCAAATGCAGATAGGTGCCATGTTCAAAGGTGGAATGTAGAGTACTTCCAAATAAATAAATGAAAACCATTCCCCTTTCCTTTAATTTTCCCACCTTGAAATGTGAGTGCCTCTTTTCATTTTTACGAGTCCAAAGAGGGTAACAAACACTTGTTGAAGCTCATCAAGCGATGAGTCCATTCTCATATTTTTCACGAACCTGAGAAAAGAGGGGTTTGTTTCCAAATAGGGTATTTCATCGCATAATTTTATGAGTCCAATGAAAAAAAACTCATTTGTCATTTCTTATTTAGAGAGTCTAAAATGACTAAGAAAAATCCAAAAGATCCTTTTTTGTAAATAAGGCTCGTCATTCTAAAAAAGAGATAATCTACCCCCGACTAGTTGATCGTTCTAATTCTTTTAAAAGTGTGAATGTAACAAGTTCGCTTGGAAATATTTTTGTGTTTTGAGGAGACTGAAAAGAGCTTAAATATAAATCCTGATCTAGGTTCCTTTTTCATAATCCATTTTTTACGAGTCTGAAAAAAGCGAAAAAGTATACTCGACAGCTTTCTACTGGAATTTTAATGAGCATGTAAAAAGTGTAAACGACGCTCAATACTTTTTCAGTTCTGCTCTAAGCTTGAAAAAGAGAAAAATTGCTTAAATCACAACCATGGCCCAATATTCACCTGAAAAAACTGAAAAAGACCATTAAAATCCATTTTTTCAAAACTATAGAAAGTAAAAAATAAAAACCCATTTTTACCAAAATAATTTGGATTTCAAAATTAAATAAATTACAATGTATTTTTGAAAACTCCAAACATTCTATAAATAGAAAGGGTAGGTAAGTGATTTTTACCACTTGTTTTTTACCATTTGGTGAGTTTTGGAAGTTGGCTTTGATAGCAAGAGTTCCTCCGTTGATTTGGCAAGGGAATTCCACTTCATTGTTGCTTCATTCTCCATAGAAGAGGTAAGCATTTGATCCTTTTCTCTTTCTATGTCCAATAAATGTCATTTTGTCTCTTTTTCATTATCCAATTCCAAGTTCCTAAAATGTTTTTTATGGTTTGAAAGCAAGATAGATGATAGATTTTCTTTTTGCAACGATAGGGTAGGGGATTAACTGTCGCAATAGGAGTTTTAAGCCACAGTAGAAGGAAAAATGTTCCTTTCTTTTTAAGGTTTTCGGTCGTTGGTCAGTGCCCCCGACGATGCTCTTTCAAGCTGGGATAGAGGCACCGTAGGCACTCTGTCCACAACATATAGGTGCTCGACGCTCGGCGTGACACAGAAAGAAGCGTCGTGGTGCTCTATGCATGAAGGCTAATAGTGCTGCAAGGGAAAAGACAAGAAAAATAAAACCCTAGACCAGCCAAAAAATATTTTTTTCATGTTTCTTATCTTGCTTTGTAATTTATAATGTCATTTGTATTTCTTTATTTTAGCCATGATATACATTATAATTATGAAATTTGCATGTCACGGGTTCATCATGGTAATTTGGAAGGAAAGGGAACATAAAGTCCCAGACAACCAGGTTGCAAATGATCCAACTACCATTGAGTCTCTACGAAATTGCAGGATCCTTAAGTATTTCTGAATTCCTAGAATTAAAGAACATGTCTAATTACTAGAGTACATCATAGACATGTGGAATCCTAACCAAGAGCATTTTTTGGTGGGAGTCCACATCCTGCTTATAGAGATCGAGGATATTTATTTTCTAACTAGTTTATCTATGAGAGGAAGCCCAGTAGTCCTATCTGGAGCATGAGGAGGGGAAGGATCCTTTGATGATATTATTGATCAACACTACTCACTAGGTACAAAGGCTCAATCATGAAATTTATATATCAAGTCCCTACTAGATCTCCCCTTGAGGATAGTGGTGTACACTATTGGCAAGGTTGGAGGTACTAGGGCTACCCACATTCCCAGCAGATCACATATGCTATATGCTTTGCAGTGCATGGAGCCCACTGTCTTCAACTAGTGTGAAGGCATGCTGACGTGTCTAAAGAATCCTTTGAACAAGTGCAAAAGAGGAATACTGAAACAATTTGGCTACAGAGAAGTGGTAGTGTCCTTTATCGTATAGCAGGTACCTCACCTAAGACCATAGGTGACCATTATTAGAATTGATCCTGAGGATCCAAGGATGCTTGCATGGGTTACAACCATGCCTCTCCTTAGGGGTCGAGGACCCAAGGTTAGCTATGAGTCAAGCTTCTTTTGCTAGTTGAGAAACCAGTTACCTATGGTGGAGGATTATTCTTATGAAGGGGAAGACTTCCGCGATGACTTGGAGCTAGCTCTACTTGAGGGAGAAGAATGGGATGAACGAGGTAAGGAAAGACATTATCCACTTGTGTTTTTAATTTTTTGTATTTATTTCATTTTATGTTTTGCAGTACCGAGATAAATAATCTTTTTTCATGCAAACAATGGGTCTTTCTATCTAGTTGGGATGTTGCCTATTTCTAGGCGACTAGGTACTAGGGATATGATGCTATACCGCTCCGAAGCTAAAGAAGAGATCAGAGATATCGAGGAGAACCTACATAACTTTACTATGGGAATCCCTAACATGACTACTGATGAGGTATGTAGGTGTTATCAGTTCCATATTGTAGGTGTCTCTGGATGACTCTCTAGGCTACTCCGTAGAGTGGCCCAAGCCATTGCATGCTACCATGAGCATCACGAGGATTAGTCTACCTTGATCTTTAATTTTTGTATATGTATTACTGAAAGCTCGGAAGCTTCATATTTTTCCCTATGTATATGTATTCTAAACTTTTTATGGTCCTGAACAGGAACTGAAAGCTAGAGATGCTTCAGCCCAAATTTTGTATCCAGGTGCTACAACTTTATATATATATATATAACAAACTTTTATATTTATAGTTGTGTGTGGAAAATGTGATGTGTGGAATGATTTATCTACCTATTAATTTACATGTGTTTTTTTGTTTCAAATGGACTTTTAATTATGAGCAATATACCAATCCAAGACATAGTTAGCTAGGGAATCTGCCACAACATTTAAATGTCCCGGGATGTGATGATATGTAACTTGCTCAAAAGACCTCTCTAACAACCTAACTATTCAGAAAGTACTAATAAGTAGGGTAGTTTTAATGGTGTAGACTCGATTAAGCTGTTGAACAACTAGTTTAGAGTCTAGGTAAACCCTAATTTCCCTTACATCATTAGCTAGGGATTCCGTCAACAATCCGATGACGACTTGATATTATGCCAGATTGTTGGTGGAGGGCCCTAAAAGAATACCCCCTGAACTCACCAGTTCACTTGTATGATAGTACCGTACCCAAGTTGTTGGTGCAAGGTTAAGTGTATATTGATGAACACCATCAACAAAACCAAAATAAGTCATCTATCCATCAAACAAAAGACATGCATAAGTAGGGTTTTATAAAACACATTTTAAATCACAAAAAAGACACACCTCTCAAAGCTTAAGAAACACAACAAACTATAAACAATATTTACAAATACCTTATGCTAGATGACCTAGGCATAATAGATTTTGAGGTAGAGCTTGTTTCAGGGCTCTGCCAAGCATATCCCATCGTAATCAACCAATTCATATGCTCCTTTCTCTAAAACACAACTGACAATATAGGGCCCATGCCACATAAACTCAAATTTTCTTGCCCCTATATTTTCATGCTTCTAGTAATAGGTCAAGACCATATCTCTTTAATTGAAGGAACGGGGTTGGACAATCCTGTCATATTGAGCTTTCATTCTTCGTTTATGTGCCTCATTAGCTAAGGAAACATCATGTTGATTTTCATCAAGTTTATTTAGATACATGAATCTTTATTCCTCTATAGTAGTGTTGGTTAGTAGTTCCACATCAAGCTTTAAAGAAGGTATTTCACACTCTATCAGGAGAGTAGCTTCTGGTCCATATACTAGTTGGAAAGGTGTAAAACCGGTGGAATTTTTTACAGTAGTCCTATAGGCGCATAGTGCAAAGAAAATTTGTAAATGCCAATTTGAATTAGCTTGACCTACCATATGCTAAAGAATTTTTTTAATACTTTGTTTATAGACTCAACCTGGTCATTGGCCTGGGGATAGTATGGTGTAGAGTTATCATGACGAAAATCTAATTTTACACTAAGCTCTGCCATTATCTTGTTTTGAAAATGTGACCCATGGTTGGTCACAATGGCCCTAGGAATCCTGAATCTAACAATGAAATGATTGAATAAGAATAGTGCAGCAGTCTTACCATCTTTGGCATATGTGGGAATTGCCTCAGCCCATTTTGTAAAATAGTCCATAGCCAAAATAATGTATCCATGCCCCCTGGCTAAGGTAGGTCTACCGTGCATGAATTCTATGCCCCATTTTGCAAAGGGGCCAATTGCTACAACGGGATGGAGCAGAGATGGATGTGTGCATTTCTTTGAAGTCAACATTTGAAATGGTGGGACTTTATTTACTCTTTCAATACAATATTTGAAATAGAAGGCCAGAAGTACCTGGAACACAAGATTTTATGGGCAGTATCCAACCCAGAGAGATGACCACCACAAGCTCTAGCATGGAAATCATTCAAAATGATCTCATCCTATTAATGTGTAAGGAAACATCATAGGATGTAATGAACACCATAGCGGTATAGTGTATCATTCAAGATAAAGCTAACTTTTGGCCTAGTGGATAACGCAATGACATTCATCTCGAGAGGCAATAGGTTTGTATCGTAAGGTCTGGAGATACAACATGATATCTCCATTCCATGGATCAGTCGTACTAATGAGAAAAAATGACTCATCGGGCAATGAATCAAAGGGATATGTAGTCTCAGTAGTATGGGGAAGGTCACATATAAGCTTTGCAAAAATGAGGGACTTCTTGGAAGTACTTTTGGTGAATTCTAACTCAAACTCTTGGATAATCATGATCCAATGTGAGTATTTTCCCCCAAGCACTTGACGTGTAAGAATGTAGTACATGGGGCTAGAATCTGCATAAAATATAATGACGAAACATCTAGACCTCAATGACCATGGCCAAATAAAGCTTCTCCACATGTGGGTATCGATTTTTAGAGTATAGAAGACTCTTACTAGCGTAATAAATCACATGTTCTTGGTCATGTTTGTCTATTTGAACAAGGACCATGCCTATAGTAGACAAGGATGCAACTACATACAAGGAATAATCCTTAGCATAATTAGGTTGTTGCAACATTGGTGCATGGGTAAGTGCATGTTTTAGATTATCAAACGTGCGTTCGGTGAAATCACCCCAGACAAAAGGGGTATCTTTCTTAAGAAACCACATGAAACCATGTGTCATTTCTGCATAATTGCAGACAAAACGACGTGGAAATTTTTATTTCCATTACAAACTTTGGAGTTCGGTAATATTCGTGGGAGCAGGGAGGGACAAGATAGCTTCAATTTTTAAGGGATCTATTCGGATTCCATCTTTTGAAACAATAAAACAAAAGAGTAGACCAGTTTCTACACAAAAAAAAAATTTAGGGTGATTTAGATGAATATTAAAATGACGATATCAAAGAAACACAACTCTTAGATGATCAACATGAATATCGTGTTGCTTGGAATGAGCAAGAAGGTCGTCAAGATAGGGTTCCACAACATGTTTAATGTCATGAAAAGCATATGACATGGCACGTTGGAATGTCGCCAGCGTTCTTTAAACCAAAAGGAATTTTACTATAAGCAAAAGTTCCCCAAGGGAAAATGAATTTCGTCTTTTGTTGGTCTGACGGGAGGATCTCAATATGATTATAGCCAAAAAATCCATCCATAAAGGAAAAAATAACACTTCCGGTGCAGTTATCGATTAGTTGATTGATGTAGGGAGTGGGAAAGTTGTATTTTGGACAAGCTCGATTCAAATCCCTAAAATCGATACAACCCTAATAGTGCCTTATTTTTTGTTCACAGGGACTATGTTGGAAACCCATTTAGTTAATGGCACGGGGTAAATGAAACTATCCTTCGGAAGTTTCTCAACTTCTTCTTTAATAGTGGATTCTTTTCTTGGATGGGCCTGTTGTAGTTTCTGATGGACTAGCTTGCCATCAGGATAATTTTTTATCTCATGGAAAACAATAAAGGGATCAATCCCTGGCATCTCTTCATATGTCGATGCAAATACATCTCGAAACTCCTTGAAAAGGACCATGTATGTTTTAACCTCTTTAGATGAAGAGTTCTTTCCTATGAAAATGTTCTCAGAAATACCTAGTTTCACGGATATCTCCACAGGCATATTTTTGGTAATGTTGCATAAATTTCCTTTAGAATTGACACTACGAGTGAGGATCGGGGACTGAGGGTTAAGGACTATATCAGATGAAACCATGGAGTTGAAATGGTCTTTTACCATATGGAATGGGGGAAGGAAAGAAGATCTGTGATGATAATATTTCCAAGGCATCTCGTCTAATGACATAACTTCCATAATAGATTCATCTGTATAAAATGTGTGTGAATGATAATCGAGAGATGGGGATGGGTTTTTGAGCCAGTACAGCATGTGATAGTGGTATGAGGCCACAAACAAGCGGTCATTGATGGGGGAATCATTGGTAGCTTGGATTGCATTGTAAATTTCCTCGAAAGGGGAAAATGATGTTGATTCATCAGCAATTTCTTTTCCTTTGTCTACATGAGAGGTAGAAATCATGTTAATAGATGCAGTTTGCGAAGCAAGAGGAGGATGAGATGAGGGAAAGACTCCCATTAGTGAATAAGATTTGATAAGACCTAATCCAATGTCCTTATATTGTGGGGTATTCAGGACCGGAATGCTATTTGCATCATTTATATTTGCACTAGGTGTAATGAAATCTAACTGATCAATAGTAACAATCCTTCCTTGGAATGGGAACTAGACGATCTAAAAAAAGGTCGATGCTACGCCTTGCATAGCATAAAACCAATTACAACCTAGGAGTAAGTTGTAATCCAAAAGAGAATCAATGACTTCAATATGAATGGAGACTGAATTTCTCCCCAGTTCAACATGGATGGTAGGCAGTAATCCATAGGGTTGAAATCCGCAACCATCAAAATCCTTAAGGGTGGTAGGTGAATGGTTGATTTCTGAGGAACCAATGGATCACTAGCAAGACAAAGACATGATGGATGTAGAGGCACCCTAATCCAAAACAGTATGACGGATAGTC
This sequence comes from Pseudotsuga menziesii, assembly GCA_001517045.1. NCBI lineage: Eukaryota > Viridiplantae > Streptophyta > Pinopsida > Pinales > Pinaceae > Pseudotsuga > Pseudotsuga menziesii. The sequence continues at coordinate 55,064 of LPNX010628517.1, forward strand.
TTCTCGACAATTTTTGTAGCTATCTGGAAAGCTAATTGATGTGAGAGCTGCGTCTTGTAGTCATCCAGTTTGAAAGTGATGATATTACTACTCTTAGGATCCATAGCTCCAAGGGTAGTAAGCAAGTTTTTCCATTGATGGGAATGTTTTAAGTGCTTCTAAAGCCGACATAATGTAGGGTGCTTCATCCAAATCTTCAACAATATTATAATATTGGGTGACACATGCATTAGGATTGATTATGGACTTACGTAGAGTACCCTTTGGTGGATAGAAAATTGATTTGGAATAGGTTTTTCATTATGAAGACCATTATTAGGAGGAGGTGTGGAAGTTGAGGGTATTTCAGACGAAACATCATCAGGTTTCTTTTCTGGAGGAGGGTCATAACTATGTGATCTTGTATTTAAATTAACCATTTCACTAGGCATCATTCGAGCTTCATCAGTTGAGGAAGAAGTTTCATTTAAGGACTTATGATCAATTAACTACTGTTGAGAAGGGAAAGGATCTTTTAGAACTGTGGGGGTGGGTGAAGTTTTCAAAAACTTACTAAATTCCTCACAAGGAGGACATTCTTTTGTAAAATGGTCACTTTTGTAGATTAAACAAGGATATTTTACCTTTCGCTACCTTTTGAATCGCTATCTGAGTTCTGTGTTTTGTTTCCTTCCTGTTGATTATCAGGTTTTTTAGAATTATTTTTTCCTTTCTTCTTTCCGCCTGAAGATTCAATTGATTGGATCATGTTTATTTCAGCGGGAGCAACAAGAGAGGGTATAGTTTTGCCAGGTGTTGCTTGTTGATTGGATGGAGTGGCAGTTTGATTTTGTTTCTTATAGGATTTTTTCACCTTTTTGCATTTGGAATGAACCAAGTATGCCATCAGTAGGTGGGTTAGTTATGGGTCGTGATGGATCTGTTGTAGGTTGAGGAGCATGGGGAATCAGATCATACAAAGTACTTGACTAGAAATAGACCAAGTCTAAGTACTAAGCACGGATAATAGATTGCTCCTCAGTCACAACGCTTCCCATGGAAACATATCTAGAAATAGGTGGGAGTAAAGACTTTGTAAAACAATTAGAGAGCAACTGATCAGGAATAGGGGCCTTAATCAACCTTCGTATTCTTCTCCATTCATGGATATGATCAAAGATGTGAGTGGATGTGTTTTTTTGAAGTGAAGTCAAAAGTTCTGTACCTGTTTCATATCGGATTGGTAAGTGAAAGTGTGTTAAAAACACCATTGATAAGATGATGAAGTCCCAAAAAGAGTGATGTGGTAACTCAATGTACCATTTGGCAGCAATACTAGTGAGGGTTCTTTGAAAAAGGCATAGACGGATTGAACCATCCATCGAAGAATTGGATGAACACCGTAAGTGAAATGTCATCACATGTTTTTTTGGATCTTCACTGGGTTTACCATTAAACTTGGGTATATTGGAAGGCATCTTTACAGGAATGGTAGGCCAAGAGGGGTCATGATGGATTGGGTCATTTATCAATCTTGACAAGTATAGCATATCTAAAGTGGCTAGAAATGGAAGTTGTTGATTTGGTTGCGGATACTGGTAGTACTGGTATGGCATTTGTTGACCAGTACGACTGTATGCATATTGATAGATGGGCATGGATTATGCCCTTGAATCTTGTTGAAAAGGTTATTGATTTCCAAAATTTCCATGAGGAGGTGGGCCACCCAAGGGAGGGGGTCCTCTGGAAGGCGGCGACGGTGGTGGTGGTCCTCCAGGCGGTGTTCCTCCACTCTAGGTGGTGCTTGTGGGCCTCTAGGTGGTGGTCCTCCAAATGGTCCACCAGGTCCTCCAAGACCTCTAGGTCCACCGGGTCCTCCAGGTCCTCCAAGTCCTCCAGGTCCTCGTGGTGGTCCACCATAGCCTCTAGCAATATTAACAAAAGCTCCTCCATATGACGGTACATTTGACCAATTTGGTTGTCCCCAAGGTACAAAAGCATTCACAGGGTAGGGAATTCCAGGATAAATAATCACCAATGGTGGTTGTTGGTAAACTTGATTAACCATAGGTGGTTGAGTTCCTAGATAAGTATATCCCCAAGAAGCTGGATTATTGACAGGTTGTGCCCCTAAGGGTTGGCTTGAACTAGATGAAGGGGGAACAACATTGGTATTGGTAGGAGGGATAACTGCTACAGATTGTGTTATAGCTGCAACTTGTCTTGATATAGTGATAATTCCACTCATAGATGATGTAACTCGCATCGGGGGTTTCCCCCCAGCATGAGAATTTACTGACATTGCTTGATTTATGGATTGCCCCCCAACCATGATAGGTATGGAAGGTCTAGTGATAGGGCTAGGATGTGAAACTGTAGGATTGTCACATGAGCTTGGGTTACCTTGAAATGGAACTTATTCAATAGGACCTATCAATTGAGCTAGTGAATGATATCCTTCAGGCCATGGGGTGTGAGAAGTCTCACCATAGGTTGGATGAAAATGAGAAGAAGGTTTAATTTCAGCTAAAGGCCAAGGGTTTGTATTATGGGGTAAACGAGCCAGCATGGCTTCATGATGAGACACGGGTGGAGGAATGATTCTTTCTACTCTCTCTGAAAAGTTACGAGTTCGATCGAGAAATTCCTTAATTATTCTCTCTTCCTCCTCTCCTAAAGGAGGATTTCCTGGTGAAGGTCCAATAACCCTGAATTCAGCAATATATTGACCCATAGAAGTCCTCCAAAAAGGAGCATCCAAACCATAATCTGGTGGGGTAGGAGTATCGACATGGCCTTCCAATGGTGGATGCACAGAAGCATTGGCTGCAGGAGGAAGTTGAAACAAAGGATTTGTATAAATAGTGAAATCTTCTTTGGTTTCACTAGTTAAGGCAGTTCCTATAGGAACATTAGCAGAAGTGGGTTGTTCCATGGTTACTCCTTCTTGTCCTTCCATGGTAGGAGGAGAGTCAGGAGATAAACCCTGCAATCTATGAGATTAACATCTCACAAGTTGCTTAGCCATGGTGGTGGTTGAAGTTATCTAATCTAGGTCAAAAAAGGAGAAAAACACAGAAAAAAAACCTACACAAAGCTAAAGGTCAGAAGCAGACTTAAGTGATAGGACGGGTTCAGAATAGCCCATCTCTCACCAGGATTGTCAAGTAGGTGCAACTCACAATATACCTCAGGGGTATGTGTGTAGTAGTCTCCCCAAATGTTTTTTTTGATGTATTGCTCCACACAAGATGGCCAAAGGGATTTTCTCATATGGTCAGGGTATCCTAGTGGGGTCTCCCTATATATGCAAGTTACGTGGGAGCTCAAATTGGTAGTAGTGTTGTCTAATGCACAACAGTTCATAAGGGCCTTCTGATATACAATTGAGTATGTGAATTACCTTTCTATATACCTCAAGGGTACGTGAAAGGACGTTCGATATACCGACTGTACGTGGAAGAACCGCGTGAGTGCCAGGTTGTAATGCAGACAAGTAATGACAACTCCTATGCTTAACGACGCCTGAACACTTCACTAACCTATCATTCTAGTTTCTATACAATTTTTAGACCTAAATCCACCGTTAATTTTATTTGGACGATTAGGTGAATGTTTGTGGAATGTTATCTGTAATGATGCAAATTAATCTAAATATAGATGCACTTTTTTACTTTGATGAGAACTAACTAGGGTAAGGAATAAATCTTTTTCTTTTATTTTCAACAATATACCAAAAGAAATATTTTTTCAACAACAAAAAAAGATTCAATAAATAAATGCAAAGGATTTCTTTTCAAATACAAAAAACTCTTTCAAACAAGCACTCTAAAGTTTCTAAAAAATGGTAGAAAGAAAACTAAGCCTCTAATGTGCATGCAAAACTGATTTTTGCTACAATGTCAAAAAGACTTATGGCTTCTAAATCACTCATGCAAATGAAAAAAAAAAACAATTTTTGCAAGCATAAACAAGAGGAAAGTAATATGATCCTTTTTGTATTTTTCTAGAAAATATGAGGCACACAAAGTAGTCTTTAAAAAAAAAAAAAAAACTGATCTTCTAGAAACAGGCTATAGTTTTTCTTTTCAAAAGAAAAAATTCAGAGACTTTGTTGAGCCTCATTTTGTTATCATATTTGGAATTAAAATAACACATTTAAATGCATATTTTACTATCTTTTGTGTATTTTATTTCATGTAGATCGTTATTTAGCACAAGGTAAGAACAAATTTAATGTTTAATCAATTTTGGTTATTAATATCATTTTTATGATTTTATTAACTTAAATATATATTATTTAAAGCATACTTGATATATTAAATAATATGTGTATTTGTTTGCAGTTTATGTAGTATGTTTGGGTGAATTTATAAAAAAAATGCATTCAACTTACCATTCAGCTCGATCTGCGCAATCTCTATCCAACTCATCGTCTAGCTCATCACATAGCTCACCGTCCAGCTCATTAATCAGGTTGCACGCTGTTAGCATCCAATATCAGGAATTAAATGTTGAAGAAATATTCAAACCATTCTGTTGACCATGTTCCCAGGTGATAGCATAATTAGCAAATCTAGAAGGATCGCCAGTGCATTGATTTCTCCATTCTATTTTTACTGCTCATGCATTCAAAGGAGGGAACATTCTAGAGGATCATCGTTGTCACGATCTTGTTTCTTGTTACCTCGTCATCCATCCAGTTGTGAGAAATTTGCTGGTGGTTTGCCATGTTTTACCTAGATTAACGCTCAGTGTATCCAACTCACAATGCATCTAGTTGTTCAACCACCCGTCCATATTGCCCATTAGCCTCCATGTTGTAAACTATAAAACAACTTGCAAATAAATTGTTATCCATGTTCCTGGGTAATAAATCCATGTTCTGAATAGTGCACCAGCTTGCAATTTTTTTCGATCACCACCACTCTGCTTGCTACGCTAAGGAAGGAGTATGTTCACCACATCTAAAGTTTGTTCACACTGATGAAGGATCTATGTATCCTTCGCTGCCCAACACGTCGCATCAACCACATTGGAGAAAAGGCCTACATGCCACATTCACAATGAAGAAAACCATACTTACACCAAAGAAGGGACATGCCTATGTGCTGGTCTGTAAACTGTTATTGCCTTTTATGATTGACTAAATTTAGAAGAGTCATTGACCACTAAAGGGTGAACTTGCTCAACCTCTTAAAAACAGTGTGTATATAAACACCTCCATACAGAGAGATAGGGGGTTGATCAATCCATTAGATATATAGTTAGTTTTCTCTAAGGGAAGGATATTGTAACTATGTTCCTTCTGTTTAATAAGAACTCTACACTTTGTTGTTTTATGACTGCATGTGCAAGAATTCGTTGGGCATTATCCATGATTTCTTAGAGGGCTCCTTGACAATCTGTCATTTCTATTTTCATACGAGTTTTTGTTATCCCATCCTTTCAGATAAGTAGTTTTATTTCTATTTTTTTTAGGTAGTTAAGTTCCTGCAATTATTTATTTCTCTGTTTCCTATAGCATGTATCTGTTGTAGTTAATAAAATCCATACTATGTTGTTAATGTAGTTTTTTGTTTATAAATGGCCGGTCACATATAGTTTGCTTTTAGGTTTGCTTTTAACCCTTTCTTTCTTATCTTATTGTTCAATATTATTTACAAGCATATAGAATATGTTGTTTTTATCAATTTAAATTTAAATAAGCACATAGAATAGGTTGTTTTTATCAATTTAACTAGATTAAGTTTTGCTTATTCCTGTTATAAGTTTATGCAATTTAAATTCCAGTTTTTTTATTAATATGAAAATATTTTCTTATTTTCATGTATTTGTCTTTGTTTATTTCACTCTTAAATACGCTGATTAATTAGGTTTAAATTCTTCCTTTATGCATCTTGTTTTCATATGCACAAAATCAGTTGATGATTAAATCATTTAGGTTTGTTTTTATTATTTTATGTATATAGTGTCTCATTCGGACTGTGTGTTTGGACTGTCATTCGGACCTTCCTTCCAAACTGTTGTCCCACCTTCCATCCGACCTTTAGTGTTCTTAGTTTATTTTTAAACCTATTATGTTTCTTTGGATTTTTTATTATGCTCTGATTGTAGTCATTAGATAATGATTATGTTTTTATTTGAACTGTAGGTTATATTGTTTAAAATATTTACTAAATTTATTCTTAGTTTTCTCTTTCCAACTCATGCTTTGAATTATGCGTTGTTATTTTGTTCCTTTTAATTTTCCATTTTCTTCTTTAATACTGTTTCAATGTTTTGAAATTATGTTTGATTTATTTCTTTGTATATGGATTTGTAGGGTTAGGTATGTTAATTGATATTATACTAGTATCTTGTCAATTTATCATAGTGATAAGACCTATTCTTTTCACTTTGTGATTATTGAAAAGACTTGTAGAAAAGAACTTAAAATTATCTTTATTAAGCTTTCTGCCTGCTTTTTATTTAATTATCTTTATTAAGTTTTCTACTTGTTTTTTCAGTTTTCCATTCACTTATTAATTAAGTATTCCTTGAAGCCCAGTCGTTCAAGTAGTTGTTGATAATATATTTTTCAGTCATAAATTATTTGTTTGTAAATTATCTAGTTGTCGTGATTGTATTTTCAAATATGTACTTTCTGTGAATAGTTATCTCTTGAAGTTATTTAATAGGTTCATAGTGGTTATATTCTCATTTGTTAGTTGAAATAACATAGTCTGATATTATCCTTGAGTCTGATGTTCCTAGTCTGATGTTTTGTTTTAGTTCAATCACATTAATAATTGAATTATTACGAGTTTGACTTGGTTTTTAATTTTGAAATATTTTTCACTGTCTTTTGTTTATTAAATCATTTCTACAACGCCCTAGGAACCCCTCTACCTTCGCATATATTTTGTAGCAACTCTAAGCCTACCAAACCTGGTCAATAATTAAATATTAGGTGTATTTAAGATAGTAGAACACATCCAAACATTTTGGTATTAATCTAGTCGAGATAACACCCAACATTTTGGCACCGTTGCCGGGAAGTTGTTCTGTAAGGTAGAAAAAATAATTTTTTTTAGTGAGTAGCCGTAGTCTAGTTTAGTTTTTTTATAAATAGATTCTAGATAGGTAAGGATAAATAGGTTTCCTTTACGTTACATAATAAGGGGAAGGGGAAATGGTAAGACACAAAGACAACTTCACTATAGAATTTCCATAGTGTGACAGCCTGACGCGTCCACTTTAGTGGGTCTCCCCAAAGCCTTGTTGTTCCTTTTTCGCATGAGTGTGTTTACTTTATGCAAAGTTTGATTTATTTCCCTTAAGCATACTTTTCTTTTAGCAGACATATATAGTTCACTTTTTCATAAGTTCAATTTAATGTATGTATGCCTTTAGGTAATTTACTTTCATAAAATTTACTCAAATTCAAGTGTAGGACTTACTTTACAATTAAATCACTTAGTGGTGTTGTAAGTACCACCCATCTTGCTAACAAATTGATAGGAGCATTTGAAAGAGGAAACCCAATTTAATATATGAATAGTTATTTATTTCATGGGAAGATATGGTAGGAAAGAAGGATGAATAATTTGTTACCTTTGAATTCCCTATTAGATATCCAGGAGGAATGGCACAAATACAGTACGTTCCCTTGTCCATTTTTCCAAAATTTCACATAATAGAGAATGAAGACCCCAATGAATTTTTATTTCAATTGGAAATTCTTTGTAGAGAATATAATGTTCAAAATCTGAATTTTTTCCCTCTTACTTTGAAAGGGGAATCCCTCCGATGGTTCATGAGCTTAGGTGGGAATTGCATTCAAACTTGAGAAGACATGAAACATCTGTTCTTAAAAAGATACCAAGAGTATTATAGGGTCAATGAGGACATCTTTGAAATAACACAGGGAGAAGAAAAAACTTTGGAAAACTATGTCGAACGTTTTAAATACAACCTTCAAAGATCAAAACTAAGACATACAGGGAAAAATACCTTAGAAAATATTTTACTCAAAGGCATAAACAGTGAATATTTGAAAATTTTAAACTTGATTGGAACAAGTGATGTATCTCATTTATCATATGATAATGTTTGTGAATTATGTAGAAGGTATTCAAGAGGAAAATTCAAGATTAGTAAGAATATACCCTCTTCCCAGCCTCATCTTAACCGCTGTCAACCTTGTTCACAAATCTTTTCTGTCCCGTCTAATGATCATAGGGATACTTTCTCTTATGATGTAACACTTCTTATTCTACATCCCTCCATGGCTTACGCATATTCATGTTAAGTCCATTCCACCTTCTAACAATAATAAAGGAGTACAATATGCTTATAGTGTTGAACTGCAACATTTATCTACCTTACCTACCTCAACAATATTATTGCGAGAAATTGATACGAGATTTGGAGAGGTTATAGATCAAGGTATTGTAAAGACTATGAAAGAAAGTGAGGTTTATATTTTTCCTTTTCCACAAGAATATAAGATAAACCTGGAATGCCTCTCGTTCGATGAGGAAGGGACATTAGAACCTGCATATTCCATGTCATTAAACTCAGATTCTATATGCATTCTAGAGTTGAATGAAAGATCTCGTGACATAAAAAAGGAAGAAGAAAACATAGAATACATAAGTCACATTGAAATATGGTTCCAAGGAGGAACTAAGCCATGGTACCATCCTCTTCTAAAATGTTTATTACTACTAAATCAAACAGCTCAGTTGATTCTTCATATCCCGGTAATTATTATAATATTTTTCTTATATGTGGATAAAGGTATATTTCTAATTTTGCTTTGAACATAGTTACATTGGAAGAATTCATATACTTGAATTGTTTTCTTCCTTTCTTTTAGTAGAATAGGATATTATGTAAATATGTTTTTGTTTTATCAAATAATTAAGAGTCATTTCTAATAAATTGATTGCATGAGACTCTTTTTCTTTTTATAAATAAATATGAATCATCTAACAAATGGTTTTGCACCCTGATTATAAGAATTTTATCTATAAGCAGCTCATGGAGTATTATCTGAAAGGAAATTTATGATCGTAAGATATCTTAAACCTTTCTTAAAAATTGCAACTTTTAGTAATTCTATGTATATCATTCTTAACCGTTCTTTTTTTATTCATATAGTTTTTGGTATTTTTTATTCAGACATGTATATTTCTAATTCGTTATTTCAACCAGTTGTTTGATATGACCTACTTTATTATCATATTTTTAGAATATCACTTTATACCTATGGGTTACTAGTTCATTCTATATGTATTATCAAAACTTGTCTCTTGAGTATCTTTGTGTGATAACTCGATAGTAGGTGGAATTTTTACCTATGGGGAACATTATTTATCTTTCACGAAGAAGAAGGGTTATAAGGTCAAAGAAGAAATTTAAGTTATTCTCTTTTGACATGATTAAGGCCATTATGAAAATTAATTATAAGTTTTTACAAAATTGAATTATATGTTTTAGCAGGGCTTAGCATGCTCTACTACCAATTGGCTTCCATACACTTAATATCATTATACAAGGAAAACCCACTGGGGTACTGAACAGGCCTGCTAGCAACGGGTCAATGCTAAGTAAAAACTTACAACAAGGAATCTCGATAAATGCAAGTAAACCCATCAGGGTATTGAACAGGCTCACTGGAAGTGGGAATATGGTTGCATGGTAGCAAGATAAACCCGTCGGGGTACTGAACAGGCCTGCTGGCAGTGGGGAAATATCAGGTAAAAGAGATCTGGTTAATGCACTACTATGCACATGATTTGGAGAATAATGATAAATATGAAGAAAAAATTTCAAATTTTATTTTAAGGTCGATTATTTTTAATGTCATTTGAGAATCGCTGTAAGTTGGAATTGGAAGTAGCCATTTAATTCAACATATACCTAGGATGTCATTATCATAGAAATGGGACCCATAGCTATCAAATATCACACATTCTGAGGTAAACTCAAAATATCTTATGATGACAAGATATCTTTTAAATAAGGCATGGATGACTAGTTTTTCCTCTGTCGTGCTTTCAGTTCTTTTATCAACATTTAAGTGGTATTTCTAAGCACTATTATTTTTCATGAATATACATATCTGAATCATTTTCATTTACTAGATAGTTTTTCTTTTTATGAAATAATAAAAGAACATGATAGGAATTTTTTATATGGAACAATCAAATCAATAAATCAGACAGCAAGCAAGCAAACCACACTAAAAAAATTCAGAGAACAGGACAATTTAAAATTTTCAACAAAAATTTTCAGACAAGCAGTTTTAGAAGACCTACCTCAGCACGCTGAAAGGCACTGCACCAGGGCTTTCCAGGCTGCTACGACACTCCTAGACTTATGCACAAAGGCATCGCCAATTCTATGTCAATCAAAGGAGAAGGCGATGTCAGCACTCCTACCAAAGAAGAAAACATGCCCTGGGATAGATCGGTGCTCTGTCTACCACAGGGAAAAGTGCCTCTTAACAATGAACTAAAAAAGATAAAATCCTGTAGGGGAAACCAAACAGATTGATCCAAACTAAAAAAAAAGGGTAAAAACTACTCAAAACAGAAGCAAAAGATCAGAAACATAAGATATATAACTTACCTTGTTAACTGAAACAACTAAAAGGAGAGAGAATAACATTCATAGATGGAATTGTTACCGAAGTTTGTAGATTTGACTCGATCTACACCAGATCTAACTGGATCTTCCCCATATCTGACTGGATTAAGCTTTCCCCACCGGATTCGCCAATTTTTTTATCACAAATTCTCAACTAGTGTGGACACTTCTTGTTCCTTTGCAATGTAAAACAAAACTACAAAACAAAAATACACAGCAACATATCCTTTCCTTGAATAATCAAATAAATTAACATAAAGCATAATATACCTCAACATTGGATATGCTTGTATTCTCTCCAGAAAGTTCTTGCAATGGTTCAGTATCTGCAAAATAGATCACAAGAAAGACAAAAGGGATGAGAGCATCATGATAATTGAGTATCCATATTGGTGATCAAGGAATCCAATAATATTTAATTACAAACACTACAATCAAATATAGGAAAGGGAAATGTCTTTGTATTAATATATGGATCAGAAAGAAGTACAACCAGAAATACTTGATGTCGATGGATTTTGTCTCAACAAGAATGTCTACAATAGCCTATGACTATGAATACCTCTCCAAACACAACTTACATCTACTTTGCCTCTGATTCAAAAATCCAACTAGTAGTAGAAGGATGCTTTTTTTGGCCTCCCTCATTATCCTCATGAAGGCTCCATTTATAGTCCTCAAACACATGAGATAACTTGGAGAAAGGATAGAATGATATCCCTATAGGTGAGGGAGGTGAATGCCACCTCTCTCACGCATATAGGAACTAATTCCACAAAGGTTTCCGTATGGAAACTTCTAGAAACATATGTGTTTTCCTTTTTACTGACCATCAACGCCTTTAGCAGAACTGACAGAGTGTTGACCTAGGGTTTTCACCAAAGAAGATGAAAACGATGCTTTTTTTTCAACTAGGATAGGCGTCACCAACGCTCTATGAAAAAAAAAAATAAGGCATCTTCCCTTCTAGGTTAAGGAAAAAAGTGTCCAAGGGGATTCAAGTCAGGATTTCTGAGAGGTTGGATGGCAAAGTGAAATTCTCATGGAGGATTCTAAGCAATGTGAGATTTCCAGATGCAACATAAGGGATGATAAAGCTTTAAAGGATATATAAAATTCTTTGCTTGGCTAGGATTGAGGCAAGCTCAGGCTATATGGCTTAATGTATGAAGCAAGGAGCTAGCACAAAGTTCAATAAGGCAAGAAAAATGCATGAACTGAAATTACAACTTGGTATACAAGGGACTGCTTGTGGGAGATGGCCAACATAAATTTCAAGAGGGATATGAAGTTCTTCCTCAAGTAAATGGCGGGACTACAAGGGGATCCTAAACCTAGAGGAGAAATATCAGCATAGGTACCAAATGTCAAAGCAGGATCTAACTAGGACACCCATGAATAGAAAAGCTCTACCACTTACATAGTGCCACTTCTAATAGTAGTATGAAGGTTCCATGCAGACATTACAGAGTGGGTTTATACCTAGAGTTAAGGTGAAATGGTCATAATGCAATGCATAATGCAAGTGAATATGGAGTCCTAACATATATGCTAGTTCGAAATTATACTTGTAATAGATATGAACAGGTCAAGACCTTGGAGAGAGTGTAGAAAAAATAGACCCTACAAGACAATAATATTAGTACAAAACAGCTGGAAACAATCAGTAAAGAGTCCAAACTCTATCGACACCTCGTCGAAATGGAGAAACCGAGTCCTCCACTTGGGCCTCCACCACTTCAATCCTCCATCTCAATGTAAATCTCACAAAGCAAACGCAATATTGCGAAGATCAACAATGTGTGCTCCAAAGGGAAAAGGGATGCAGACTCAAGCATAAACAAAAGAGGAAACAATGAACTACAGTTTCCTTACTCTCCAAATTCTCCTCCTTCAATACATCCAAGAGGCTCAATATATATCCCTCCAATAGGCAATTGAGCGTCGAGCCAAAGTGTTTTTTAGGCATATGGAAGGCCAGGAGTCAAGTTATTTGAGACTATATGAGGAAAACTCCAAATATTTTTGTCTTTATGCACATTTCCCAATGTACATGGGTATTGGTTCAAAACCCACGTGTACAGGCGAGTATTGATTTAAATGTCTCTTATACACATAAACAGGTGTTTTTGGGGGAATTTATTGGTTGATCAAAGTATACTTTAGTAAGGGGGTCCAAGGAGTCTGCAGAGGGACATGGAAGGCCATAAAGACGTGATCTACCAAGTGTGGTAAAATTAGATACAACACAAACCACCCGTAATTCAAGTATTTTCATATGCTTATTATTTTTTTACCACTACAGGAGGTAACCGTGGGTTTGATGAAGTAGATTCATGATTACAAAAGTATTACTGCAGGTTCCCTTAAGCAAAGTCACAGTTAGGTAAAAAATATCATTTTTAGGGTGGTTCTAGGAATTTTCAAGATTTGCAGTCTTCTACAAAGTTACTACTTAATCTAATACCTTTGTAATGATCAAGAGAAGAGGTGAAATGGAGTTACAAAGGTTGATATATGGCTCCTCCAATATAGGTGTTTTTTCAGTGAGTTTGATGAAGTGTCATCATGGAAGTGTCAACATGCGACAAAAACATGGGAAAGTGGTCACAGGAAGAGAGTGGATCATTTTAGGATATAATACCTCCTTTAGAGAATCCCTAACAAAAAATTAAAAAAAATTGAGTCAACCATATATATGTATGGTCGCAAGGAAATAGGAATGTTGTTAACAACCAACATGGTGATCATGAATGAAGGATAGTGTCGGTGACATTGAATCTAGGGTGCTCCGAGAAGGGAAGAGGTCGGTTCTTTTAGATTTTATTTCATAAGGTTGAAGTTTGGTGGTTGAAAATGGTGGTGGAAGAGGAGGGGGGGCTCTAATTCCTGATCCCCCCCCTCCCCCTCCCAATGAAGGGGACCTAAATATTGGGGAGATCCCAATAAGCTTAGTGACTCGATCGATCCCAGGTTCTCTAGGTCAAGATCATAAACCTAGACAATGTTTTCCAAAAGAATCATCGATACCATCCATGTTGGTAAAATTGATGAATCTTAGAGATCGGATCTAGTTCATGTTGGATCACACATTAATTGGGAAATTCATTGGTATGAAATCATCTGAGAAAGCATTAATATGGTGGATCAATTCCTCCTAGACACTTAAGGGTCATTTTAACCATCACTTGGGATCAAAGGGTTTCTTTACAATCTATTTTATTAGTCTAAAGGATAGGAATCATATCATTGATGGAGATCACTATTTCTATTACTCTGCGGGTCTCTTTTTACGGCCCTGGAAAGAGAAATTTAGTCCATAAAATGAAGACATGTGAATATCTCCTATATGGATTAGGTTATACTCTCTTCATAATGAATATTTGGACACTGTAATATTGGAAGACTAGGGAAATTATTTAGGAGCTTTTATCAAAATATCTGAGTAAACGAAGACCCAATGCTACACTACTTATGCCCACATTTGTGCATAAATGGATCTATCAAAGGAATTAATGGAGCCCATCGGGATGATTTGGGAGGATGAAGATTAGTTGCAAAATATGGACTATGAGAAAATTCCTTTTCGTTGTCGAATATGGCATGAATATGGTCACCTGTTTCAAGAATGTCCTTTGAATAACCTGAAAAATATTCCTAGAAAGGAGAGTGATCCAGCGGATCCTGGTTTTACTAAAGTGGCTTCCCGAAAAAGAGGTAACAAGAAGCAAGAACAACAAGATATTTTCAAGAAAATGAATAACTCAAACTCCTTCGAGGTGTTGGGTAACCAAGAGAGAGAAACCTCTGAAACAATAAGTCCTATGTGTAAGATTCCCAGTTTCGATGTTGATATTCATGTCTTTAGTCCTTCCACAGATTAAGAAAAAATCAATGATCTTGTTGAAGGAGGCTTGTGACAGGAATCGGTGGAGGAAGTCGAGGATATGGATATCAAAGAATTGGATCTTGAAGGGATTGAGAAAGATTTTTTTGAGAGATATAAAGGATATGTTAACCAAGAAGAGGTTATCCTTTTTAACGAATCCATTCTGAAATCTTAAATCTCAAATTATCTAGGTATTAGTTCGGGATCCCATAAGGAAATGACAAAAAAAACAGAGGAGTTTGGTCAGAAAGTTGGGTATAAATCAAACAAACAGGGGGTAGCAGATGTAGGGAGGAGGTTGGTTGAATCAGTAAAATACCCGATAATTAAATATGCCCTTGTATTGTAATATTTTCCTCAATGAAGATCCTCTCCTAGAATACTCGAGGCATTAATAGCTTAAGAAAAATGAAAATTCTGTGTAAAAAGATTAAGATGACATATCCGACAATTGTCTTTTTGCAAGAAAATAAATGTTTGGATAATTACATTCAGGAACTTAGGGGTAAAATTTGGGAATGATGTGAAAGTATGGGAATTGATGCGAGAGGATATTCTGGTGGTTTGTGTATCCTTTGGGATCCAACCTAGATGTCCCTTTCTGGTTTTCAAGGAACTCATCACTCAATTTCAGCTAATTTTAAAGTGGTAGGTTTTCCCATCTCTGGGATAATTACGAATATTTATGGTGCTCAAAAAGTAGTGGATAAACACATTTTTGTTATATCTCTCCAAAATCCCAGGGAAATTCTGCCAATTGAGCACTAGGTGGTTGAAGGAGACTTTAATCTTATCACTTCCTTAGAGGAAAAAAGGGCGAGAGATGATGTTTGGAGGAAGAATGTGATCTTTTTAGAGATACTATTGAATATCTTGGCTTAGTAGATATTACTCTAGGGGATGGATGGCTTACTTGGATTAACAAAGGATCATGGGATCATCATATTACTTCAAGACTTGACCAGTTCTTAGTCTCGGAATCCATAATTGACATTGGGAGCGAAATCCATTGTGCTACTCTCTTGGGTAGGGGTTCAGATCAATTTTTTATTGAACTCATGTGGAGTGGGTTAGGATCTCAATTTAAGAAACCTTTTTTATTCGAGAAATTTTGGCTGGAAGATCCATATTTTGAAGGAAAAATCAAATCTTGGTGGGTTGAAATGAGGACTGATTAGGTTCCTAGTATGTTCAACTTCTAGAAAAATTATGAAGGGCCTGAAAACAAAGATCAAGAAATGGAACAAGGAATAATTTGGGAATATTTTTCGATAAAAGTGACGTTTGGAAATATGCCTTCATGAGATCCAAACTTTAGGGACTAACGAAGGCTATTCTCAGGCCTTAATAGAGAAGGAAAGGATTGTTGAAGCTAAGTGCGAAGAGTGAGAGAAACAAGAGGAACTTTTGTGGTGGAAAAAGTCCATAATTAAATGGCTTCAAGAAGGAGAGAAGAATACCAAGTTCTTCCACCACTCTATTGTCCATAACAGGTTTCAAAATAAAATCTTCTTGATTAAAAATGGTAGAGGAGAGAAAGTAGAGGTGAGGGAAGGTATTGAGTCAATCCTCAATTCTCACTTTTTTGATATTTTAAATGATCCTAGGAGGAACCGCTTGGCTGATATTGAAGTCATTACTAGCAGGATCCCATCTTTGGTTTCGGATGAACAGAACCAATTATTAATGAAAACTGTTAATCTTCAAGAGGTTCAGGAAGCAGTCTTTCAAATGAAGGAAGGCACCTCTCTAGGCCCTGATGGTTTTACTGTGAAATTTTTTTGTTATTTTTGGGAGATGGTCAAGTTGGATGTTTGGAAAATTCTGGAGCAATCCAAGAAATCAGGTCGTATCTTGCCTTCCTTGAATGCTACTTTCTTAACCCTAATCCCTAAATGTGATGGAGATGATACCCTGGAGAAAATTAGACCTATAAGTATTTGTAATGTTATTTACAAAATCATTACTAAGGTCATTTCTAATCGGTTGAATCCTATTTTACCTTCTCTGATTTCCTTGGATCATACTTGTTTTGTTGAAGGGTGCCAGATATCGAATGGGATTATTTTGGTCCATGAAATGTTACACTCTCTTAAAAGAAAAAAAACTCCCTGGTATGTTGGTCAAATTGGATATTTCAAAATTCTATGATAAATTAAATTGACAATTTATAAGGAAAATGTTGGAATATTTTGGTTTCACCCAGAATTAGGTTAATTGGATTATGCAACTAGTTTCTTTGGCTTTCTTTCTATTATGGTGAATGGGGTTCCTTCTAGAGTCATTAAACCCTCTCGTGGTATTCATCAAAGTGATAAATTTGAACCAGAAAGTGATTAATTTGAACCACAAGAGAATCTAGGAGTGTTAGTGAGGTTCACAAATCAAAATTGGCTGCAAGATTCAACAAAAACCATCAAATTACAGATAAATTACACACAATGATAGATGGAAACAAGATAATTTTGGATTGTCTAACTATGAAATTTTTATTAACAAGTTTAAAAATACATCATAAGAGTTTTGAATGGATTTGGAATCCAATTGTGAGCAAATAACCCAAAATTGTCAAATTGGCATCAAACCCCCCTAGGTGGGCCAATCTCGTCCCAAATATCTCCAAATGGCCACAAATTGCTGACGTGGAATGGTTTATGTGTTTTGGGTCAATGATTACACCTTGGACACTTGTGGGTGTGGAAACCTAGATTGTTTAGAGTCTCAATGCAACATTAATTGCACCAAATCAAACCAAATTTGGGCAAAATCCCACTCTAACACTCCAAGTCAACTTGCCTGTCCACATTCAATGAATGGGAGCACACCAGCAATGATGGATGTGCATATATGGCTGCTTTACTAGGATGAAGTACCCATGTGGGTCATAGAACCTCAAATTGACATGGCATATGTCCACCTAAGCACCCCTAGTCCACCTCATAGTGTATTAAAGCTTAAAAAGCAATAAAATAGACTAATTAGTGTAACTAAGGTAATAATGATGGATTAATATTCTAACACTCTCCCTTAATTCAACAACTAATTATTCTCATAAAATGATGAATTCCTTGGCAATAATGGCTCAATTCACCTCAGGTACATAATCAAAAATTACAATTTTTATTTGTCCATGTGAACTGAGGAAAGAAGAAAAACCTCATGGGAAAAACCTTCCCTCAAGAATGGAAATGGGGCTGGACCTACAATAATATAACAGAAAATTAGTATCCTTCACTCTCCCCAAGAAAATATCTCATGCAAGTGAAGGTATTCTCAATGAAATCCTTGGTAAAAATGTCAGCAGTTTGCTCGATGGATGGGCAATTTTGTAGTGAGATTACCCTGTCATGCACTAAGACCTGAATGTAATGCATGTGTATCTCTATGTGCTTTGTACTCTTCCTTTGTACTGGATCAGTAGATATATTGATGGAACTCTTATTATCCACCCAAATGTTGGTTGGAGAATCAATTGTGACACCAAAATCCTGGAGAATTCCCTGCAACCAGACACACAGTGTTGAAGCATTAACTGCTGCCCTGTATTTGGCCTCTACTGATGAAAGTGAGATGGTGTTTTATTTCTTACTTGAACAAAAAATGGGACCTTCAGAAAACATGAAAACAAAACCTGATGCTAACTTTATGTCAATTGGATCACTAGCCCAATCTGAATCAGAAAATACAGCTAGTTGAAGTGAGGAACTAGCTGTGTAGTGTACCCCAAATTTCTTAGATCCCTGGACATACTGAAGGATTATTTTTGCAGCCCTACAATGGATCTCATGTTTCTGGTGCATATGTATTTCTACATCACTCATAGCATAAGACAAATCAGGTATTGAATGAGTGAGGTAGAGCAAGCTGTCCACTAGTTTCCTATAGAGTGTGATATCCACCATTGGGGAATTGCCAAATTCATGCATTTTAATACCTGAAAGAAAAGGAGACTTGGATTCCTTACACTCTGTGTCTACCAATTTCACACTAGCAGCAGAAACTTTCTAAAAGTTGTCTCCTCACTTAAGAAAGTGGGAGAGGTGTGACCTTGGGGGCAAGCCCAGAGCTAGGTGATGTCACCTACTCCTAGCTCCTCCATTTAGGCTAACTGCTAATGAAGCCAAGGGGAGTAGTCCCTAACAAAGATTTTTCTATGGCTCAATGTGGTTAAAGTGTTTTAATTGGTTACGGATGTGGATGGGTGTTGTTTAGGAGTTATTGTGATTAGATGTACTTGTTTATTATCAACTTGACGCATAAGATAAAGAAATCCATGTTGGTATCAAGAGAATATAAAAGATGAACAATAATTCAAGACATTATAAAGATGCATTCACAGATAGAAATTAAAATGTTCCAAATACAAATGATCTAGATATAATAATTATGCAAAGATTAAAAGACCAGTGCCTTTATAGATTCAGAGCTCTACAATGCTTTAAGAAATAAATCTAAGTCTTGAAATAAAGCTAGTGGATGTAATGTTGTGCAATGATCTTGGTATATTCTAAGTATTTTAGGTGGTCTTTCTTATGGTGTCAGTGAATGGTTTTCAATATACTGGGAAGTGTTCCAAGTTAATCCATTGGAGACATGACGGCCCGCCCAGTATCCCAGGCTGGTATCACGAATATTGACCAGCTAGCTGAGAATCTTAGACAGCGGGGAGTTCCGGTGCCTCTACTAAGAAGAACTTATGAAATTTCCTACAATGCTGATGCGTTGGTTATGGGGTTTAAATTTTATTATGTTTCACTTGCAGGATTAAAAATCCAATGCCATTTTGTTATAGCGGATTTCACCACACTAGGTGAATCACACATTGTATGGCCTTCCCTTGTCCCGCTGCAGACTCATTAGCCCCTTTGGACCACTTTATATCTTTTGATGTTACCTTGATCATCCCCAAAAAACATTATAATATTGATATACGCTGCTTTTTCCCCGATAACCGTGTACATACGCAGATATTCCCTCGATAGTCGCGTACATCGGGATGTGTGCATAAATCCAAATCCTTTTGGACTGTTCCTTGACTTGGATC
>LPNX010628517.1:86907-105616 GCA_001517045.1 Pseudotsuga menziesii
CTAAATCCTTTTGGACTGTTCCTTAACTTGGATCCGACTCATATGACTCCTGGCCTTCCATATGCCTTGAGATCGCATGGATTCGACCCTTCAGTATCCCTTTGAAGAGCTATATAAGGAACCCCTTGGTACATTGAAAGCGGAAGAGAAAGTTGAGAGCATCGAAATTATAGTCCATTGTTGCCAGAACTTTATGCTTGAGTCTGCATCCCTTTGTCCCTTGGAGCACTATTGTGTTCTTCCCAAGCTTGCCCATTGTTAGTAAGCTTTCTATCGAAGTGATGGAGGATTGAGGTGGTGGAGGCCCAAGTGGGGGATTCAGTTTCTCCGGTTCGCAGACGTGCCGTCAGAGGTTGTCACTTGTAATCTCTGATTCTTATTAATAGAAATATCTTTTCCTGTCCAATAATGTGTATTTGAATGAATATTGTTTCCATTGGAATATGTCAAATGCTTTTTACATTATTGATTATATATGCTAGAATAGATCTAACACCATGAAATATAGTATGCTTGTATTGTTTACTTGTTGTTGAGGACGTGCTATAACAATCCAAGCTGAAGATTGGAAAGCTCAACGGGGATATACTTCAACCGTCTGGAATAAGGTACGAGGTTCGATCCTTTAGTGTTAGATTGTTTATTTCTATTGCATATTGGAGAAGATTGATTTCTGGAGTCTAGCTGTCTGTTGTGGTACCCCAAGCCATAGGAATTTCTCTCCGTAACACATTTCTGGGTACTACAATTTTGAAGTCGGTCAGAGCATACTTCGACAAGGAGACAACGAAGTCAATTAATTATGGGGAAGTGAGTTGCGTATTTTATTAATTCGATTAATTAAGACTCTCCGACAGAGAGTTCTCTTGACCTTGTCTTATGAAAAAGGTTCAAGATACTTAGCTAATCTAAATGCCTAATGTAAGGATATGCAAGTCTAACTATGCTCTCCGATAGAGAGTGCTCTTAACTTGAGCTATGAAAAGTTCACGAGACTTAATTAATTAATTTATTAAACTTTAAGAAAAAGAAAGCTAAACTACCCAAGAGTCTCTTTCAGGATTTTTAGGCCCTAATCGGGAAAGCATGGGGGTAAGTAACAAATCAAAATAAATAAAAAATCAAATCTCCGATAGAGAGCACTCTTGATCCACCTTATGGTGATATTCAAGAGATTTTGGTAATTTTTAGTGTTTTTGGAACATTATATCCAAAAGGTGAACATAATTAAAACTAGCTAAGTGAATAAATAAGGAATTTTTTTACTCTTTTCTAGTTTATGCAAGATGAACCTTTCAGAAATGAACTATCTATCTTCAATAAAAACAAAACTCTAACAATTGAAACTATTATATCCTACTTTTAACAAATTGTGAAACAAAGCATGAAAATGAGGAGACGATACAAGATTTCCCCAAATGGGGGAAGAGGGGTGTGGGAGCCATAATCCCACCTGCTCTTTATTAATTTGTTTACAATTCTTTCCTTTTCTACCCTTTTCTCCTTCTATTCTTATTCCTGGAAGGCGTTTGGAGCAATCTGGAGAAAGGGGAAAGAAGAAGAGGGAATTTATGAGTTTTTTAGGGCTTGATTCTTCAGAATTTCACTAGCATTTATGCTGTACCTATCACAGAGGTAAAAAATCAGCAAGCATATATTATTAAAATATGGTAGGAAAGACAATGAAAAAAATAAAAAATTTTAATATACTTGGAAAATATTTTGAACATTCACATGCGAAGCATAAATTTTCGCTAGATCTAATGAAAGAAACTAGATCTAGAAAAATACCTAAAAAAAGATCTGAATAATGAATATTGAAACTTGGATCTATTTCATGAGCAAATGCAAAAAATTTAAAAAAGAAGGGTAGAGGTAGAAGTTTGAAGATGGAGCTTTGGAGTAAGATCTCCTTATGTTTTTCCTCTTGGACAAAGCCCAACTTTGTAGATCCTGAAAGACAACAGTTTTAGAAAGTTCTTATGATGATGGAGATGAGATTGATGCAACTGAGCTCACACCCTTCTCCAAACGGAAATATCTACTAAGACAATCAAACTCGAAACCCGATGAGATCAAACAAAATAACTAGTATTCTATGAATATTAAACCATGATCAATACTTCATATAACCGAATACTTGTACTCATCTAGGTTAAGATAAACTTTGCATAATAATCCAAATTGACAACTACAAATGGAAGATCTTATGTTGTAACAATAGACTTCTAAATCTATTTATTTGATTCACCATATGACTAACAAATTTAAAACAAGGAAAGAAATCACCTCATAGGATAGACATCCAACAATGAAGAAACAATCCCATAGAACTCCAAAGTCGAAAAGATTTATTCAATAAAATAATGATTACAATTTTTGCAGAGTTTCTATGCCCAAGAGTCCATCCAAATAGAGCTAAAGTATCCTCTATTTATACAATGAAAGCAAGCCAAAACCCTAATCACCACACCACGAAGGGAGGGTGCAAACCCTAATGATCTAACCATGTGAATGAGCCAAAACCCCAAGATGAAGATATAAGAGTGAGGGGAGGCCTCAACCTAGGAAAGGAACCCCCTATCCAACCCTAATCAACCAAATCCCATGCCAAACGTGGCCTCCACAAGCAATAGCGTGTGCATCCAATACTCCAATGTGAGGGATGAGAGATGCTCACGTTTTAGGTTAGGGAGGTAGGAATGAAGGCGAAAGGAGGCTTGTGCTAGGTTTGGAGGAGCCAAACCCTAGAATTGATGGACACATGTCAATTCCCAACCTCAAATGAATCAACAAACCAATATATAGGCTCCACATCACCCAAACGTGGTCATCACCGAAGGAGGCAATTTTGCTAAGTGAATGATAACTCAATGCTCACTGAATGCTGACTGAAGCCAAGTTCTGTTAACTCCAATCATCATTAATGCCTGATGCCATTTCATTCTGCATTTCATTTCGCTGAATTCGAACTAATTTGGAGATATTTGGATTTTCTCCAAAATAATCACTTTTATTAATTAATCAATATTTTCCCCAAAACTGACTTTTTTGAGAAAATATGAGTTATGTGGCCAAATGATGATTTGAAAGTTGGATCTGGCTGGCTGGATGATCAAGAATTATTTTTGGATTAAGGTTAGAGCCTTCAATCACTAAATTTGGGTTTTGGATGACTAACTTATTACAAATTGATTTTTTCCATTTAAATTATGGAAAAATTTAATTAAAAACTTAGGAAAAAATTAAAATTAAAAAAAATTAAAATTTTGACGCGTTTGATAAAAAAATTTCAAATTTCTTATGAGGGTCCTAGTGACTTAGGACATGACCATTCTCTATTATAACAATGTCTAGTAGGTTTATATATACTCAGTTGGGCTCTAATAATCCCCCAAGGCCCAAAATTCAAAATCGGGCATTCCATCTTTGGAGGAAGCAGGAGAAAACCTCGTCAATTATACTCGCTATAGGAAAAGCATAATTGTCAAGGGAAAAAATGTCACTGGAATACCTTAGTTGAAATTATACATCTTAGGGGATCGAACCACTCAGAAACACCCTACTAGCACATTTTATTACAAACCCCGCGGGGCCATGGTCATAATTATTCAAAACAAAAATTGACTAGCCAAAACTGGCTAGACACAAAGGCGGATCATCTGATACATTGGGAACAAAAATTGGTCATGTTTTTCAACTAGCGGTTCCTCAGCTAACCCAACTATGGTACAAAAAAGTTGGAAACATCTGGCTCCAAGTGTGGGACGGGTACTCGCTTGATTTATTGATCAAAGAGAGTTCCTAAGAATCCAGGAATCTCTGGTACCTGCATGTCAATAGAAGTGTCTTAGTCCCATGTATATGATAAAAAATATGCCATGATGAGATACCAGAACAATATTTTTTTCTTTTTTCAAATCAAAGTACATGAAATAAACTTTTTCTTTTTCAGCATATAAATGAAATATGATACAAATGCTAATATACAAAAGTTACGATACAACATTCTATATGGATATGATACATAAAATATGATACAAACATAAAGTACATAAAAATACAACAAGGATGGGTTTAGAAAATCCCTAGGATGACCCCTTGGTCTTCTTGGAGGTTGTTTCAATAAAAGGGATTCAAGTGTTGGCCATTCATGGGCAAGTTTAATGTATCTCCATCCATGGTGTTAAGTAAAAAGGAATTTGTGATGGTAGTGTCACGGATGATAAATGGGCCTTTCCAAAGGCTATCAAATTTTCCATGCTTCCCAGGCTTCTCCCTTTTCTTATCCCATAAGAGAATAGTATCTCCTACTTGGAAACATCTCAGCCTAGCTGACTTGTCAAAGGTTCCCTTCATGCTTTCTTGATGTCTGAGTGACTGATCAAGGGAAACTCTTCTATATTCATCCAACTCTATGATCTGATTGATTCTCTGCTCCATTTCTGATTGTTCTGTGCCATATTCACTTAACATTTTGAAGATCGGAATCTGCATGTTGACCAGAAGAGTGGCTATGAGTCCATAAATGTTGGGACGCGCACCTTAACGGTCCCTAATTTTGGTAAATCCGCGGTTTTTTTCCAAGTGTAAGAGAAGTTATGACTCAAGATAGTCTTAGGGGTGTCAGCGTTGAGTCAAGGTCCTCTTTTTGTAATAAACCCATGGTTTAATTCCAGGGTTTAGGGTTCGGCGTTCCCATGGTTTAAGCCCATGGTTTTGTAATTAGTGCGCTGTATAAATAGGCACTCTTGTAAATAAGTCAGGTTAGGCTTTTTGTGTAAGATGAATTGATGTGAAGATAAGGTTATTTTGTAAGAAAAGGTTAAGTCCCAGCTGTGTGCGTGGACAACCTCTGCAGCCGTGTGCGCAGAGGCCTCCAGCTGTGTGCGCGGCTTTGAGGACTTGAAGGGATATGTAGCTGAGTGCGCAGATCAGAACTGTGGTTTTTGTAGAAAGTTGAATAAAACATAGTTCTGTGGACGTAACCCCTACCCTGGGGGTGAACCACGTTATATCTGGTGTCATGGTTATGTGTGTTGTTTCTATTGTGTTCTTTTATGCATTAAATCTATATATCTGATAAGTAAAGATCACTGCTAGATAATAGTTTTGCTGTGAATTCCCAGTAAAGGGTTGCGCAAGGCACTGTTTGTTTATCTAATTGTGAAGCTAAATACATAAATGTAAATCAGGAATTTAAGCAATTTGTTGCGCTATAGGGAAGACCCAGGTTTTGTACCTTTAACTTCGCACCAACAAAATACCCACAGAGTTGGCCCTTTCGACAACAACCTATGAACAAGTTGCAGTCTCACCCGAAACTACTATGGAGTTCCGTAGAACCAGATTTCTGCAAGAAGAAGAGGGATATTACTGTACCTTTAGCTTTCAAAAAAATTATAAATGTAAATCAAAGAGCTTAAAATTTACGTATTTATCTTCACAATTAGATAAACAAACAGTGCCTTGCGCAACCCTTTACTGGGAATTCACAGTGAAACTATTATCTAGCAGTGATCTTTACTTATCAGATATATAGATTTAATGCATAAAAGAACACAATAGAAACAACACACAAAACCATGACACCAAATATAACATGGTTCACCCCTAGGGTAGGGGTTACGTCCACAGAACTGTGTTTTATTCAAATTTCTACAAAAACCATAGTTCTGATCTGCGCACTCATCTGCAGATCCCTTCAAGTCCTCAAATCCGCACACACAGCTGCAGGCCTCTACGCACACAGCTGCAAATTTCCTTAATCACCCAAAACCCTCTGCGCACACAGCTGCAGAGGTCGTCCATGCACACAGCTGGGACTTAACCTTTTCTTACAAAATAACCTTAGCTTCACATCAATTCATCTTACACAAAAAGCCTAACCTGACTTACTTACAAGAGTGACTATTTATACAGCGCACTAATTAAAAAACCATGGGCTTAAACCATGGGCACCCCGAACCCTAAACCCTGGACTTAAACCATGGGTTTATTACAAAAAGAGGACCTTGACTCAACCCCGACACCCCTAATACTATCTTGAGTCATAACTCCGCTTACACTTGGACAAAAACCGCGGAGTTACCAAAATTAGGTACTGTCAAGGTGCGCGCCCCAACATGCCCCTAAGACTCACCAGTGTCCCGTCCCAGGACACTCTGCTGTTCTTCTGATCCATGAACTTTGTCGGCGAGGAGAGCATACTGCTTGTTGAGGCCGTGCATAATATTGTCAGCCGCTTGCTCCTTTTCGACCAATTCCTGCAATACTGTGGCTGATGCTTCTCTGGACTTCTCCTACGCGAATGCATCATATTCCTTCAGAACTTTGAGTTGGGTGTCCATAGTAGTACTCAAACTCGAAAGATTCGCTGATAAGCGGCTGCAGAGAATTTTCCACTTCTGTTGCTCTTGCCCTGCACGACTCAATTTCCTACTGGAGTTCGTTGCTTCGCTTGACCTTGAGCATTTTCTCCATAGGCGGCAGAGTCTTAATTGCCACTTTTACTTCATCCAACTCTGTCTGTCGCTGCCTGATGGTTTCTTGCAGCTGTCTGACTTCTGGATGTTCCTGCAGTGTAGTCCATGCCTCAACGCTATCTTCTAGCAGCTTTGTTGCGCTACCCACAATATTTGAAATTTTCACTGCTGATGCCTGAATGTCTGTGCGGCACTGTTCTTTGACCTCAGGGGGAGTTTCCGGAGGGATGCACAGTTGAAGTTCTGCGATCTGAGTCTCATGTGCTTCTTTGAGTGTCTCAATCTCACTGTGAGACTACTGTGCGTAGTCTTTCAGCCTGACTACTCTTTGTTATGGCTCTTCCACCAGCTGTATGTCAAAGTCAGGAAGACTTCGACATGCCTCATCCAAAACTCGGAATAGTGTAATCCGCTTACGTTCTGCATCCCTCTTTCTCTGTTCCACGGCCTCCAGCTGCGCTGCGAGGCTATCATTTTGCTTCCTGGTATTTTGCAACTTTTCTTGCAAATAGCGGTCTCCGGCTTGGATTTCCTTCGCAATAGCTGACTGGCAGAGATGTAATTCTATCATGGACATCTTGGTATAATCGATTCCTACTACCATGCTCATCTCTGCGCAGGATGCTGCATCAGTTATGATGAGGGCAGCACTTGACACTTGGCCCTTGTTTTCTCTAGTAGGCCATTGCCTTAGGTCGGGCTACGTGCTTACTGGGGCACTACTTGCTGAAGCGCCAGTCAGCGATTTCTTCTATAAGTCCTTCAACTCTGAAACATGCTTCGCTACACCGGTGACGGCCTGTAGGTGCATATTTGCAAATTCTGACCATTTCTGGGTGAGAGTTTCTGTGGACTTCAACAGAGCCTGAGCAAACTCCTCACTTGTTAGGGCGGCCTCTTTGACAATATTCTTGTCCTTCGACGCCTTTGTTTTCTTTTGGGACTGCGGTTTGTCTACTTCCTCTGCTTTCAGTGTCTTGCGCTTATGCTGCCTATTAGGGTCTAAAGTAGTTTTAACCGACTAATCTGCTTCTTCTTTGTCGTCTCCATTTCCACCATCTCTTCCATGGTCGCTTTCAGTCTGTTGCGACTCAGTTTGTTCGTCACTATATTCGGGTGGGTCTTGCTGCTGCGTGTGACTAGGGCCTGGGCCCATATCGATGACAGGAGGAACACGAATCTTAGGTTTTGTTCCTGCGTCTTTTAACCATTCTGTTGGCCACTGCTGTACTACTGCGAGGATGTCAGCTTTAGTCACTACATATGGAAACTTAAACCATTAATGCTTCTTATCTGTGCAAGCCTGGATAAAAATATGGTGCATATCAGCCCTGAAAATGACCGCACCATCATACTAAGAGAACAAATCATTACTGAGCCATGGATTTTTTATAATCTCATACGAGATACTCATCATATAAACGGCAAATACATATTTTGTCATATGTTGGTGGGTTTTATCCTGTGAAACCCATAGTGATGCATACCTAGCTGCACCAGGCATGTGCGCCGATACAACAGCAAACTGTGTTTCAGTAGGTTCTTGCCAGCCTACTAGCATGATGAGGACAATCAACCATGAGTAGTGGAAGGGCCAACCCTTCTCCTGCACGTCGCGAGCATCTTCAAGGAATTCCTTTGCAAGATACGCTGCCGAGTTGTAGCTGTAGCCTTCGGCGCAGTTGATATGAATTTTGATGACCGGGGTAGGCACTTCAGTTGGTCTGCATTTTCGCATAATTTTTCATGCTAAGAACTCAGCTGCAAAGTGAATGTTCTGCTCTTTAATCGCAAAAGTGTGATACCCACATTTCCCCTTCATCAAGCCAAAGTGCTCCTTCATTCTTTGTGTGAGCTTCGTATCTTTGTGCTTTGAGGGAAATTTTGTACCCGGATCAGGCCCTGCCATTGGTAAGCTGGTGATCCTATGAATGAGCTCACCATTAATAACAATTTTCTTATCATCGATCCATAGGTAGCCGCCATGGACTAACACCAGCAGCTGCTTGACCACAATGGTGACTTATGTGCTACAGCCAAAATGGGGAACATCGAGCATCTTGAGCAGACCAGCTCGATCCAGGCCAGCAGCCCATTGTTTTACTTCCAGCACTGTCACAATAGTCTCTGGATATTTAACAAAGTGTAAGTATTGGGCTGGTGCGAACTGTGGAAACCTCCCACGATCATTCGTGTCGTGGTCGGCATACTTAAGCTGGTCTATTCTCCCTATCATCGTTTCGACTACCTGCACACCCGGTGGCAGCGAAGGGGGGAATACAGTGAACTTAGCGCTCCGTCGAGGTGGTTTAACTCCTGGTCGAATAGGCTGAAGATATGGTGGCCGCTGTGGGGCAATGTACTCATCCCCTTCAAGTGGTATCTCTACTGAGCCAGGTGGATTCCTCCCAGGATCCTCTAATGTTTTCCCTGAAAGCTTATGTCTATCTTCGTTCCGCTTAGAACAAACCTTAGGATTAAACTGTTTCCTGGCAGATCGTGTCTGCATTGATGGGTTCGGTGCTGGTAGAGTCTCTTCACGGACTGTAGGCTTAGGTGGGGGGGCGAAAATATGCTGCAGACCCGTCTATTCAAATTCTCTCAATAGGTCCTGGAGTTCACGCTCAGCTGACATGGGTTCAATTGTGAAACTCAAGGAAATGCAGAATGCGATTTCCCCGTACCCATATGTCTTCATATACAATCCATCGACCAAATCTGCCATAAATGTGTATTGAAGGCACTAAATCTGGTAGAGATTCTATTTCCACGGCGCTAGGTTTCGGCGGATATCAATAGGATAGGCAACTAAGGAAATTAAAGTACCAGCGCTGCAAAATCGACAGTGTTCCAACGATCGTCTTTTGGGCTGCAGCGCAACCAGATCTGCAGCTGCGTCGCAATAAGGACCGTTGACACCATATTGACCTTTGGTACATCCTGACAAATTCTGCAACCCAGCTGTGAGCTTTAATCTCATAGGTCGGTACTTAGTTATTTCTATGTCACCAAACATATTAGCATGCCAAAACCTGAGCACGGTATACCAGTTCGCTGCTACAGCTGCCCAGATATGGACAAGCCTATGTGCCCATCGAGGTACATGTTTCCATACTTCATAACGGGGCTCCAAGTGTTCCTGCAGTCCACTCTGCCCATCGAACCTGCTGCACACCTCCTGGAGCTGATCTACGCACCTTAAGCGGAGAGATTTCTGACAAGCTTCCCAACTAGGAATGTACTTCTTATGGTTATCCCTCCATCTTGCTGCGGTGGCATGAAATGCTGAATCTAGAGTCTCCCATGTCTGTGAAGCCGGCATCTGTTCTGAGAATGTCGTACTAAACTCTGTTGGGTCTGTCGAACCATAAAAAATGGGTAAGGCTCTTGTAAGCCATCTGAGAGACTTGGTAATTTGGGCACATCTGTGTCCATGGAGCTCATACAATTGGTTCTGCCAATTCTCTAAACCATCATCTGATTTCGTCATACAGGAGCTATCACACTGCCAATCCATAATACCTTCGGCACTGGGGTCAACATAATATTCTTCCTTCGCTGTAATATTATAGATGTGCTCCAGAACATCCTGGTCTTTGTCTCTGAGTGGTTCTGTGTATCTTTCTCCTTCTGATGGATCCAGTGGTAGGATGACTCGCAACTCTTTCCCTTCAAAAGTCATTTGTTTCTTCTTAAGGTTAATAACTGTAGCATTCGCCATTTCCCATTCAATTCCTAACAAGGATGGATAGGGATTGTTGTCGTCAATGATCTCAATAACTTCAAAGTCTGCTACAGTACAGACGCCATCAATATCTACTGGAACATTAGGGAATCATCCTAGGGGCACAATCTTCTGCTGATTGGCTAATCTCAACAGTATAGGGGACCAGGCAAGGGTAGGTTGTCCCATTTGTTCCTAAGTTTGCTTGGTTAAGACATTTACCTATGATCCTAGGTCCAGGATAACATCAGTCATATCATACTCTCCTATCTGGGAATTCAATCTCATTTCCCTACCAGTTCTTCGGACACGATTAACAGTTTTCTCCTTATCAACTCTTCTTTGAGGTTCACAGAAAGCAAGAACTTTTTGCAACTCCTTTAAAGCATTCTGATTCCTTAAGAGTTTCATACAGCTCTGTAAAAAGGAGGACAGTGTACTTACTTCACCCATCAAAGCTTCTTGCGGCCGCGACTGCTGCTGATGTGGCTGCGCAGGTGCTACTGCTGTGGTAGAATCCCCAAAGTCTTGCTGGGTTTCCATGAATGTCTCCTTTCCTCTTTCAATCTCAAAGGCGGGGACTTTCACGGGGGCCTGATGAACCCAATCTTGTTTCTCAGCAGGCTGTATATGCGTCGTAGCTCCACTTCTAGTAACAACATTAACATCGGGGGCAAGTCTTTGGTCGAATGAAAACATCTGAAGATTCTGAGTAGGGGAACTATTTCTTTCCTGAATCTTAGCTATCAACTGCGGGCACTGCTCGATCACATGGTCTACTACGCGGAAATATCGACATGTCGTAGTGGGGTTCTGATAGTCGTGAGCCAGATGTCCATCCTGGTTACAGTTATAACACACCACTTGACCGCATCCTCTGCCAGCCATACCACCACAACCACAGCCTCCAAAACCACCTCTACCTGATGCACCACTATGGTATCCATAGCCATCATTGCTTGGTCCCTCATTTTGTACCCGATAGGCATCGTAGGTGCGTTCTCTCATGAGGTCATAACTGCGACACTCATCTTCATTATGTCCTACGGACTTACAGAATTTGTAGTAAGGGTTCTTCGGGGCTTGCACATACCTCTGTAGCAGATAGCAATTCTCAGGTCGATGCTGGCCAGTTGTCCGACAGATCTCGCAATATAGAGCAGTAGGGTTGAATGGGTTTGGAGCACCAGTATGCAGGTAATTCCTTACCACAGGGCACTGTTCCTTGTCATGACCTTCTGTCCGACATTGTGTGCACCAAACCTCTTCACGACCGGTTTTTCCTTTCTTCATATCGTGAAGCTCGAGAGCCATCGCTGCCAACTACGCTTGGATTTGAGCAATACTAGAGTTGTCTTCAACAAGAGCGGTTTCAAGCTTCATCGCTATTTCCAGAGCCTCCTGCTGGTCAGCAACCTTCTGCTGCATGAGTGGAGTTCTGATATGTGGTAGCAACGCTGCAATAAACCATTCTTTGTACTGCGCAGGTCCAATGGGAAACTGACTTGGTCTAGCAGAAATTTGAATCTTTGATCAAAGTGCCACACTGATTCTCCACGCCTCTGCTGAATCTCTTTCAACTCCGTGATACACTGTGATTCTAATTTCGGCTTCTTAAATTCCTTTACCATTGCTGATTTTATATCAAGCAATGCATGGTTCTGAGTGCTGGAGAACTTCATGAACCACGTCAGAGCATGGTCTCGGAAAGAAGTAACCAGCTGCGCTCTTTTTGTATCTTGATCCGTAATAGACTTAGCAGTCCACACTGCTTCACATAAAAACCAGAACTATTCTGGATCCTCTGATCCAGTTCCTTTGAAAACAGGTAGCTTAATGTCATCATGCATATGGGCCATAGTGAATCTAGGGGGGGATGGAGGGGGACTGGAAGTAGGCAGGGGGGAACTTACTGGGGTAAATTGACCTACGACAGGAGTACTCGGGCTAGGGTGACTTTCATACTGCGACGGGTTCTCAGGGATAATAGGTCTTCGCTGTGGGGGTTACGGGAGGGTTTCCAACAGAACGAGTTTCCTCGGGTTCTGAATCGGTGAGATTTACAGGGGAATACTTGGTAGGATGACCCTGGGAATAGGATCCAAAATCTCGCTTGCACCTTTTTCCACTTTGCAGCAAACCACTTTGCTCGTCGAAGGTGTTATCACTTGGAAACATAGGTTAGTAATACAAAATCTAACAGTCTAATTCAATGAACGGTATACCTTTTTCAGCTAATAGCATTTTAATTCTCAACTTAAATGAATGCAAAAACTTACCCCTGGGGCCTTTGAAAAATTGCCGCTCGGCTTCACTAAATAATTTACTCGTGTCGATGGTGAACTCCGTCACAAAGGCTTCAAGGGTTCACGTTGTCCAGAAATCAACAGCGCAGGATATCGCGTTGTTCACCCTTTTCAGTATATTAATTCTCGCGAGGGTCCAAGCAGGAAACTGACGTTCTTGAAAGTTTGTCCTTCTCTCTGTTAACCTGGATAACCATTGGTGCAACTCTATGTGGATACTGTTACCACCTAAGTTGTACTTAGTGGTTTTTATCAAGTGAGCCCAGTGAACCGGACAGGGCTAACTTGTTCGGACTTCAAAAAGACCTTTGGAAGTACTTCTGGGAAGTGCTTGTTGTACTATATCACATGTTCATACCCCATGAGGGAATTGTAATAAATGTTCTAGCATGATAGTGTCTGTAAAAGACTCGGTCTCTTAGACTTTATTTGTCAATCCGATCAGCCCATGGTGTTTTTCCCTTGGTTATTATTGGTTGTTGAACAAACGACTGATAATTTCTGAGTTTTTCACTCCATACCTCCAAAGTTGGGGTGGTTGGCTTGGCATTTAGGCCTATTGAGGTTATTAGAGTCTATGTTTCAATGTATAAACATGCTAGACATCATTTTTGAGTCATATGAACATGTTTAAGTCCCCCTAGTTGTTTTTCAATTTTTCAATTTTTTTAGTTTTTTCAGTGTTTTTTATTAATATTTAATTTTTCCAAAACTTAGGCTATTTTTTAATAGTTTAATTGGAAAAATTGATTTTGTAATAAAAGTGGGCCAAATAATCAGTTTCAGTCATGTAGGTGCTCATTTTCAAGCTAAGAGCACCATGTAAACCCATGGACCCACTGTTTCCTAGTTTTGAGTGATTTTCCATCACTCAGGTCAGAAAGCCCCAAAAATCAATTATTGATTATTTTAATTAATAAATTGATGAATAATGGAGCAAATCCAAAATCATAAATCAATGGATTCTCAGCCGATTTGATTGAAATCAGTCAAATCTGAAGCAGATTGACTGGATCTGACAAATCCTTGACTGAAGGAGGTGATCAAATCAGATCCAGAGTTGATCTTGAGCATCCTTTATGGGGAATTTCGCCCTCTCTCTCTCCTCAACATGTTTTTGGCTCAACTGGATGATGTTTGGTGGATTCTTCAGTCAACAGGTTGAGGTGTCAGTCAGATCAGCCCCCCCGATTGATAGTTGCACTCAGTGAGACTCAGATTTGGCTCAGCTAGACACAGATTAGGCATTGATGGACTCTCCATTAGTTGATTTCACTTGATTCCATGAGTAATTGCGCCCTGCTGGGCTAGATGGCCTGTAAATTGTATATATCCAGGCATAGCCTCGTCTTCCAAGCTAGTTAGAACTGGGATTGAGGTGCAGCTACTATTGTATTGTTGTAATTCTCATTTGAAATAAAGAAAAGCTTTGGAGGCAATACGGTTTGGTGCCATTACATGTGTGGATGATTATTGCCATTGTTTTACTGAGGTAACCTGTATTTGTCGTCATTTTTTGCTATTTTCTTGTAGATCTGTGGTTAAGATTGGTAATTAGCTTATTACAATCTTGATAGGAAAGGTGTTGTTCAATAAGTTTATTGGCTGTCACTCTCCTTTGATGCATGTTTAGAGTTCTAGATTTAGCATGTCCTATAAGCTTATATGCATGTTATCTTGAATCTCTTTGTATGTACTAATCGGATCTCACAAGTTTCTTGGCAAGTTCTTTGATTTCAGCTGAGTTGCAGGTTCACACTTTGGAGAGGATGCTGATCTAGTTTACTTATTCATTCTCTTGAAAACATTTCAAATGCATAGTCCCTCGGCATTCCACCTGAAAGCTCTACTGTGGATCTTCAAGGAAACCAACACTCTTTCTCTCTCTTACTCCTTTAAAAATTATTAAACTTTCCTCAAGCTGGTTACTTTAAGGTTTCTTTTTAAATATGATCTATCTCATAAATAAAAGCATACATAGATCTAATTATCAAGGTCCCTTCAATTTTCTAGATCTTAGTTTCATTGTGCACATAAAGTTCAAATTCAAGAGATCTAGCTAAAATTGCCTTAGTTTCGCAAGTAGTTTATTGAAAAATTCATAGCTTGCTGTTAAGGTAGTTTTATTTGCTGTTCAATAATTTAAATATTCTACAATATCAGTGATGTTAATTTTCTGCACAAACAGCAGGCCAAGATCCCAAGGAAAGCTTGCTTTCCTTGGTTCCCTTTTCGTTGGTTTAGCTAGTTTAATTTCATTAATTTTTTGAGATAAAGTAGGCTGACCCAAAGGCACTCTTAAAGTGATTTGGGGCATTTGTTATTATAATTCACTCACTATCATTTAGCAGGTCTGACAGAGAATAAAATAAGCTGCTGTCCAAAGTGGCTTTTGGAGCGCTCAAATCCCCCTAGGGGGCTCTCTTTTGTCACATAATTTGTAATTGTTTTGCATAAACTGTAATATCTTGGTTTCAGCCTATATAAGGACCAAGAAAGTTTTTTTTATCAGTGTTTTGATATTGTAACCTCTGTAATAAAATCATCGTTTGAATAGGCTCTTTCGAGCCCATTCCCCATCCCCCCTGGGGGGATTCGCGTCGGTGCCTTTTTCATCTTTTTCTACTTATTTCCTTTTACTAGAATTTATCTGATTGGTAGGGTAGTATATTTGATCTTGTTTTTAATTCCATATTCCATATCTTATTTTCAAAATTAATCATAATACTTACCGCACGATTTCCCGAGTGAACCGCAAGGGGAAAGAGATTCGTGGTAGGATTAATAAAAAAACCGCATTTGTGTAGTTGTGTTATTTTCTCATCTTTTGTTTATCACCATCTTAAAATTAACCCCTCCTTGATTCCCCGATTGATATCCACTTGGATCGAAAGAGGTTCTTGGAGGCTTTTCTTTTAAGCAAGAACACATATTTTAAAACTTATTAAAATTTACAAGACTCCAGTGTGTATGCTCTGCACTTGGCTGTGGTTCGTCCGATCAGTCAAGCTGTATCAAAAGCACTTGGGTGAATAGCATAATTAGGACTCACCTTCCCCAATTAACAAACCATCAGGTGAAAATCCAACACCTCGATCAAACCTTTACGGTGGCAAAATACCCAAAGGAAGCGGGAACCTACTGAAAAGTGACCTCGGGGCACTGATCTCTGTCACACCCTAATGGGTGCGTTATGAACACAGCCCTGGAGACTCCATTTCAGCCCACATATTCCTTGCGGGTAGCCGTATAGGTTTTGTTTTGGACATACTCCAAGTACTCTCGGGTATATCTGGAGTCCCCCTTAAGCCTAATTTAAACAACTCATACTCCAATTTTAACTTAAAACATACCAATATGCAATCGCAAAACATTTATTCAAAACACATGCAAGCACACTGATCTCTTTTGACTCCATTTTTAAGGCACTGGTCTTTTCTGCTTCATATATATATTGTGTATCAACTTTGTGCTTTCGTGTGTATCTTCGCATCTTGTCATCTTGATTGCTTATAGTTAAAATATTCAAACTCCTAAATAACTGATTCAGTACAACATCATTACACTAAGAAATCATCCTTACTAACTTAATAGGGTCTACCCCCCTTGGCTTCGTTAGGAGTTGAGCCTAAATGGAGGAGTCAAGAACAAGGTGATAACCTTGACTCGAGACTTGCCCTCAAGGACACACCGAGTGGCTTGAAGATTTCTGCCACGTGATCCAGGTGTGTGAAAAGGCGGCAACACTTTTTGGCGCCGTTGCCAGGGATAAATCTTTTTATTCCCGAGTACGACTTAGCTTAACTTTTTTCTAAACAACTAAAAAGATAAAAATAAAATTTTGATTGATCTAGTCTTTAAAAAACATAAAAATTAAAACTCAATCCATCTGGCGACTCCATTGTCTAACATCCCTTGAAGAATTTCTACCCGAAGAAACCATCGACAATTATTCAATTCTCTCCCTGATCCCGAAAGGTTTATTAGGGAAATATTGAATAGGCAGACTTCTCGTAGAAACCTTGAGGATTTAGGAGACCAATCCCTCTCAGATATCTATCACATATTTGTAGAGAATCATGTTCACTAATCTCAAGAAATGACAGAATTATTCCAACCCCTTGACTTTTCTCAGATAGCAGGTGCTCCCCATGCCATTCCGAAAGATGCTATCAAGAATCTCCCCAAGTTCGAGGGAAATAATGCTACCACTGCCAGGACTCATCTCCAAAAGTTTGAAAGGCACCTAGTCAGTTACTGTGATGATGTTGCCTCTAACCATGAAGATATCAAAATGAAGCTCTTTGCTTTATCCTTAGAGGATGATGCTGCGGAATGGTATGAAAACCTTGGTGATGATTCATATAAAACCCTTAATGAATTCCTAGCAGGTTTTAAGAAGAGATGGGGGGAAAAGAAAGAACCAAGACATTTGCTTGCTGCCCTTCATAATATAAAGAAGATGGAGAGTGAAACCATGGATGAATTTAATACTAAGTTCAGGCGTGTGGTTGCAGACCTCCCTAGAGACATCAAGCCAAGTGATGCCTCCATATTGATATATTACATCGAAGCTTTCACTGGTGATTTGAGATACCAATTAAGGGATAAAGATCTGGTCGATCTAAAACCTGCTCAAGATCTGGCCGAGAAAATAGAAACGAATATGCAATCTTCGGGCAAGTCCAACATTCCAGGTTACACTAGGGGAAATAATTCGTTCAACAAAGAAAAGGGAAAGGCCATTGAATTAGAGGAAAATACAACCTCTAAAGACCCCATGGAAAAAATAGCTAGCATGCTTGAAAAAGTGAAGACTGATCAGGACCAATTCATGACAAAAATGCAAAATAGAATGGTCACATGGGAGAGAAATAATGGACCTAGGAATTTTCAGCCAAAACAGAATCAAATGTATCAAAAAAGGTTTCCTCAGCAAGAGCCTAGGATTCCAAACCAATTAGAATCAACTAACCTGGTAGATGAAGTAATTCCATGGTGTAGACCTTGTCATCAATTCCACCCAGAAATCACTTGTTATGTTGTGAATCATGTCATGGAACATGGACTTCCCAAGGTTAGTAATTAGGAAACAAATTCAAGCGAGCCTGATCATATATACATGGTAGGCCAGGCCTACCCTTTGTCACCATCCAAATAGTACAAGCCTGAGGATGAAACCATTGCAGGATCTTATAGTGAAATTCATGATGAAAACTGTAATATACATGATGGGACTCCTATGTGTTCTCCTTATAATGATGACATTCTAGAAGGTCTACTACCTTGTGACCTTTTCTCTGAAGAAGATGAGTATGAAAATGAGTACAAGTATAGCTTGGAGCATGATACAAGTGACGAAGACTCCCTTATCCTCGACAAAGATGTTGATGAGGAGTCCTGGACATTCATGGAAAATCCAGTCTATGACATGAATAAAGAGGAAAATAATGAACTAGAAACTTTTGATGGTTTTGTTGATTTTTCTGTCTATGACATATCTAAAGAAGAGAGCATGGACCATGTGGCCTTGGGAAACTTTGATATGAAAAAGGAGCATGCAGTTTATGCACATTATCAGTCTGATACATATATCAATATCAGTAATGAAGACAAAGAGAACTCAATATCGAAACCTGATATCAGCAATGGGGAATCCATCACATTTAACATAGATGATGGTGATGACTATTGGGATTTTTGTGGATATATTTTTAAGAATCCTATCTATGCTATACCCAGCGAGGGCAGTGTCTATTTAGAGATTTGTGGAAGTCCAATCTACTATAATTCCATAGAGGGAAGCATGAATCTGGAGACCTTGGAAAATCCTAGTATGGAAAAGCAGCATTCAAAACTCTTATATGATCATTCAGAGTCATATCATGCAGATCCGCACAAGGGTATCAGTAATGAAGATATGGAGAAGCAGTTTTGTGAAAAGATGGATGTGATGCAGTTATTAGAATATCAATCTTAACTATCATCTTCACATATAGAGTTTTCTCATGACTTGGAGCTGCTTGGGGCTTATACAGTGAATTATCATCCGGTAAGCCTTGATGATGAGTATGATGGTGTAGTCAATTTGCCTCATCATTCCAATTTGTACATCAACCCTATCCAGTCTTGGATAGAAGCAGCCTGTGCAAGCACTTACCAGTTTGGGAGGAAGTTTGACTACATTATTCATG
>LPNX010628517.1:105693-147634 GCA_001517045.1 Pseudotsuga menziesii
CTCAGGTTTGCATTTTCTGAATAAAGTATCCTTACTTTGGCTGGTAACCAAAGACAAGGAAATTTTTTTTTATGTCAATAAAATGCTTAGGTGGTTACATTGGATTTCTGATTACACTTAACCCTTTTTATATCATGCTTAGAGTAGGAAAATAATCTCTTTGAAAGAGAGCATTTAGTTTCTGCATTTCTATTTTTAGCTATAATAAAACTTTGCTTATTTTAGTTAGTTACATCTATTTTGTTTAAATAAATCAGCGTAATGGTTCATTTGGTTTTTAATAAAACTTGTGCTACTGAGGTTTTTCTTCTCAAGTTGAGATGTTTTTGCAGGGTATATAAAACAGAGATTCTGGTGTTCTCGTATCCTCTCCTTGCCTTAAAGACCAGATCGAGCACACGTCGCACAGTTGGAGCCAGAATGTTACCACCTAAGTTGTACTTAGTGGTTTTTATCAAGTGAGCCCGGTGAACCAGACAGGGCTAACTTATTCGGACTTCAAAAAGACCTTTGGAAGTACTTCTGGGAAGTGCTTGTTGTACTATATCACATGTTCATACACCATGAGGGAATTGTAATAAATGTTCTAGCATGATAGTGTCTGTAAAAGACTCGGTCTCTTAGACTTTATTTGTCAATCCGATCAGCCCATGGTGTTTTTTCCCTTGGTTATTATTGGTTGTTGAACAAACGACTGATAATTTCTGAGTTTTTAACTCCATACCTCCAAAGTTGGGGTGGTTGGCTTGGCATTTAGGCCTATTGAGGTTATTAGAGTCTATGTGTCATGTATAAACATGCTAGACATCATTTTTGAGTCATATGAACATGTTTAAGTCCCCCTAGGTGTTTTTCAATTTTTCAATTTTTTTAGTTTTTTCAGTGTTTTTTATTAAAATTTAATTTTTCCAAAACTTAGGCTATTTTTTAATAGTTTAATTGGAAAAATTGATTTTGTAATAAAAGTGGGCCAAATAATCAGTT
This sequence comes from Pseudotsuga menziesii, assembly GCA_001517045.1. NCBI lineage: Eukaryota > Viridiplantae > Streptophyta > Pinopsida > Pinales > Pinaceae > Pseudotsuga > Pseudotsuga menziesii. The sequence continues at coordinate 106,678 of LPNX010628517.1, forward strand.
TCAGTCATGTAGGTGCTCATTTTCAAGCTAAGAGCACCATGTAAACCCATGGACCCACTGTTTCCTAGTTTTGAGTGATTTTCCATCACTCAGGTCAGAAAGCCCCAAAAATCAATTATTGATTATTTTAATTAATAAATTGATGAATAATGGAGCAAATCCAAAATCATAAATCAATGGATTCTCAGTCGATTTGATTGAAATCAGTCAGATCTGAAGTGGATTGACTGGATATGACAAATCCTTGACTGAAGGAGGTGATCAAATCAGATCCAGAGTTGATATTGAGCATCCTTTATGGGGAATTTCGCCCTATCTCTCTCCTCAACACGTTTTTGGCTCAACTGGATGATTTTTGGTGGATTCTTCAGTCAACAGGTTGAGGTGTCAGTCAGATCAGCCCCCCGATTGATAGTTGCACTCAGTGAGACTCAGATCTGGCTCAGCTAGACACAGATCAGGCATTGATGGACTCTCCATTAGTTGATTTCACTTGATTCCATGAGTAATTGCGCCCCCCCTGGGCTAGATGGCCTGTAAATTGTATATATCCAGGCATAGCCTCCTCTTCCAAGCTAGTTAGAACTGGGATTGAGGTGCTACTACTATTGTATTGTTGTAATTCTCATTTGAAATAAAGAAAAGCTTTGGAGGCAATACAGTGTGGTGCCATTACATGTGTGGATGATTATTGCCATTGTTTTACTGAGGTAACCTGTATTTGTCGTCATTTTTTGCTATTTTCTTGTAGATCTGTGGTTAAGATTGGTAATTAGCTTATTACAATCTTGATAGGAAAGGTGTTGTTCAATAAGTTTATTGGCTGTCACTCTCCTTTGATGCATGTTTAGAGTTCTATATTTAGCATGTCCTATAATCTTATATGCATGTTATCTTGAATCTCTTTGTATGTACTACTCGGATCTCACAAGTTTCTTGGCAAGTTCTTTGATTTCAGCTGAGTTGGAGGTTCACACTTTGGAGAGGATGCTGATCTAGTTTGCTTCTTCATTCTCTTGAAAAAATTTCAAAGGCATAGTCCCTCGACATTCCACCTGAAAGCTCTACTGTGGATCTTCAAGGAAACCAACACTCTTTCTCTCTCTTCCTCCTTTAAAAATTATTAAACTTTCCTCAAGCTGGTTACTTTAAGGTTTCTTTTTAAATATGATCTATCTCATAAAGAAAAGCATACATAGATATAATTATCAAGTTCCCTTCAATTTTCTAGATCTTAGTTTCATTGTGCACATAAAGTTCAAATTCAAGAGATCTAGCTAAAATTGCCTTAGTTTCGCAAGTAGTTTATTGAAAAATTCATAGCTTGCTGTTAAGGTAGTTTTATTTGCTGTTCAATAATTTCAATATTCTGCAATATCAGTGCTGTTAATTGGATGCACAAACAGCAGGCCAAGATCCCAAGGAAAGCTTGCTTTCCTTGGTTCCCTTTTCGGCGGTTTAGCTAGTTTAATTTCATTAATTTTTTGAGATAAAGTAGGCTGAACCAAAGGCACTCTTAAATTGATTTGGGGAATTTGTTATTCTAATTCACTCACTTTAATTTATCAGGTCTGACAGAGAAGAAAAGAATCTGCTGTCCAAAGTGGCTTTTGGAGCGCTCAAATCCCCCCAGGGGGCTCTCTTTTGTCACATAATTTGTAATTGTTTTGCATAAACTGTAATATCTTGGTTTCAGCCTATATAAGGACCAAGAAAGCTCTGTTTTATCAGTTCTTTGATATTGTAACCTTTGTAATAAAATCATCCTTTGAATAGGCTCTTTCGAGCCCATTCCCCATCCCCCCTGGGGGGATTCGCGTCGGTGCCTTTTTCGTCTTTTTCTGCTTATTTCCTTTTACTAGAATTTATCTGATTGGTAGGGTAGTATATTTGATCTTGTTTTTAATTCCATATTCCATATCTTATTTTCAAAATTAATCATAATACTTACCCCACGATTTCCCGAGTGATCCGCAAGGGGAAAGAGATTCATGGTAGGATTAATCAGAAAACTGCATTTGTGTAGTTGTGTTATTTTCTCATCTTTTGTTTATCAGCATCTTAAAATTAACCCCTCCTTGATTCCCCGATTGAGATCCACTTGGATCCAAAGAGGTTCTTGGAGGCTTTTCTTTTAAGCAAGAACACATCTTTTAAAACTTATTAAAATTTACAAGACTCCAGTGTGTATGCTCTGCACTTGGCTGCGGTTCATCCGATCAGTCAAGATGTATCAAAAGCACTTGGGTGACTAGCATAATTAGGACTCACCTTCCCCAATTAACAAACCATCAGGTGAAAATCCAACACCTCGATCAAACCTTTACGGTGGCAAAATAACCAAAGGAAGTGGGAACCTACTGAAAAGTGACCTCGGGGCGCTGATCTCTGTCACACCCTAATGGGTACGTTATGAACACAGCCCCAGAGACTCCATTTCATCCCACATATTCCTTGCGCGTAGCCGTATAGCCTTTTTTTTGGACATACTCCAAGTACTCTCGAGTATATCTGGAGTCCCCCTTAAGCCTAATTTAAACAACTCATACTCCAATTTTAACTTAAAACATACCAAGATGCAATCATAAAACATTTATTCAAAACACATGCAAGCACACTGATCTCTTTTGACTCCATTTTTAAGGCACTGGTCTTTTCTGCTTCATATATATATTGTGTATCAACTTTGTGCTTTCGTGTGTATCTTCGCATCTTGTCATCTTGATTGCTTAAAGTTAAAATATTCAAACTCCTAAATAACTGATTCAGTACAACATCATTACACTAAGAAATCATCCTTAGTAACTTAATAGGGTCTACCCCCCTTGGCTTCGTTAGGAGTTGAGCCTAAACGGAGGAGTCAAGAACAAGGTGACAGCCTTGACTCGAGACCTGCCCCCAAGGACACACCGAGTGGATTGAATATTTCTGCCACGTTATCCAGGTGTGTGAAAAGGCGGCAACATATACTACCAAAGAAAATTTCATAAACATCACCAAAAACATACCTTTGTAAAACGCCATTTGCACTACGACGCGGATCTTTTTTTTCTTACTCAGCGAAGTTCAGATAAGTCTCGTCAAGCCAATCACCGATTTCCTTCACAGAGGGTCTCCAGAACATAGCCCTCGAGGTATGACGCAAACCCCTCTTAAGCAGATACTAAGTTCAACCAGCAACGAAACCAATTTGTTGGGCTATAGGGCAGACTCGGGTTTTATACCTTTAACTTCACACCAACAAAAGACCCACAGAGTTGGCCCTTTCGGCAACAACCTGTGAACAGGTTGCAGTCTCACCTGAAACTGCTATGGGGTGCCACAGAACCAGATTTCTGCAAGCAGAAGAGGGATATTACTGTACCTTTAGCTTTCAAACAAATTATAAATGTAAATCACAGAGCTTAACATTTACGTATTTAGCTTTGCAATTAGATAAACAAGCAGTGCCTTGCGCAACCCTTTACTGGGAATTCACAGTGAAACTATTATCTAGCAGTGATTTTTACTTATCAGATATATAGATTTAATGCATAAAAGAACACAATAGAAACAACACACAGAACCATGACACCAGATATAACGTGGTTCACCCCCAGGGTAGGGGTTACGTCCACAGAACCGTGTTTTATTCAACTTTCTACAAAAACCACAGTTTTGATCTGCGCACTCAGCTACAGATTCCTTCAAGTCCTTAAAGCCACACACACAGCTGCAGGCCTCTATGCACACAGCTGCAGAGGTCGTCCACGCACACAACTGGGACTTAACCTTTTCTTACAAAATAACCTTAGCTTTGCATCAATTCATCTTACACAAAAAGCCTAACCTGACTTATTTACAAGAGTGCCTATTTATATAGTGCACTAATTACAAAACCATGGGCTTAAACCATGGGCACCCCGAACCATAAAACCTGGACTTAAACCATGGGTTTATTACAAAAAGAGGACCTTGACTCAACCCCGACACCCCTAAGACTATCTTGAGTCATAACTCCGCTTACACTTGGACAAAAACCGCGGAGTTACCAAAACTAGGGACCATTAAGGTGCACGTCCCAACAATAAACTAGCTCAAAAGGGGATTACCCAGTTGAGTTCTTCTTAGTGATCCTATCTGCCCACACATCATACTTAATCTTGCTATCCCGTGATCTCTTATTATTACCCACAGTTTTCTTAAGGATAGTAATTAGGTTCTTATTTGTTGACTTAGCCAGTCCATTTCCCTATGGATAATAATCAGATGAGTGGGATAGGATATTCCATATTTAAAACAAAGATCATTTAATTTTTCGGAACTGAAATCCTTGGCATTATCAGTTGTTATCTTAAGGGGATTTTCAAATCTGGTGATGATTCTTTCCTCAATGAAATCTATAACAACCTTATTAGTGGAATTTTTAGTGCGTAGGCCTCTACCCACTTGGTGAAATAATCAATTGCCGTAAGGATCCAACAAAAACCATTTCTAGAGTTATCCTTAAATTTGTGAATAAAATCAAGCCCCCATTGCTGAAAGGGGGCAAGGACCACAAACGGAGTAAGGGGCAGCGTAGCCAATTTCTACTTCCCAGTGAAAAGCTGACACTCTTGGCAACACTTGACATGCTTGTGAGCATCTGTAAAAATGGTGGGCCAATAATAACCAGCTCTCAAGATTTTGTGGGAAGTTGTATTTGCTGCATAATGGCCTACACAAAATCCTAAGTGAAACTCTGCTAAGATATTATTGGAATCTTGTTCGTTGATGCACCTAAGTATGATACCATCTGGGTTCCTCCAACCCAGACCCTCTTGGGTAAGGAAATACCTAGAAGTCTTGAGACTCAAATCCCTATGCTTGTGACCTTTGAGGTGATCAGGGAAAGTGAGATGGAAAAGGAAGAAAATGATATTGGAATACCAATGATTGTCAAGCTCTTGAAGGGCAGGAGTCATCGCAGGATGAGGGATATTATTTTTCAGCAATCATCTCATTGGCTTCTTCATTTTTCTGAGTAAGCGCTCTAGCAAGGCCTTGTCCCTTGATTAATTTGGTAGGATTTATTGCAAGGTCATACTCCTGAATCTTGGACACCCATGTACCCCTTATTCCTAAACAATCTTGTTGAAACAGGACATCCTTCATCGCAGTATGGGGAACATATCCAATAACTTTAGAATACCCAATGTAGGTTCTGAAATGTTTTAAAGACTTAACCAAGGCATAAGGATTTTTTTCCATGATGGTATACTTTAGCTCAGAATTCTGCAAAGCTCTACTCATGAATTCTATAGGTTAATCGAAACCTTCGAAGTTCTTTTGGAGCAACACACCAGCAATAGTGTCTTCTGAAGCAAAAGAAAAGATCATGAAATCTTTCACGTAATTTAGGCTGAATAAGACTGGAGACCTGGTAATGGCATTCTTTATAGAATCAAAGGCTTCCCTTCCTTCACTAATCCACACAAAATTGCCATTTTTCTTAAGTAAAGCATGCATAGGTTACATTAATTCAGCCAAGTTAGGAATAAATCTTCTGATAAAATTTATATGACCATTGAAGGATTAGAGGGATTTCATGTTCTTAGGTAGGGGAATCATTCTCGTAGCCTCTACTCTTTCAGGGTCAATATTGACACTGTCCTTATTTATAATGTGTCCTAATATTTTTCCCTCTTCTATGCCTAAAACTGACTTAGCCGGATTCAAAGAAATACCATACTTTCTACATCGGTCAAAAATCTGTCTGAGATGACCAACATGGCTGAATATTTATTTCAAAAATATAGTAAGATCATCTTTATATATCTCAATGATTTTTCCAATCAACTCCTTGAAAGCATAATCCATGGCCCTTTGAAAAGTAGCTCCTACATTTAAAAGGCCAAAGGGCATTCTCAGATATTCAAAAGTGCCCCAAGGAGTTGTGAAAGTGGTTTTATGCCTATCCTCCTCTTGAATGACTACCTAATTATATCCAAAAAAACCATCTAGCATCGACATCATACTTGATCCAGTGACTCGTGGGAGGAGGGTCTCCATGTTGGGGAGGGGGTAATTGTCCTTCTGACATGCTATGTTTAGATTTCTGAAATCTATACATATCCTTAAACTCCCGTTCTTTTTTATAACTACTACCAAGTTAGAACACCACGTTGAATGTCTTGTAGGAGCTATTATTCCTGTAGCTAACATTTTTTCTAACTCCTTTTTAATGATTGCTGCTAACTTAGGATTTATTTGCCTAAGTTTTTGTCTGAAAGGCTTTCCCTTTTGACATTCTGGTTTCAAGGGAATGGTATGTTGAAATACATCTTCCCTATATGCTTTGAGTTCATCATAAGTAAAGGAAAATACATCCCTATACTCTTTGATCAAGTTTATAAGGCTGTTCCTTTCTTTTTCAGAAGTACCTTTTCCAATTTTTATAATTTTAGGTTTTGTTTCCGTCCCAATGTTGATTTCAATGTAATCCCTTGGTTTCATTTTCTCAACATTACTTTTTTTTATGTCATGTCTGTTCAAGATGTTCTCTAAGGAAACTAGACCACATTGGATAGGATTATTAAACTGGTCGCCTTCTCCATAATATTCTTTATTTTCCTCCTAATCATTTACTTTAAAGTTTAGGAATTTATCAACATTATGAATAAATCTCAAATTTTTGTCATTATCTTTGAAGACCTTGCAATTCTCTACATTATCAGAAACAGAAGGTCTGAAGTTAATCTCTAAAGGACAACCCCCCTCTAACATCTCATCCGATGGCTGAAGAGTTGATGCTGAAACTGCAAGATTATTGAAGGCACTATTCTGATCTGTAGGGATTGCTTCTATATTAAGGGCATCAAATAATTCCCTTGTATCCCAAATTTCATTTCTATATTTTTTAAGTCTTTGACACTTGCATGCAAATTGACCCTTAACTTGTTGGACAATTAAGTTAGAATCCACTTTAATACTAAGCAACTTGATCCCCATGTCCTTGGTAATCTCGATGCCTAGTAGAAGTGCCTCATACTCGGCCACATTGTTAGTTGCTTCAAATTCCATTATGAAAGAAAAGATGAAAACCTTACCCTTTGGTGAAATAAGGACAACACCAACCCCCTTTCCTATTCTAGAGTAAGCACCATCAAAATTCATCCTCCATAATTCACTAATTTTTTCAGTTTTTATTTCTTCTTGGAGGGGTTCCAAGAAGGTGGAGTTGATTTGATAGGTCCCATGTTCATCAGTGTGGTAAGCATACTCATTCAAGGGTCTTTGAGGGTTTTCAACATGGTGTCTTTTTTCCTTTTCAAAATACAACTTAACAAGTCAAAACTCTGATGCTGGTACGGTGGCATAGGTCCAATCCATTTGGATTGATCCTCCCAAAGTGACACCCGATTTCCTAAAAAGCAACATCCCCCACATGTCTGGCACATCAACAACAAGGATGTCCATGGTGATCTTGATATCTGGATACTTAGCCAATCTAACTAACTGATTCTCAATAATCCCTTCAACTTTAACTGGTCTAGATTCCATGGCACATACATTTTGGTATGGCCTCGTAGTTCTTAAGTCAAGATGCTACATGAATTTTTTGGTCATGATGCTGGAACTAGATCCTAAGTCTAACATACAATTGTGTAGAAGAAGATCACCCATCATCAATGATACGTAAAAAGGGGGATGATATTCTTTTCTTGGGTCCCTACTATGTAGAACTATAGGTGGATCGACAAAGACATTATTTTAAGTTTTCTCCATGGTATCAGAAAAAGTGACCTTCTTAGGGGTAAGGGGCTTTACAGGATTTGAAGGACTTTCTTCAGTTTGAGGATCAACATTACTTGGAGGATCTAGGATTTTCAAAAGTCTCTCTCTTTGGCCAAGGATTTTGCATAATTCAAGGACTGGAACAGGAACTTTTGTATGTGCTAGCCAATTACCTAAGTCAAAACTTAAATCAACAATTTCTTTAGTTTCTACTTCTTTGGGAGGATTAGGAGCTGTTACCTTGGAAATATTCTATGTAGACGACCCCTCTCTTGCTTTTCTTTGATAATTTATTCCTTTGAATTTTTGAGTGTTGTTGATCTGCTCGGCTGAAGGCATCTCTCCATAGTATTGAGTTAAGTTGTCAACTTTTTTTTTCATAACAATTGGCCTATGGCCAATTTCCTATGGAGATGCTAGGGATGTCATCTATGTCATTGATATAGTCAGGCTCACTTGTCGATTTACTAGGACCATAGCCTTTAGTGTGACCATGCTCCTGAACATAGCATGCATAGTGGCAACCAAATTCCTCATGCAAAACTCCGCATGCTCTGCAAAATGGATTATACTACTCAACCATGTTAGCAACCTCTAGCTGATGAGGAGGCCTCTGCTCATGGTTGGGAGGCTTTCTTTTCCAAGTTGGCTTGGAAGGAAAGGTTCTAGGAGTAGGCTGATTTTGAGTTCTTTCCATTTTTATTACTCTATTTTGTATATCCTTCAACTGTGTGAATTGTTTCTTCTCTACTTCCTCCATGTTTTTCTTCATTTCCCTTTTCATTTCAATAATTTGCTTTTCATAGGCATCCTTCATAGCTGATAAAGGATCCTTATCTTTAGGTTCATTAATTTTCAAAGGCGTTGAAGACCTTGAATAACTCTAGAGGTTGTATTCTCTTGATGACTGCATGTTCAAGTCAATTTTAATTGCCATTTCTTGATATTGGACCAAGTTAGCAGGATCCTTGTCTCTTATCTGGTATTGCATTTTACCACTAAGTGCCTCAATGCAATAGAATAGAATGGTTGGTGCAGTTCGGTCATAATCAGTAGGGATGGCTTTTTACAATTCAGTGAACCTAGTATTGAACTCATCCATCGTTTCAGTATCCTTATTTTTTATATTGGTCAGAGACGCAAGTTGATGCCGAGGTTGTTTCTTTTCACCGAACTTGTTGGTGAAAGAGGTTTTGAAATTAGTTAGAGTATCAAAAGCATTGTCCGATAAATTTTTATACAAGTTTCTAGATTTTCCATCCAAATATAGAGCAAATAACTTCATGTATACATCATAATGTTGGCTAACAGGATCACTGACATAGGCATTGATGAATCTAGAAAAGTTCCTGAGGTGCATGGCAGAAGTAGTGGCATCAGTGTCGGTATAAATTGGGAGCTTCTCAACAGCTTTGTCTGGAAGATGGTGGGGTTGACCTGCTATATGAGAAAAGTCGAGCTGAGTAAAATACTCACCCATTATGTTAGAAATAGTGGTGTTAGTGTTTTATTGAGAATTAGTTTCTAGAAATAAATTATGGATGTCTGATAAAGAATGAGATCCAATATCTTCAAGGATCCTACGAGAAGCAAGTTTATTTAGCCTTCTCCTATAAACCTTTTTAGGATCAGGGATAAACCTAATTAAACCTTCATAGTTTCTTCTGTTTGAATACCTTGGTAAAATTAAAGATAGTGGAGTCGCCAGATGGATTTCAAGTGTAAGATCAGTGAGGTGATTAAACTAAAAATCTATCAAAAAGGTAAAAACTAGAAAAAACTAAGGTCGTCCAGGAACAAAAAAATTGACCCCAACAATGCCGCCAAAAGATGTTGTCCACAAATTGCACAGTAGCAACAAAAACTTTCTGAAAGTTGTCTCCTCACTTAAGAAACTGGGAGAGGTGTGACCTTGGGGGAAAGCACGGAGCTAGGTACTGTCACCTACTCCTAGCTCCTCCGTCTAGTCTAACTCCTAACGAAGCTATGGGGGGTAGTCCCTAACAAAGAGTTTTCTATGGCTCAATGTGGTTAAAGTGTTTTAATTGGTTATGGATGCGGATGGGTGTTGTTTAGGAGTTATTGTGATTAGATCTGTTTGTTTATTATGAACTTGACGCATAAGATAAAACAATCCACGTTGCTATCAAGAGAATTAAAAGATGAACAACAATTCAAGACTTTATAAAGATGTATTCACAAATAGAAATTAAAAGGTTCCAAAGACAAATTATCCAGATATAATATTTATGCAAAGATTAAAAGACTAGTGCCTTTATGGAGTTAGAGCTCTGCAATGTTTTGAGAAATAAATATAAGTCTTGAAATAAAGCTAGTGGACGTAATGTTGTGCAAGTGCTCTTGGTATATTTTAAGCATTTCAGGTGGTCTTTCTTATGGTGTCAGTGAAGGGTTTTCAATATCTGGAGAAATGTTCCAAGTTAATCCGTTGGAGACATGACGACCCTCCCAGTATCCCAGGCTGGTATCGCGAAGATTGACCAACTAGTTGAGAAGCTTAGACGGTGGGGAGTTCCGACACCTATAACAAGAATAACTTATGAAATTTACTACAACGTTGGTGCGTTGGTTATGGGGTTTAAATTTTATTATGTTTCTCTTGCAAGATTAAAAATCCAATGACGTTTTTGAGTACTCCAATTTTGAAGTCGGTCAGAGCATACTCCGGCAAGGAGACAACGAAGTTAATTAATTATGGGGGAGTGAGTTGCAAATTTTATTAATTCAATTAATTAATACTCTCTAATAGAGGCGCTCTTAACCTTGTCTTATGACAAAGGTTCAAGAGACTTAGCTAATCTAAATTCCTAATGCAAGGATATGAAAGTCTAACTATGCCCTCCAAAAGAGAGTGCTCTTGACTTGGGTTATGACAAGTTCAAGTCACTTAATTAATTAATTGATTAAACTTTAAGAAAAAGAAATATAAAGTACCCAAGAGTCTCTTTCAGGATTTTTAGGCCCTAATTGGAAAGCATGGGGGTAAGTAACAAATCAAAAGAAAGCAAAAATCAACTCTCCAATAGAGAGAACTCTTGATCCACCTTATGGTGAGATTCAAGAGATTTTGGTAATTTTTAGGGTTTTTTCAATATTATATCAAAAAAGTGAACAAAATTAAAAATAGATAAGTGAATAAATAAGGAAATTTTTTACTCTTTTATATTTTATGCAAGACGAACCTTTCATAAATGAACTATCTATCTTAAATAAAAACAAAACTCTAACAATTGAAACTATTATATCCTACTTTTAACAAATTGTGAAACAAAGCATGAAAATGAGGAGACGATACAAGCTCCCTCCAAATGGGGGAAGAGGGGTGTGGGAGCCATAATCCCACTTGCTATTTATTAATTTGTTTACAATGCTTTCCTTTGCTTCCCTTTTTTGCTTCTTTTCTTATTCCTGGAAGGCCTTTGGAGCAATCTGCAGAAAGGGGAAAGAAGAAGAGGGAATGTATGGGATTTTTAGGGCTTGATTCTTCAGAATTTCTCTAGCATTTCCACTGTACCTCTCATAGAATTAAAAAATAAGGAAGCATATATTGTTAAAAGATGGTAGGAAATACAATGCAAAAAATAAAAAAATTTGGAAAAAAATTTATACTTAGAAAATATTTTGAACATTCACATGCGAAGCATAAATTTTCCCTAGATCTAATGAAAGAAACTAGATCTAGAAAAATCACTAAAAAAAATCTAAATAATGAATATTGAAACCTGGATCTATTTCATGAGCAAATGCAAAAAAAATAAAAAAGAAGGGTAGAGGTAGAAGTTTGAACATGGAGCTTTAGAGTAAGATCTCCTTATGTTTTTCCTCTTGGACAAAGCCCAACTTTGTAGATCCTGAAAGACAACAGTGTTAGAAATTTCTTATGATGATGGAGATAAGAATGATGCAACTGAGCTCGCACCCTTCTCCAAATGGCAAGATCTGCTAAGACAATCAAACTTGAAACCCGGTGAGATCAAACAAAATAAATAGTACGCTATGAATATTAAACCATGATCAATAATTCATATAACTGAATACTCGTACTCATCTAGGTTAAGATAAACTTTGCATAATAATTCAAATGGACAGTGGCAAATGGAAGATATTATGTTCTAACAATAGACTTCTAAAGCTAGTTATTTGATTCACCATATGAGTAACAAATTTAAAACAAGGACAGGAATCACCTCATAAGATAGACATCCACCAATGAAGAAACAATCCCATAGACCTCCAAAGTTGAAAAGATTTATTCAATAAAATAATGATTTCAATTTTTTCAGAGTTTCTATGCCCAAGAGTCCATCCGAATAGAGCTAAAGGAGCCTCTATTTATACAATGAAAACAAGCCAAAACCCTAATCACCACACCACGTAGAGAGGGTGCAAACCCTAATGATCTAGCCATGTGAATGAGCCAAAACACAAGATGAAGATCTAAGAGTGAGGGGATGCCTCCACCTAAGCAAGGCTCCCCACTCCAACCCTAATCAATCAAATCCCATGCCAAACGTGGCCTCCACAAGCAATAGCGTGTGCCTCTAGTGCTCCAGCGTGAGGGATGAGAGATGCTCACGTTTTAGGTTAGGGAGGTAGGAGTGAATACTAAAGGAGGCTTGTGCTAGGTTTGGGGGATCCAAACCCTAGAATCCATGGACACATTTCAATGCTCAACCTCAAATGAATCAACGAACCAATAGATAGGATCCACATCACCCAAACGTGGTCATAACTGAAGGAGGCGATTTTGCTAAGTGAATGATAACTCAATGCTCACTGAATGCTGACTGAAGTCGAGTTCTGTTAAATCCAATCATCATTAATGCCTGATACCATGTCATTTTTCATTTCATTTCTTTGAATTTGGACTAATTTGTAGAGATTTGGATTTTCTCCAAAATAATCATTTTTATTAATTAATCAATATTTTCCCCAAAACTGACTTTTTTGAGAAAATATGAGTTATGTGGCCGAATGATGATATGAAAGTTGGATCTGGCTGGTTGGCTGATCCACAAATATTTCTAGATTAATTTTATATCCTTCAATAACTGAATTCGAGTTCCGAATAACTAACTTATTACAAATTGAATTTTTCCATTTCAATTATGGAAAAATTTAATTAAAAACTTAGGAAAAAATAAAAATTTTGACGCATCCGATAAAATGTTTTCAAATTTTTTTTGAGGGTCCTAGTGACTTAGGGCATGACCATGCTCTATTCTAACAATGTCTAGTAGGTTTATATATACTCAGTTGGGCTCTAATAACCCCCAAGGCCTAGAATTCAAAATCGGGCATTCCAGCTTTGGAGGAAGCAGGAGAAAACCTCGTCAATTATACTCGGCTATAGGAAAAGCATACTTATCAAGGGAAAAAAAATCCCTGGAATACCTTAGTTGAAATTCTTCATCTTAGGGGACTGAACCACTCAAAAACACCCTACTAGAACATTTTATTACAAACCCCACGGGGCCATGGTCATAATTATTCAAAACCAAAACTGGCTAGACACAAAGGCAGATTATCTGATACACTGGGAACAAACATCGGTCATGTTTGTCAACTGGCGGCTGCTCAGCTAACCCAACTATGGTACAAAAAAGTTTGCAACACCACTCATCCATATTAAATTCTTTATCAAGTCTGAATCATAATGTGGTTGACTCAATATGATGCCCTTAGCATTTTTCTCAATTTCTAAGCCCAAACATTTCCATAGCAATCCTAGGTCTGTCATAGCAAATTCACATTGCAAAGAGCTCTTAAGTTGGCCAATTAAATTGGTGCAGAAACCTGTAATAAGAATATAATCAACATAAAGAACAATGAACTGGAAATTAACATAATTTTTTTGCAAATACACATTAGGATATTATTTGCATCTTGTGAAGCCAATTGAAAGCAAGAAAGCATCCATCTTTGCATACCAAGCCCTGGGGGTTTGCTTGAGTCCATACAATGATTTTTTCAGCCTACATACCAATGAAGAATTCTCTTGGAAACCTTCAAGCTATTGAATATATATCTCCTCCTGTAGCTCACCATGCAAGAATGAACTCTTTACATCCATGTGGTGAACTTCCCAACACTTACTAGCTGCTATTGCAAGAACTAGTCTAATTGAGTCCATCTTTGCAACCGGTGCAAAGGTATTTGTGTAATCAACTCCATGGAATTGAGAATATCCCTTAGCCACTAATATAGCCTTATGTTTAATATCAGAACCATCAGTAGAAATTTTTGTTCAGAAGACCCATTTACATTGAACAACTTTTCTCCTGGGAGGAAGGGGAACCAATTCCCATGTATTGTTCTCTTGGAGGGACTGAAGCTCATATTCCATTGCTGAATTCCATATTGGGTCTGTACAAGTTTGCTAATATGTCTGAGGATCATAAATGATCAGTAGGTAACCATGCTCAGAAAGAGCACTATCACTTGCAAAAGAAGCCTTACTAGTTTGTGATCTAGTTTTCCTAGGCTCTTGGGGATTGCCTGTCGATTCCCCAGCTGCTTGCACAAATTTTTCAGCCCATTTGGGCCTAGATGGTGAGTCATATATAGAAATATCATATTCATCAGCATTGATATCAGAATTATCAGAAAAAATAGAGCATGTATCATCACTTACAACTTTTAATGGTTGAGGAGAGGAGCAATCCCCCAGTGCATGTTCAAAATTGGGAATTGGCTCTTCTTTGAATTTCACACTTCTTTCAACAAAGGTTTTTCTAGTGGATGTGTCAAAGAGCTTGTAACCTTTCATTTCCTCACCATATCCAACCATGAGACACTCATTTATTTGTGGTTTCAAGGATTTCCTTTTCTCTGAACAGATTCTTGCCCATGCTTTTGTCCCGAATATCCTAATATTTGAGACATCTGGTTTTTCACCAAACCATGCCTCGTAGGGTGTCATTCCTTTCACTGAATTGTAGAAGGATATATTTTGAATGTGAGAAGCATAGCTGATGGCTTCAGCCCATAGCTTGGGATTAATTTCCATCACTTCTATCATGCAAGTTTCCATCTCTTTGAGAGACCTATTCTTCCTCTCTTCCACACCATTTTGTTGTGGTGTGTAAGGAGTTGAGTGTTGCATTTGGATGCCACACTCCTCACAAATTTGATGTAGATTATTATTCACATATTCCTTTCCATTATTATTCCTAATGAATTTGATCTTATTCCCACTCTAATTATCTACTAGTTCTTTCCAAACCTTGAGTTGCTCAAACACCTCATATTTCAATTTCAGAAAATACACCCAACAAAATTTAGAGTAGTCATCAATGAATGTAAGCACATACCTGGATCCACCATATGAGGGAGTGGGTAGTAGACCAATCAAATCCAAATTCACCAAACCAAGTGGTTGTGTTGCTCTCCTTTCCTTCCCCTTCTTGTAGCTCTTCTCAAGATGCTTCCCAATCACACATCCAATACATGCTCTAGTAGATGGCTAAATTTGTGGAAGACCTTCCACCATTCCTTCTTTGTGCAATGTTTGGAGATATATGTAATTCATGTGGCTAAAACTCTCATGCCATAGTTTGGAAACCTCATTAGCATGTGAGTGAAGTGCTTGATCACTGGAAGTAGGGAGGAAATTAGAGAATTTATACATTCTCTCACGATGATCAGCATACCCAACTGTAACAACTTGGTCTGTTGAGATTTCCGAAATATCTACAGAGTCGGGAGTAAATATTAATCTCTTTGTCTCTCCTATATGGGTCATCTGGTAGACTGACAACAAATTTTCTACAAGGTATTGTACATACAGTACATCACTAAAGAACCCATGGTCTAAATCAATTCCCCCAATCCCTCTGGTCTGGAGCTCAGAATCATCTCCCATTCAAACTACTAGGCCAACATTCGAACTCATGGAGGAGAACAATTCTCTCCTAGATACCATATGCTAGGAAGCACCTAAATCAATAATAAAGGGTGAAGAGTTAGAAATACCTGCCACCAATGAATGACTTTGCTCCTTTCCTTCACTTGAACTAGATTTTCCATCTTTCATCCTTGTGCTATCAGGGACTAGAATGTTGTTATTCTCCAGCAGCTACGCCATGGTGTCTATGGTTTTTTTCATGCATGAAATCTCTGGATGCCATCCCTTGTTGCAATAAGTGCATTTGGCCTTCTCTTTTCCTTTCTTCTCCTTTTCTCTGGGTGGATTCGAAGCTCCCTCACTAGATTTGGGTTTTTCTGATTTCTTTTTGTCTGACAACTTGGAATTCTTGTACTTGGGCTTGCCCTTTGATGAATTCACAACCCCCATTTCTAGTGCTTGATATTTGGTCCTTATGGAACCCATTTGGACTGATTTGTCCTACTCTTGAGTGAGTGAATCCATGAAATTTTCCAGGCTTGGCATTTTCCAGTTTCGAAGGGTGAGTTTTCCTGAGTGAAATGTGCTCACAAAGACTGAGAAATATGGCCCCAACTTCGAAAGTATAGACAAGATCAGTTGATATTCCTTCTTCTCAATCCCACATTATTTTAACTGTAGTATAAGTGATTTGAACTTGGTGAAGAAGTCCTAGATTGTATCATAGTGCGTTGGGCTCAAGATTATCAGCTCATTCTCAAGCTGGTGACCACATAGCTCATCATTTTTTCCAAATAGAGACTCAAGCTTCTCCCAAACCTCCTTTGGTGATGTCAAAGTGTTAAGGTGGAACAACAACTCTCTTGAGATGCTCAGACACAAAAAACCATTTGCTTCATCCAATTTGCTAAAATACTTGGCTTTCTCTACACCAGAATTTGGTTCCACTTCAGTGCCCATGGTAACTCTGAAAAGCCCCTTGGCTCTCAATTGAATCAACATCTCTGCCTTCCATTCAAAGAAGTTGAAAGGTGTTAGAATGATTTGGGTAGCCTCCATTCCTTCATCTGCTGATGGTGGTGAAATTTCTAAATGGTTTACACACAATAATTTGATTTTATCTGGAATTCACTAACAAAGCAGCTCAAATCCACTAAGAATTTGGTATTCAACTCAAAAATATCCAACCAGATATGATACCATGTGAGAAATTCAAACCATTAAGTGAGTAATTCAAACCATGGGAGAATCTAGGAGCATTAGTGAGGTTCAAAAATCAAATTTGGGTGCAAGATTCAACAAAAACCATCAAATTACAGATAAATTACACACAATGATAGCTGGAAACAAGATAATTTTGGACTGTATAACTATGAAATTATTATTAATAGGTTTATGAATACATCATAAGAGTTTAAAATAGATTTGGACACCAATTGTGAGCAAATAACCCAAAATTGCCAAACTGGCATCAAACCCCCCTAGGTGGGCCAATCTCATCCCAAATCTCTCCAAATGGCCATGAATTTCTGAAGTGGCATGGATGATGCATTTTGGTTCAATTATTACACCTTGGATAGTGTGGGTGTGGAAACATGTATGGTTTAGAGTCTCAATGCAACATTAATTGCACCAAATCAAGCCAAATTTGGGAAAAATCCCACTCTAGTGCTCCAAGTAAACTTGTCTATCCTCATTAAATGAATGGGAGTGAAACAACAATGATGGATGTACATATGTGGATGTCTTACTAGGATGGAGTACCCATGTGGGTGATAGAACCTCAAATTGACATGGCATATGTCCACCTAAGCACCCCTAGTCCACCTCATAGTGTATTAAAGCTTAAAAAGAAATAAAATTGACTAATTAGTGTAATTAAGGTACTAATGTTGGATTACTATTCTAAAAATCAAGGGTATATTTTGTCTTATTTTTTTTTACTATCATGGCTGAGGGTTTGGGGAGATCTATTTCAGCTCTCAGGGATGGCAATTCAATCAGAGGATTACATGGGACTAATGAAGGTGACCGTCACTCTCACCAGCAGTTTGTTGATGACACCATGTTGATGGGATATCCTTTTGTGTAGGAAGCTAATAGTTTTAAACAATGCCTAGATTAGTTTGGTTAGGCATCTGGATTAGAAGGTAATGCTAAAAAATACAAGGTATTCTTTTTTAATACTCCTTGTTAACACTATGTCTAAATATTTTGTGAAAATGCTCTTTAGGTTAATGAGCAAGCATCATATTTCATTATTGGTCATTATATGAAAAGAGGGATTGGATCTACGGTGGTAGATATTTCAATTGATGAAACATGGAGAAAGAATATAAAATCATGTCATCGACGGAATGAAGTTAAAAGGAATTGAGTATCAAGGGCCCAAATTTAAAGTGCTGCAAATCAATGGTTGACCAGATTTTTGTGAATCAGAGATGCAAGGAATAAGATAGGGTGTTGAATTTGCAGAATCCATTGAAAGGGTGCAGTTCTGAAGGGCTGATAGTAATAAAAAGTAAGATCAATGATGACGGAGTATTTTGGGAATTGAACATGCTCATGTTTAAAACATTTTTCAATTTGCGGAATGGGTTAATTGGTGAAAAGATCGGATGGTGGAGATGAGAGAGGAGATAGATATGTGGTTTGAAATAATTCCACAGATTGAAATAACATGGAAAAATTTAGGATTTCAATCCAAAGAAAGTGGTAGGGTCCACGTAAATCAACGGTTGCGACAAGAGGTCAGTTTTGATCGATGGCTAAGGTGAATTCCGCGAATTGAAGTTGCTTGGTCGATCAGAAGTGAAAAAATTAGAAAAGGATAAGGTGCTCATGGTTGGATGGCTTTGATGAAAGTAGTTCATAGATCAAGGGTTAATATTTATTCCGCTAACCTAAGTTGTGTTGGGTGTTATTCTAGAGTAGTGGTGTTAAGATCTTGTAGATGGATGTCTTGGATCTCAAAGAAGAACAAATCTATGGTGTAGATTATGGGAGGTGTGCTATGTTTATAAAACATAAAAAATTATAAAATCATCTAAGTGGAGTTTCAAAAGTTGTTTTTTTGAGCTGTGGGATTGACAATAATCTTGACCTATGTACGAAGTGCCAACGTGGACAAAACAACAGAACATTGTCCAAATTGAAGAGGTAGGAATTTTAAAACCTTCCAAGAATTTCTAAAAATGGATAAAATCGATGGGATTGAACTGGTAGAACTGGTCGATAGTGAAGAATTAGGGGTTTCCTATTAGAGGGATGATAAGGTTTTTGAAGACAAGAATGCTGAAATTGCATATACCGTTTTAATTAATGAAACCATTGAGACAACTAAGAATAAGTTGAAAATAGTTAAGGACTAGGGTAGTGATACATGTTGTGTTTTTAAATCTTTCTTTTACTTTTTCTCTGTCGACTAGACCCCTAATTTCCCTGAATTGATCAAGTGGTGTGTAAATAATTATTCTAAAGATGAGGGAGTCATTATGAATAAGTCTAAGTCTAGGATCCTTTTCCATGTACAAGCCTCTATTAAACGCAAAGCCATAGCTATTCCGCAGGATTTTTTTCAGTTATCCCAAGAGTATAAAGGGGAAAGTATCATTCATTTCTTCCAAGATTCCATAGCTAAAAGAAAAGAAGCCTTTTTGAAATCATGTCTGAAACCTGATAGTTAGGTTGTAGGTTTGTCTTACCCCATTGACCTGGTATTGTTTAAATAAGAAACTCAGTTCTGCATAACTTTAGCGAGTCAGTTTTTAGGGTTAGATACTAATGGCTATGTTAATGAGTCACTACTGATTCTATTGTTTGTCTTGAGTACTTTCCAAATTGAGTCAGAAGTTATAGGTCAGTTATTCCAGTCCCGTTGTCTTAAATTCGATGAGTTCCTAGCTGAAAACATTCGTTCTTAGTTATCTAACTTCCAGGATACCACAGTATTCAGATTCCGGTCTTTTTTGCTGAGATGTTTGTGTCACATAATGAAGAAAATTTACAGTTTCTTGAGTTGGTGATCATGTTGATTGCATGGGCAGACCCGGGTTTACTATAATTAATCAACAACACCCCAAACTCACTGGCCCTTTCGGCGACAGACCGCGAAGCGATCTGAAGTCTCACCCGAAGTGAATCTAATGGGTTGGCCAAGACTCAAATGTCTTAGACCAGGTTCTGCGCATCCTACTTCTTCTTTCTTACTCCTGTGCGCCACTAGATCAACTAGCTCTGCGCATCGCACATCCCCTTTTACTCGCAGCACTTTTACCCGTGCGATTCTTACCCACGCGCAAGTCGCACGATTTCTTCCCGCGTCGCACAACTTCCACTTAGTCACAATATTTCCTACCTTATTGCATCTCTGTGCATCGCGGAACACCCAACCTCTCCTCAACGCTAAGCCCTCAGCTCGCAGTATCGCGCACCGCAGCTCCTCTGTCGGTGCGATATCGCCTCTCTGCGATATCTTACCGCTACGACTTTGTGCTCTTAGCGTTGACTGTGCCGATGTGTGAAACTCTACTTCCCAGAAGTTATATTGTGATTAAATGGTCATTAGAAACAGATGTAAAGGAGTCTTTTAAGCAGCTTACTAAAATACTTCAACTTATCTCTATCTTCCCGCATTACCGTGAACTGAACCATACATATATTCACTTACTGCAACTTAACATTATATGCATAATAACTAGTAAAGATAAGCAAGTACAAACACATTCATGCAACACATAACACGCAGATTTAACGTGGTTCACCCCCTAGGCTGGGAGCTACGTCTACCAAACTGTGCTTCTATTATATATCTTGAGGGTAGTTAGCACAGTCTGTTGCACCACATATGCAGTGCGATATCTCTTCTAGATCTCTGGTCTATTTCTATCTCTATATTGCCTTCCTTTCAATATATCCTTCCCTCTCTGTTCTCTCTGTGGATGGTTACATACAGAATCAAATGACTCACAGACAAGCTAGGTTTCTGGATCGTTACAACGCAGTCTGTCTGACTGACTCCTGAGTCTAATTCAAGATAATCAACCGACCAACTAACTCACCAACCAACCCTTTACAATACAAAATACAAGCTTTTATAGGCAGCCTGAAGGTCTCGCCATTACAACACTGTGGGCCAGTCCCAACAGTAACCCAAATCCTAATTAGTGACATTCGGTCCTCTCTGTCCTTGAGGTAGCCGCTTCCCATCACACCACAGCTCTCTGCAGTCTTCCATGCTTCCCAGCACTGACCATGGGTACTATGCACCGCTTCTCTTTCTGTCCTTCACCTTCAATGCTTGAGCCTCGTTGCTCCTTCTTCTTTATGAGGGTCGCTGAGCCCTCCTGTCTTTCGTCACTGCCTTCAATGCAGTGGTTGAGCTTTCTTCTCTCGGCCGCTCGGGTACCGTTGCCTTCTTGACTTTTCTATCCCAAAAGTCATGGTTTTCGGCTCTGCTCTCCAGCTGGAAACGTGCTACGGTGTCGTAGCTCTGCCCTGTCTTCTTTCCGCCAAAACTTATCTCTTTCCGCCAAAACTGGCAGCTTCTTCTGTAGCTGTGGGACCCTGCTCCAACAGATCAAAAATGAAATGACCCAGAATTATTACAAATTTATGAATGATTTGATGGCAGAAATCTACAGTATCTTCTTCCAAGAAAGACTACCCAGGGTGTTACCAGAAATGAAATAAACATTGCAGGTGTCTCCAAGTAAAATGATAGGAGATTGGTTCCTTCAGAATTTGAAACAGTTTTAAGATTGTATGGTTTTGTACACCAGCCCTATATTCTACCATCCTTTCTACCAACCAGGATCTTCTCTTTGGAATTTCTTAAACAGAATCTTACAGTTGAAGAAGACCATATCTTAATATTCAGGAAGAGTTTGGATATGAAGTTTCCTTGGGAGGAAGGGACATATGTTGTAAATATTAGGAATGCTTTACCCATAATTGATAATTTGCTGAAGAGCATTGGGTTTTCCTTAGGAACTACAATTAATTATGATCCACATCAAGTGATTTCCAGAATAAGACAAGAATATAACAACAAACCTTTTGAACACAGTGAATTAGTTGGACTCAGGGAGGAAGCTAACTGGGAAGATTATCCTGACAAAAATCCAGACAATGTTAGCATGGAACAAGACTCTGTATTTTCTTTGCCTATGAATTATTCTCCTCCCATGGATTTTTCTAATATAGTTGCATTTGCTAGCAATGTTTCATCGTTAATAAGTTTTTCAGGGACTTCAAAGAAAAGAGAGCATCCATCCTTTATAGACATTGAAGAAATAGATACTGCTAGCACACCAAAGAAGTAGAAGATTGAACAAGAAGGACAAATGGTACAGGTAAATAAGAGTAGTGTGAAAGACAAGCAGAAGCAAGAAAAACAGAAACGGGAAAAAAACAAAGTAGCTAGTTTAAAACTTAAAGAATATGTTTTTGATGGATTAACTCCAAACAAGTATTCATCAAAGGAGAAATGGTTTAATACATACAGGGAAAAAGATGATAAAATTTTTGATGAGACATTGAAATTGTATGAAGAGGTAAGATAGTTTCCCAAGCCAGATATGACATTGAATACTATAAGAGATCATGCCAAAGATACCCTGAGTATGGCCATGACTGTAGGAAACAAAGTATCAGAGGTGAATGTAAATTTAGAAAATATCCTTACTACATATATGATACATTTTCATAGGGAAACAGGTGATATTTTATATACAAGACTACTCAAATGTACATTGTAGGTATCTAAGTTGGATTCAAATAAAAAGAAAGCTCAGGACCTTTTAAGGAAGGAAAACATTGAGAATAAATCCCTTTGAATCAAGATTAAAAATTTGCAGGATGATTTGTTGAAAGTTGATGGGAAATCAGATAAAGGAGAAGTGGCTCAAAAGTTATTTGATGAGAAAGATAAAGAGGTTTAGGTGCTGAAAAAGAAATTAAAAATTCCTTCAACTTGGCTAATTCAGACTTAACAATTAATAGAGTTTGAGAAAGAAAAAGAAGCATTAAACACTGAACTAACAAATTGCAAAGCCAAGTTGTTAAATCTTGAAGAAAAGGAAAAGCAGTGGGAAAAATATGCTAAGCTTCTAGTAGAAAGTGAAAAGGATTTAAAATTTAAGCTAGTAGCCAAAGAGAATGAATTACAAGAAAAATCTGAAGAAATGGTAAAGCAATCTACTGTTCCTTCTGGAGACACAGATGCAACATCTCTCTCTAAAGAAATGTCTTAGGTGAACCAAAAGGATGTAGAACTTATGGGGTTGAAGCAACAAAATTAGAATCTGGAAGATATGCATTTTAAAAAAGAATAAGAGAAGAAGAATCTTAGGGAGAAATGTCAAGAGTTAATAAAACAAAATTCCAAGTTATCAAAACAGGTGATTGGCCAAATGGCCTTACAAGGCGCTAGGAATTTTATTTTGGATGAAATTATTAGAGAGGCCATGTTATACCCAAATCCTGTCACCAGCATGTGATAATATCTCTAACACCTTTATTTTCCCTCAATACCAAAGTTGATGTGAAATTAGTGCTCTAGATGTTGATCATACATATAAAAATCCAACACCGCTCTTACCCTTAAGCTTATAAGAAGTACCTTATACAACACCGCCTGAGTTATGTGGAAGATAGGTGGTGACACCACCTTTCACCTTTGTTTTTCGCATGGTTCTCACCTTGCACTACTCTATCATAAGGGAGTATAAGTAGTGCCCTTGGTAAAAAGTGAAAAAAAGGAGGTTTCGCAAAGCTTCTAGAAAAAAGCTTCATGGATATCCTTATCCCTACTCACTTGGGTCAGTTAAGATCGATATCCATGATTTGGGGATCTCATGGCCACCTCACCCACCTATTTCTCAACCATTCATATCCCTTTGATCCCTATAAAACTAGGCTCATACTCCATGGTTTAGGGGAGAAGAAAATAGTAAAGTTATGCTGCTGAATTAACATCCTAGCCTAATCCATTAGATAGCATAGAGGAGCAAGTTGGAGCTATTGGGGATGAGGTGTTAGTATTGTGAAGGAGTGCATCGACACTAAGGAGAAAGGTTGTAAGCTATTTCATTCATCCATTAATGCAAAGTTGGTTCCTTTCCCATATATCTATTGTGTTATAATCTCACATGTGTATTATCAGATTCCTTAGTCACTGATATGGATCTATGGATAGTTTTCTGGTATATTTGATGCTTTCGTGTGTTTGATGTGTTTATGCAGGTTTTCCATTAGATATCTTATTCTAGGAATCTATAGTTTCTAGGGAAAGTCTTCCGACCTAGTTGTGACTCATTTGTTCTGGATCTGAACCATTCAGACTAGAGGAATAGCTTATGTCCGCAGAAGGCATGATATTCCTCATAACAAACCTGGCCACTCTGTGGGGGACTACAAGCTTCAGTTGATCTGACTTCCTCAATCTTCTAACACTTGTCCGAATCCAAGCTCTAGTCTTCAATATTTTCAGTAAGATCTACCATCTGACTTATTGAATTTTTGGTTTGAAATCATCATATCTTTTTAGATCTGAGTCACCTTGACTTTATATACTCTATATTACCATTGATTCATCAGTTTTAATATTGTTTTTGCAACTTCTAACTTGATTTTTTTGCTCTCCTTTTGTTCTAGGTTTTTACAAGGAAAATCTCATGTGCTTTGGGAAATACACAGTGCCAGTGCCTACACTTAGTTACCCATAGGAGGTGTCACTGCCTGAGTCAAGTGCTCAAGAAGTGGTGCTGCTTCAAAAACCACTCTGTTAGTGTCCCCTTCAACGTGGTTCCAGGTAGATCTTGTTCCACACTTTGCTTTTTTTTTCCCAAAAGTAGATTTTGATTTTTCTTTCATCCCTGTACTATCAAGGATTGTTTGTATAAATATGAGTGTTCATGGTTGGAATTTTTTGCTGGTAATACCTTGTTTGGTTAAAAAATCCAACAATTAGGTTAGGCTTGTTTACCATTCATTACTTCCATGCTTGTTGGTTTCGATTTTGAAAGGAATAATTGAAAGTGTTGTTTCAGTTAGGTCTCTTTTTGTTCATTGATAAAGACTAAGAAAAAGGTTGCTTGATCTTTTTCTTGTTTTCATTTTTCCAGAGAGTTAGTGGGAGACTTCTTTTTTCCTTCAAAAATAATTTTTTTTGTTGAGATTAGCTCATTGTTTTTATCGATCTTAAGTCACTGGACCTCTGATTAGCTTCATAAGCTTTCAAGATTTATTTGTTCTTTTGTTTTTGTTGCATCATTGTCTCATCAAAAGAAAAAATATCAATAGTTTAAGTTATATCTTTCCATGTTTTAGAGAAAATTTGAAAAAATAGATTGCATATGCATATTGAGTGTTGGTTGTTTTTCTTTTAGAAAAAGAGACTCTATCCCATCTGATTGCTTTCAAAAAACTAGTTTGGAGTGTGTTCCTTGTTTTATTTCTTGGATCAAGATTCATTTAATATAGTTGTTTGAGAATTTTTTGGTTTCAAAGAAAAATTGAAAAGAAAAAGAATATCTCTCCTTCACATAATTAGGCATAATCTGAATGGTAAAGTGAATGAACGTGCATTTCATATTTTCATGGTTTTACTTCTTCTGTCAAAATATCATGCATTCACCTAACCGTCCACTTTAAAATTAACGATAGGTTTAGGACTAAAAATTGTATAGAAATTTGAGTGATAGGTTAGAGATCTGTTCGAGCGTCGTTAAACGTAGGAGCTATCATTACTTTTCTGCACTACAACTCAGGACTCGTGAGATTCTTCCATGTACTATCGGTATATCGAACAACCTTTCACGTACCCTTGAGGTATATAGAAAGGTGCTTCATGTACTCTATTGTATATCAGAAGTCCCCTTGTGAAAAGTTGTGCATTAGACATAACTACTACCAATTTGAGCTCCCACATACCTTGCATATATCAGGAGACCCCACTAAGATACCCTGTCCATCTAAGAAAAACCCTTTGGCCATCTTGTGTGGAGAAATACACCAAAAAAAACATTCACGGAGATTTCTATGCACGTACCCTTGTGGTGTATTGCGAGTTACACCTACTTGATAATCCTGGTGAGAGACCGACTATTTGAGCTCCTCCTATCATTTAAGTTTGCTTGTTGGCCTGTAACTTGAGTAGGAGAATTTTTTTTGTGTGTTATTAGTTTTGAGACCCTAGTTTAGTTTACTAACTGATACCAATATGGCTGAGTTTCAGTTGAGATGATCCAGAAGGAATCGGGTCTTGCCACCCGATTTTCCTCTTGTTACAAGAGAAAGTCCAATGGAAGCCATCGACCAAGGAGTTGCAACTACTTCCCACCAGGAAAAAAATATGGTTGTAGAAAGTGGAGACCAATTCACTTCTTATATTAATCCCTTGGTTCAATATCCTCTTATGGCTAATACTTCCTTTCATCCAAATATGGAAGGTCATACCAATAGTCCTGTTCCACCTAAGTATGGCCCAGATGCTCTATTTTGGAGGACTTCTATGGGGCAGTAAATTGCCTCACTTGGGGTAAATAGGCCCTCTCCTGAACAATATTTACCAAGTGAAGAAGAGTATAGAAAAATCCAAGTATCTATTCACCGTGCATGATATTTTCAGGAAAGAATGCAAAGATTAGATACAATCTTAGAAACCCCCATACCTCATAAAGAACCTCTTTCAGTTCTTCTTTCTCGTAATACAAATCCTTGGACTCTAGTTGAAATTAAACCTTCTTCTGATGGTCATCTAGCATATGGTGAGACTTCTCGCAATCCAGGTCAAACCTCCAATTCTGCCCCTGCAGTTTTGAGTTCTACGTCTGTCTCTAGTCATCCCATATTTTCTATGGATGGGGGGAAACCTTCAGTTCCAGTAGTGTCTGTACCTTCTAACATTGGGGGGAAACCCTCAACATGAATTATGTTACGCACTTATGGAATTGTTACAAATAATAGGAAAATCTATACTACAGGACAATCCACAGTATATGTCTTTCCCACCAACACAAATGTGGTAAACCCTCCTTCAAGTTTAGGTCATCCCTCGGTGGAACAACCTGTATTTCATCATCCCTCATGGGGTTATGGTTATCCAGCAAAACAAATTCCTGTAGAAAATATGAATTATCAACCCACCCCTATGGGAATGTCTTATACTCGGATTCCATACCCTAGGAATACTTTTATATCATGTGGGAAACCCAACTGGTCTTATATGCCAGTGATGGGAGGAATACCTATTCATACTGCTGGCAGTGCTAGAGGACCACCTTATGGCGGTCCTCCTCCCAGAGGTCCTAGGGATCCTGGTGGTCCTCCTCCTAGTGGTCCTGGGGGTCCTAGCATCCCTCCTCCTGGTGGTCTTGGTTGTCCTAGTGGTTCTGGTGGCCCTCTTCCTAGTGGTCCTAGTGGTCCTATGGATTCTAGTGGCCCTCCTCCTGGTGGTCCTAGTGGTCCTAGGGGTTCTAGTTGCCCTCCACCTGGTGCTCCTGGTGGTCCTAGAGGTCTTGGTAGGCCTCCTTCTAATGGTCCTAATAGACCTAATGGTCTTGGTGTCTCTAGCGGCCCTAACCATGGAGGTCAATCTTTGGGAAATACATCATCACATCAGACGTTTCAACAACCTTTGTATTAGTTAACTTACAACCCTACTGGTGGTTACATGCCTTATCAATATTACCAGTACATGGAACCCAATCGTTAGTTACCTTTCCTAGCAACTTTGGACTTACCTGATTTGTCCAAGTTGATTAATGACCCCATTCAACACAACCCTTTATGGCCTGCTATTCCAATAAAGCTGCCATCGGACATTCTAAAATTCGATGGTAAGCAGGGAGATGATCCCAAAAATCACGTTATGAATTTTCATCTATGGTGTTCGTTGAACTCCTTAATGGATGATTCTATTCGATTGAGACTCTTCTAGTGCACTTTGACTGGTATGGCCGTGAAGTGGTATATTGAACTTTGATGCCACTCATTTGTGGATTTTAGTGCATTGAAAACTATCTTACTCACACACTTTCAACTACCCATTCATTATGAAACAGGTACAGACCTTTTGACCTATCTATGTCAAAACACCTCCACACACATATCGAATCATATCCATGAGTGGAGAAGGTAGAGAAGGCTCATTAAATATCCTATCCCAAACCAACTCTTAGCTGATTGGTACGAAGTCTTTGTTTCCACCCATTGCCTGATATGTGGCTATGGGCGGTGTTTTCACTGAAGAGAAGGCTACCAGTCGCGCTCAGTATCTGTATTTGGTATATTTCGAATCTAAAACTTTGTATGACCTTATTCCTCAAGCTCCTCATCCTAGCATGGACCTGACTAACCCACCTGCATAAATTATTGTCCATGGGGTTGTCGGTTCAATCCAGACCTCATCAATGGCTAAACCTGCCAAGCAACCCAATGCTTCTGCTACTACTCCTTCAAATCCTAAGTTTCCCACCGAGGTAAATGCTATTCAAATTACGCAAACACCCGATAATAATAAAAAGAAAGGTAAAGGTAAAAACAAGAAACCTGGAAACCAACAAGAGAACCTAAAACCTACAACCAATTAGAATGATAAAGGGAAGAGAAAAGAAAAATATCCATGTCTGTTGTGTGGAGGGGATCACTTCACAAAGGACTATCCCCATCATGAAGAAATCAATAAATTTTTGAAAACTAACCCTATGCCAGTAGTTCTCATTGATCCTTTCCCTTCTCAGCAAAAATTGATAGACCACGTGTCTAATCAGGGAAATTCGCATGATGTCCTCATAAATTGTTAATTTCCAAACTCAAAGTCAGAATTATGATAAACCTACAGATAAAAAAGAAGATAATTCTTCTTTAGAAAAATCTTCCCCCATGATTTCTCTCACGTCCTCATCTAATGGTCCTCTAACTATCGAGAAACCTAATCTCAACATGATTTTACATCCGCGCAAGAGTACTCTTAGAAAGTTTGTTTTTAATCCCAATGCCCAAGCTGCACAGTTCTATAACGTTGTTGAATATCTCACTCAGGCACCATGTGCAATGTCTACCTTGGAAGTGTTACCACCTAAGTTGTACTTAGTGGTTTTTTATCCAGTGAGCCTGGTAAATCGGACAAGGATAACTTCTTCGGACTTCAGAAGACCTTTAGTCTTACTTTCGGGAAGCTTTGTTGTACTATATCACATGTTCATACCCCATGGGGGAATTTTAATAAATGTTCTAGCATCATAGTGTCTGTAAAAGAATCGGTCTCTTAAACTTTATTTGTCAATACAATCAGCCCAGGGTGTTTTTTCCCTTGGTTATTATTGGTTGTTGAATAAACAACTAATAATTTCTGAGTTTTTCACTCCATACCTCCAAAGTTGGGGTGGTTGGCTTGGCATTTAGGCCTATTGAGGTTATTAGAGTCTATGTGTCAATGTATTAACATGCTAGGCATCATCGTCAAGTCATATGAACAAGTCTAAGTCCCCCTAGGTTTTTTCAACTTTTTTAATTTTTTAATTTTTTCAATGTTTTTTATTAAAATTTAATTTTTCCAAAACTTAGGCTATTTTTTAATAGTTTAATTGGAAAAATTGATTTTGTAATAAAAGTGGGCCAAATAATCAGTTTCATTCATGTAGGTGCTCATTTTCAAGCTAAGAGCACCATGTAAACCCATGGACCCATTATTTCCTAGTTTTGAGTGATTTTCCGTCACCCAGGTCAGAAATCCCCAAAAATCAATTATTGATTATTTTAATTAATAAATTGATGAATAATGGAGCAAATCCAGAATCATAGATTAGTGGATTCTCAGCCAATTTGATTGAAATCAGTCAGATATGAACCATATTGACTGGATCTGACAAATCCTTGACTGAAGGAGGTGATCAAATTAGATCCAGAGTTTATATTCAACATCCTTTATGGGGAATTTTTCCCTACCTCTCTCCTCCACAAGTTTTGGCTCATCTGGATGAGTTTTGGGGGATGCTTCAGTCAACAAGTTGAGGTGTTAGTCAAATCAGCTCTCCGATTGACAATTGCACTCAGTGAGACTCAGATTTGGCTTAGTTCAGCTTCAGATCTGCATTGATTGACTCTCCATCAGCTAATTTGATCTATCTCCTTGGGATTTGCGCCCCCCTGGGCTGGATCTCCCAGTTTTTGTATATATCCAGGCACAATCTCCCTCTTCCAAGCTAGTTAGAACCGGGATTGAGGTGTTG
Organism: Pseudotsuga menziesii; assembly: GCA_001517045.1. Taxonomy (NCBI): domain Eukaryota; kingdom Viridiplantae; phylum Streptophyta; class Pinopsida; order Pinales; family Pinaceae; genus Pseudotsuga; species Pseudotsuga menziesii. Next base: position 136,534 of record LPNX010628517.1, read on the forward strand.
CTGCTATTGTATTGTTGTTATTGTTCACTTGAAATAAAGAGAAGCTTTGGAGGCAAGACGGTGTTATGCCATTGTATGCATGGATGATTATTGCCATTTTTTACTGAGGTAACCTGTATCTATGTTCATAATTTGTTGATTCCTTGTGGATTCATCGCTAACATTGATAATAAGATTATTATAATCTTGATAGGAAAGGTGATTTTCAATAAGTTTATTGGCCATCTCTTTCCTTTGATGCATGTTTAGAGATCTAGATTTAGCATGTTTTATAATTTTATATGCATGTTGTTCTGAATCTCTGTGTATGTACTAATCGGATCTCACAAATATTTCAGCAAGTCTTTGATTTCAGCTAAGCTACAGGTTCCTATATTGGAGAGGATGCTGATCTAGTTTGCTTCTTCACTCTCTCCAAAACCTTCCAAAGGCATAGTCCCTTGACATTCCACCTGAAAGCTCCACAGTGGATCTTCAAGGCTACCAACATTTCTCTCCTCCTCTTCCTCCTTCAAAATCAATTATTTTACCTGGTTACTTTGTTCATAGATTTGATATTGTTCAGATCTATTATCTTAAAGTAAATTTAACATAGATCTATCTTCTCATAGCCCATAATCTAGATCTTGTTCTTAAAAGGTTTCATAAACATTCTACATCTAGCTTTAGGGAAATCGTCCTTTTGCATGGAATTTTAAAGAGAATTTGTAGCTTGCATGCATTAGATTTCTGTTTTTTGTTATAAAATATAAATCTAGCAATCAGTGTGTTGAGGCCTGGAAATTCGCAGGCGACAACAGAAAGGGATTCTCCCCAATCAACGTTCCCAACTAGCCCATTGACTGTTTGGTATAGGGAATCCGTCCGATTTGCGGTCCGGCGACAGTAGGTCAAACACAAACAAAGGCTTTATTTGTATGGGGTAGAATCCATCTAATCACCTTAGAACAAGGGAACAGCTCTGGTCTTATGGCCACTTTCATGATGGCGGATCTCTCTATGTTTGCATAGATTGGTTCTTCTTCTAGACCCATGTCGGGGACCTCCCTGCGGGAAATCAATCTGTATATGTCACCCCATTTGTACTCAGGCTCCACACCAAAAATACATTGGGTATCTTCATATATATACTCAGTCTTTGTGACAACCTCTATTTCTGGTTGTTCTTCGACCGCAAGGGCCTTCTTCTTCCGTCTTTTGGACATAGTGGGCTCGGCTTCTTCCTGCCATATATATAACATTGTAGTATTGAGGCATTTAAAATGTATACATTTACAAGACAGAGAACAACCCTTTATTTTATCTATGTACATCATGGCAGCAACTAGTTGATGAAACTATAATATAAGTTTGCATATTTGACTAATCAAACGCACACTACTTCGTGCTTCTGTCTATATGATGCAAAACATTTTGTATGATATTTACAACATCCATCAACCATCTTCAGAATAGCAATAAAATTACATCCATATGCAAAGTGCCAGTTTTATGTACTTAATGTGAAAGCAGGCAGAGAAACCAATGCATGTATGCACAATCCAACAATGCCCTAACTATCAGAATTACTATCATAAACAGACTAAGTCCTGTGCAATATAGTGGGAAATCATCTCGCAGTGCCGATTTTCCTATGAAAACAATTGGCAAGGCAAATGTATGGATCTCAAAGCAAAGTGCAAATGCACTGTCATCAATGTGGTCTATTGCACAGTAAATGAAGAAATGGGTTATCCATATAAAGATCATGCTAGTCGTTTAAACATTTTGACCACAATGTTGTTCGTGGGAGATGATCACATCAACTCGAAAATATGTTGCGGGCTTTAACAACATTTTCTGCATACGACGCTCTCATTAAACTCACTATCCATGCTATCCTCAAATCACAAACCACTACAATGGCACAGCCTAGGGTTTCAGACAGCCGAGACAGACGGACTACGTTGAACGGCGCGGGAAAAAGGTTGGGGTTTGAAATCGGGCACATATACTGGGGAAATTGACCGGCAGAGGAACCATTAAACCACAAGAAAAAAATCACCGCAAACACTTTTGGACATCATCATCATAAGGGAAAACCAGGTGTAGGCAGCATAATGGCCGCCTGCACCGTGCCTTCGTCCACTGCGCGCAGGGCGAAAAAAAAGATAATATGCGGGTTTTAAAGAAAACCGCCCATCCCCCCTAACTGCTATCAGTTAACCTAACCGAAAAATTTCAATATGAAGGTGCACAACACTGGGCGGAGAAGAAGAAATGACTACGGCAAACCAAAACATGGGTAGACCCTTGTGCGTCTGTAAAATGGGGTTTTCCTAAAGCACTTAACCGCAGCCAACAAAACTCTAAACAGCACAAGACATGGTAAGAAAAACCGCCTACCTGGAAATCCAGCGAAACGGGCGAGTCGATGACGGTTGGAATTTTACTTCTGCCACCTGGAAGCTGGTACAGCGACAACAAGACCTTCACCCCCTCCAAAGAACGACAGCTCAATGCTATAGTGCTTACCGCGACAATGCTCGACAGCGACAAATAACAATAACAAAAAAAAAACCAAACTGTCGCCCCCGTATATATAAACCTTTCACACGTGCGAGGAGAGCATAAATCGGGCGTCAGAGGGTTTTCATATCGACAGTCGAGAGTGATACGCCTTCCACAATGGCGGACGGGCACAACGTTTATCACACCGGGTGCATACGTATGGCGGGAAAAAAATCGGCTGATCGGCTGTCGGACGGCTCTCCAATCGGCAGACGAAAACTCAAAACCATCCGCAATGGCGGTAGAAAAGAACCTGAAAGCTTTCAAATTTGTTACACGCATCGGATGTCAGAAGGATCTCAAGTCGGAGAACGAAAGTCCAACTCCCTCCGCAATGGGAAAACAAACACGGTAAAAAGGTTTCGACTTAACATTTTAAAATCATTCGAAAACACATAAGTCGGGAGAAAACTGGAAGTCGACTTCAAAAGCTCATCCGCAACGGCGGAAAACAAAGCAAAACAACCTCCGATTTTGACAGGCTTCAAGTACGTTCAACAACAGCAATCCGACTAGTTTCCAAAGGATTTCCAAGGCTTCAAGCATTAAAACATTCTGAGAAAACAATGCATCAAAGTAGGGAAGGAAAAACATGCTAATCCAAAACAAAGGAGGGTCCCAGAAATTTTTAGAATTTTGGGAAATTGTTGCAGCTGCAACAATTGGTGACTACCTGGTGAACCCCATATTTCTAACTCTTTTCCTAGCTCAAGACTGTCTGATTAAAATCAAATTCTTTTAGATGTATGCATTCCTAAGCCAGCCCAAATTATGCATTAAGTTACTCAAATGAAGCCTATTCTTTCGGGAGAAGGTAACATCAGCAGTGTTTTAGGTCTGAATAACTCTTTTGAGGCCAAGTATGTGAGGTTTATTTTGCCTGTCCTTAGGTAGTTTCCAGCTTGGACACCACAGGATTGTAATAGATAGTAAGCAGTATAATCCTTTTGTTCCTCATTCCCATGTCAATTTGCACTTTTGTGCTATTTAAATTTTATTCCTTTGATATGAGTCCTCCTGCAGGCCTTTCTTACTGAACTTTAATTCAGGATCCTCTATCCCATAGTGTCCTTTTGTGTGAACAAGATACTTCATATTTTAATTCATGGATGGAGAGGATCTTGTGGCCATTTAGTATTTCATGCTTATCAAGCTTTGTTTTGGTATGTCTTATTCCTTTCAGGAGTTTTGACTCTTGATAGCTTTTAGCTTTTGTGCCATTATGGCATGGGATTATTTATATATGATATACTATCTTACTCTGCTTCCTTTCCATGGATCTTATGCTGTCACCCCCTTGGATATTAAAATGTGAGGTGGACAGAGCCTCGAAATAGTATTCCAGACCTCTTTTACTTCTGAGTTATTTACAGGGGTTAAGTGAGACTTCAATGAATGCATGCTAGTTAGGAATACAGTTACTAGAAGAAATTCTATGCTTTAAAGCACAGTCTTTCACTCAATATTTTGGTTAATAAAGAACCTTGATGTTCCCATTGCAACCAAAAGTTTGCCTCTTTATTCAAAACCAAAAGGAAAGAAAGCAAAGTACTAAAGGAAAACATCAACAAAACAAATAACCAAAGAAATAAAAACATCAAAACATTAAAGTAAGAAAACCAGTACCTAGTAAAAACAAACAATTTATTTATGTACAAAAAGAAAAACAAAAGAAAACAAAAATTTTGCCCATTCCTGAAATTTTAAAACTAGAGGACTAAGGAATGAGCTAGACTTAGACATGAGTTACCTAACCATGGTCCAATTGTGCTATTATTGAAATGGAACCCATATCTAAAATATTGCAGTCATCACTTTCATCCTGAGGGAGTTGAAGGAGCTCAGGCTGAGTGTCCATCACAGGACTAGCCCTTTTTGAGGAATGATGTCTTAGCTTAAGCTCAGTCAGGTAGTTTCCCAGGATAGACAGCGAACTCATTGCCTTCTCCTAAATTAGTGACAGTATACTTCATGTATGGTTCTCTCATCATTTTTATTGGATTTGGGGTACCTTTGAGAGGTAACAACAGGTGAGACCAACCCGAAGCAAAATAACCTTTCAACCTGGCAGTCCAATCTCTGTTAAGAATGAGCCCATATCCCCTTGGTATGTCAGCCACTATAATATCAATGAATTGGCATATCTTGTTGTTTGCAGCCAAACAGATGAGGACATTCTTCATTTCTCCCACCACCTTGACACCTGTGTGATCTAATTGCGTTACTTCATGAGGTGTGGACTCTAGCTGTCCATTAATATTTTTACAAATATCAAGGGGCATCACATTCACTGCTGCTCCAGAGTCTACTAAGCAATTATGCACATTGTAATTCAGCATCTCTAGAGTCAAGAAAAAAGGTGGGGTGTCAAGGTTTTCTTTCCAACCTGGTTCTTGGTCTTCTTTCCCTAGTTGGTTTTGAGTAGGTATATCCTTTGTTAACTCTTGAGTTTCATCAAATTTTTCCCCACTACCACTTGTCTGTTCATCTACAAGTTCGACAGTCTCAATGATTTGCTCGGTCCTCTAGTTGAGGGTAATGCTCTTATGCGTTTTTCCTTCGTCCAACTTCTTAACATTCTCCTGCACATTGTTAATTTTATAAACCATTTCATTTTCTTGGTACATGACTCCCATGTCCTTTGTGGTTGTAGATGTTCATTCAGATTTAGGAGTGTCATCTTCAATGTCAAATAGTGAAATACCATTCCATGAGAACATAGTATCATCCTCTGGTTTTCTTATGATCTGTTTCTCCTTTTCTTCTGCCCCACTATCCTTAATCAATTTAGGGTCCAACAACTTGTTTATCACCAATGTCATTGAATGTAACCATTGAGGACACTTCTTCTCAGAATGAGGTTGTTGGTGAAAGGTACAGAAATTATCCCCTCCCACTTCTGTTATGTTTATGGATGCCGAATTGGAAGGAGGAACTTGCCATTGGTCGTTTTTTTCTCTTTTCGGATAGTGAGGCTTATAAGATTTCTAGATGTCTGCTTCCCTTTCCAGATCTATTATTCGGTTGGATAATTTCTGGAGCATTTTCATCATTCCATGATAATCATGTGGTTGATCTTCTCTAGGTTTTGACAGCAATGAGATTCTTCCCATCTTAATCTTGTCTTCAAGTGAATCAGGATAATCTTCTACAATCTCACCTTCATCCTCTACCCTTTCAGACTCTTCATAAGTCTCTACCAGTGTAGCTTGACTTTCATCTTGGCAAACATGGCCAATTCAGGTCCCAGGGCTGAGGTGTAATACTCAATTAAAACCTTGTCTGAAGGTCTGTCAACTGCAGAAAATTTTTTTAGGTACATTGAAAATCTCTGAGTGAAACTATGTACCTTTTCATTCTTCTCTTTTCTTAAGTGACCAAGATCTTTCATCAATGAGGCATGCATTTTTAGGGTTGTATATTTGCTTCTGAAAACTCTCTCAAAGGTCTTCCAATCAGGAATGGAGTTTGTAGGCAGACTGAAATACCAAGATGTTGCTGCTCCTTTCAGAGTGTGTGGGAACAGCCTACAAACCACATCTTCATACTCCCCAGCCCTTAGCCCTTCTAATGCTAGGTAAAAGCTTTGGAGTTGATCATCGACAGCAATCCCTTCCTCAGGGTCAAACTTAGGCAAAAGCTTGTCAAAGGCTTGAGGTAGATTATGCAAAGGAGGTGTTAGCTTCAAGGGAGATCTAGCTCTCCATGCCGGCAGAGGGTTGCGTTGATTACCATCCATGAACAAAGGTAAACAAATAAGTCGCTGGGAAAAACAATCCTTCAAGGATAGTACCAGAATCTGCAAATTCTAGAGTTAGGTTGCAAGCTTCGAAACATCTGCTGGTAGGATAGTCTCGGGGAATTAAGTTCCACGGCCAGCCATTTACTGGCGGCCCTCCTTCTAGTGCTAGAACTGTTGAGGCCTGGAAATTCGCAGGCGACAACAGAAAGGGATTCTCCCCAATCAAAGTTACCAACTAGCCCGTTGACTATTTGGTATAGGGAATCCGTCCCGTTTGCGGTCGGGCTACCGTAGGTCAAACACAAACAAAGGATTTATTTGTATGGGGTAGAATCCATCTAATCACCTCAGAACAAGGGAACAACTCTAGTCTTGTGGCCACTTTCATTATGGCGGATATCTCTATGTTTGCATAGATTGGTTCTTCTTCTAGACCCATGTCAGGGACCTCCCTGCGGGAAATCAATCTGTATATGTCACCCCATTTGTACTCAAGCTCCACACCAAAAATACATTGGGTATCTTCATATATATACTTAGTCTTTGTGACGACCTCTATTTCTTGTTGTTCTTCGACCGCAGGGGCCTTCTTCTTCTGTCTTTTGGACATAGTGGGCTTGGCTTCTTCCTGCCATATATATAACATTGTAGTATTGAGGCATTTAAAATGTATACATTTACAAGACAGAGCGCAACCCTTTATTTTATCTATGTACATCATGGAAGCAACTAGTTGATGAAACTATAATATAAGTTTTCATATTTGACTAATCAAACACACACTACTTCGTGCTTCTGTCTATATGATGCAAAACATTTTGTATGATATTTACAACATCCATCAACCATGTTCAAAACAGCAATAAAATTACATCCATATGCAAAGTGCCAGTTTTATGTACTTAATGTGAAAGCAGGAAGAGAAACCAATGCATGTATGCACAATCCAACAATGCCCTAACTATCATAATTACTATCATAAACAGACTAAGTCCTATGCAATATAGTGGGCAATCATCTCGCAGTGTCGATTTTCCTATGAACACAATTCGCAAGGCGAATGTATGGATCTCAAAGAAAAGTGCAAATGCACTGTCATCAATGTGGTCTATTGCATAGAAAATGAAGAAACGGGTTATCCATATAAAGATCATGCTAGCCGTCTAAACATTTTAACCACAATGCTGTTCGTGGGAGATGATCACATCAACTCGAAAATATGCTACAGGATTTAACAACATTTTCTACATACGACGCTCTCATTGAACTCACTATCCATGCTATCCTCAAATCGCAAACCACTAGAATGGCACAGCCTAGGGTTTCAGACAGTCGAGACCGATGGACTGCGCTGGACGGTGCGGGCAAAAGGTTGGGGTTCGAAATTGGGCACATATACTGGGGAAATTGACCGGCGGAGGAACCATTAAACCACAAGAAAAAAATCACCGCAAACACTTTTGGACATCATCATCATAAGGGAAAACCAGGTGTAGGCGGCATAATGGCCGCCTGCACCATGCCTTCGTCCACTACACACGGGGTGAAAAAAAAGATAAAATGTGGGTTTTAAAGAAAAACGCCCATCCCCCCTAACCGCTATCAGTTAACCTAACCGGAAAATTTCAATATGAAGGAGTACAATGCCGGGCGGAGAAGAAGAAACGGCTATGGCAAACCAAAACATGGGTAGACCCTTGTGCGTCTGTAAAACGGGGTTTGCCTAAAGCACTTAACCGCAGCCAAAAAAACTCTGAATGGCCCGAGACATGGTAAGAAAAACCGCCTACCTGGCAATCCGGTGAAACGGGCGAGTTGATGACTGTTGGAATTTTACTTCTGCCACCTGGAAGCTGGTACAACGACAGCGATACCTTCACCCCCTCCAAGGAACGACAGCTCAACGCTATAGTGCTTACCATGACAGTGCTCGACAACAACAAATAACAATAACAAAAAAAAAACAAACTGTCCCCCCGTATATATAAACCTTTCACACGTGCGAGGAGACCATAAATCGGGCGTCGAAGGGTTTTCATATCGGCAGTCGAGAGTGATCCACCTTTCGCAACGGCGGACGGGCACAACGTTTATCACGTCAGGTACATACGTATGGCGGGCAAAAAATCGGTCGATCGGCCATCGGACGGCTCTCCAATCGGGAGATGAAAACTTGAAACCATCCGTAATGGCAGCAGCAAAGAACTTGAAAGCTTCCGACTTTATTACGCGCGTCGGATGTCGGAAGGATCTCAAGTTGGAGAATGAAAGTCCAACTCCCTCCGCAACGGGAAAACAAAAACGGTGAAAAGGTTTCGACTTAACATTTTAAAATCATTCGAAAACACATAAGTTGGGAGAAAACTGGAAGTCGACTTCAAAAGATCATCCACAACGGTGGGATAAAAGATCAACAAAGCATCCGATGCCCAATCACAAAGGCGCCCGCCGTAAATACAAGGATCGGCAGTCGGAAGGATCTCAAGTCGGGGGAATGAAAACTTGAAAACAGCTGCAACGGTGGAAAACAAAGAAAAACAACCTCTGATTTTGACAAGCTTCAAGTACGTTCAACAGTAGCAATCCGGCTAGTTTCCAAAGGCTTTCCAAGGCTTCAAGCATTAAAACATTCTGAGAAAACAATGCATCAAAGTAGGGAAGGCAAAACAGGCTAATCCAAAACAAAGGAGGGTCCCAGAAAGTTTTAGAATTTTGGGAAATTGTTGCAGCTGCAACACAGTGCACATCATATTGGCTTCCAAAAAAGGGAAGCGAAGATCCCAAGGAAAGCTTGCTTTCCTTGGTTCCCTTTTTACCTTTTTTTAACTACTTTTAACTTAGCTTTTTTTGGTTAAAAGTAAGCCGACCCAAAGGTACTTTAGATTTCTTTGGGGATATTTTAGTATAATACACTTGCTGTTTTTTAGTAGGTATAACAGAAAATAGGAGGAGCTGTTGTTCGAAAGTGCCTTTTGGGCCTTCTGAATCCCCCCAGGGGTCTCCCTTTTTGACTGAAATCTTTAATTTTTGCACTTTGTAAGCTCTTGGTTTCATTTTGTATAAGAATCAAAAGGCATCATATCAGTTTTCTGATATTGTAACTACTGGTAATAAAAGTAATTTCAAATAGGCTCTTTCGAGCCCATTCCCCATCCCCCCTAGGGGGATTTGCGTCTGTGTCATTTTTTGCTTTCCGTTCATATTTTTTCAATCTAGCATAGTAGTAATTTGTAGGGTAGTATAATTTGATTTAAAATCAATTAAACATTACATTTCTATTGGTTTCAAAGTAACTTTAATACTTAGCCCATGAGCCTCCTTTTGAGCCGAAAGGTGAAGAAAGGTTCATGGTAGTCTAATTAGAAAATTGTGGTTTGCTTATATTTTTATGTTTCATTTGCTATCTTCATTTGTTTTAGTAACCATAATAAAATCAACCCCTCCTTGATTCCCTGATTGAGGTCCACTTGGACTGAAAGAGGTTCTTGGAGGGTTTTCTTTTTAACAAGAACATCCATCTCAATATTTACTAAAATTGACAAGACTCCAGTGTGTATGCTCTGCACTTGGTTGCGGTTCATCCAATTAGACAAGCTATATCAAAATCACTTGAGTGACTAGTATAATTAGGATTCACTCTCCCAAATTGACAAACCATCAAGTGAAAATCCAATACCTAGATCAAACCATTACAGTGGCAAAATACCCAAAGGAAGTGGGAACTTTTGAAAAGTAACCTCGAGGCGCCGATCTCTGTCACACCCTAATGGGTACGTTATGAACAATAGCCCCAGAGACTCCATTCAGCCCACATATTCCTTGCGGGTAGCCATGAAGGTTTAGTTTTGGACATACTCCAAGTACTCTCGGGTATATCTGGAGTCCACCCCTTTGCCTATTTTTGATCAACTCATATTTTCACATTAACTTAAAATGTACCAAGAGGCAATTGCAAAACATTCACTCCATGCACATGCAAGTATATTGATTTCTTTTTGAATCCATTTTAAGGCACTGGTTATTTTCTTGCTATATATATATATTGTGTCTCAACATTGTGATTTCATGCGCTCATTTTGTATCTTGTCATCTATGGTTGTTTAAGGTTCATTCTGAAAGTCCTAAGTAATTCATTCAGTTTAACATCACCATACTAAGTAATTATCCTTAGTAACTTAATAGGATCTACACCCCTTAGCTTCGTTAGGAGTTGAGCCTAAACGAAGGAGTCAAGAAAAAGGTGACAGCCTTGACTCGAGAATTGCCCCTAGGGGCACACCGAGTGGCTTGAATATTTCTGCCACGTGACCCAGGTGTGTGAAAGGCGGCAACACTTTTTGGTGCCGTTGTCGGGGATAAATCTTTTTATTCCTAAGTACAACTTAGCTTAACTTTTTTCTAAACAACTAAAAAGATAAAAAAATTTGATTGATCTAGTCTTTAAAAAACATAAAAATTAAAACTCGATCCATCTGGCGACTCCACTGTCTAACATCCCTCCAAGAATTTCTACCCGAAGAAACTGCCATCAATTATTCAATCCTCTCCCTAATCCCGAAAGTTTTATTAGGTAAATATTGAATAGGAAGACTTCTCGTAGAAACCTTGAAGATTTAGGAGACCAATCCCTCTCAAATATCCATCACATATTTGTAGAGAGTCATGTTCACCAATCTCAAGAGATGATGAAATTATTCAAACCCCTTGAATTTTCTCAGATAGCAGGTGCTCCCCATGCCATTCCAAAAGATGCTATCAAGAAGCTCCCCATATTTTAGGGCAATAATGCCATCACTACCAAGTCTCACC
>LPNX010628517.1:154145-169280 GCA_001517045.1 Pseudotsuga menziesii
GTTTGTGCTTGTCAGTGAGCCATCTGATTTGTATTTTTTCTTGTACACCCACTTGCAGCCAATTGGTTTGGTTCAAATTGGAGGGTCAACCAGCTTCCAAGTTCCATTCTTTATGAGTGCATCATACTCGTTCTGCATAGCTTCTTTCCACTCAAAGGATTCTTCAAAGGAAGTTGGTTCAAATTTAGCAGATAAATTAAATTCACAATCAAATGATACATCCATGTCATCACCTGAATTATCTGCTCCTCCTCCATCTTCATGTCTTTTCGAAATTCTCGTTCCCGTCTTTCCAACTTCATCTGGATGGACACTTTCAAGTGTCTTTGTGGCCCATTTAGGAATCTTCTGTGATGGTCCTGGTTGATCAGCTGGTGGTGCTTCATCATTGATTGATATTCTTTCAATTCTCTCAATCACATCATCCAGTTGAACCTCTTGTTCAAGTGAATTAGTAGGAACTTCTTCATGCAGGGGAGTTGGTGCTTCATATGGAAATTCCAAAGGTTGATCCAGAATAGGAATCCCCCCTTCAAGATTTGGAATTTCATATTCATTTTCATAATAGTTCTTTGGATGAGGATAATTTTCCAGATGATCAAGCTGTCCCTCAATGGACTGGTCATTTTTATTAGTTTCAAGAAAAATGACATCTCTGGAAATAACAAATTTCTTGTTTACCTCATCATATAGATGGTATGCCTTGGAGTATTCTTCGTACCCCAGGAAAATGCACTTTCTGCTTCGAGCACCAAGCTTGTTTCTTTGCTCCTTCGGAATCAAGGCATAACAGGTGGAACCAAAAAATATGAGATGCCTGATTGAAGGGAGATGGCCAAACCACATTTCATGTGGAGTCTTGTCATCAAGAGCATTTGATGGACTTCTATTTCTCAAATATGCTGCACATTTTACTGCATCACCCCAAAACATTAGTTTTATATTCTTGAAAAACATCATTGAGCGAACCATATTAATTATGGTTCTATTCATTCTTTCTGCTACACCGTTTTGTTGAGGATTGTAGGGAACTATAGTCTAATGTCCAATTCCATGTTGGCGAAGATAATTTTCAAAATCATTTGAAGTGTATTCTTTTCCATTATCAGTACGAAGTGTACCAATTTTTGATTGTGCTTGTTTTTCAATCAATGCATGAAAGTCTTTGAATGTTTGAAATGCTTCTGACTTTGTCTTTAAACAGTAAATCCAGCACATTCATGAGTAGTCATCAACAAATGACATAAAGAACTTATTCCCATTTGCTGAAGGAGTTGGCATTGGGCCACATAAATCAGAATGCACTAATTCTAATTTCCTACTTGCTCTGAAATTAGATTCATGGAATGGAAGCTTACTATGTTTCCCTAATATACATGCATCACATTTATTCTTCTCTTTAGGAATGGTGGGCAAGCCAAATACACCATTATTTCTCAACAAATGAAGACTGTTATAATTTAGATGACCAAATATTGCATGCCACAATGAACTAGATGACATATTACCTTCTCCATGCTGAGAGAGGTAGGCATAGTTCTGAAATATTGCGGACGAACCCTTGAGCTTCAGCAGCTTTCCATCTTCATATCCAGTCATGATGACTTGGTTGTCAGAGGACTTTCTTATTTCAACGATTCCATCAAACATGTGGATGGAATGGCCTTGCTGTCGAATTTCCACCATGGACAGCAGGCTTCTCTGCAACTCTGGAAGATAGAGAACGTTCTTCAACAAGAAATCAGGGAATCCAGGCATCTTTAGTCGAATGGTTCCCATTCCTTTTGGTTTAATACTTGACTTATTTGCAAAGTAAACTATGCCATCTATTGTTTCATTCAGTTCTTCAAAACGGTCTTTTCTAAATGTCATGTGTGATGTTGCACCAGTATCAAGCAGCCAACAATCTTTGTAAGATGAAAGAGAAGTCATTTCATTAAATCCAAGATTACAATGTGCAACAATACAAGAATCAGAAAATTTACTAGCATCTTGGTCATCTTTCTTCTGGTTATGCTTGTCTTTGATGGAGTCCCATGAAGCCCAACACTGATCTGATGTGTGCCGATTCTTTCCACAACGCTTGCACTGCAAATCTGATCTTTTGTTTCTGCCCCCTCTGCCTCTGAAATTTCTTCTTCCTCGTCCTCTTTTGCTGCAATCTCCCTTGGAAGGGTCTTTGGATTGGTCTTTGCTAGCTAGGACAACACCAATACTAGATGTCAAAGAGTGCATCTTTACAACTGTTAGTTTACAATAATAAACTTGATATGACAAAGAGATATAGAAAAAATAATAACCTTCCAGGTCTACAGTCTTTGCCAAGGTGAATTACAATCTCAACTTCAAGTTTTAAAAATGATACAATGACAGAGAAAATATTACAACCAACAGTCAACAATTATCTCAACTCTTCGCAGATTTCAAAGTCAAAACTTTATGCAGTCAACATGATGGGCAGAATCTACTTTCACGTAGAATGTGGTCACAACTTCAGTCTTCAAGTGGATGTTTGCAGCAGTCTTCTTTCTTCAACTCGGTCATGACAATTCATTAATAGACAAAAACCATGCTCATACAAAAGTCGGGTCATACAACTACATTATTCTTAATTCATACACATGAAAATCTTCAAATTAATTCAAATCAATAGTCACTTCACTCAGCTCCCATGTTGAGCTCAATGTTTGTCTCTGCCCGCAGAAATAATGATAGCTCAAATGCTGTAAATGTGGTCTATTATGCAGCCCTTTTATAGGGTGAAAAATAACCTTCAAATTAATTAAAATGTCACTTGGTAAGCCGCATCATACTTCATACACAACAGTCACAACATTCATGACAGCATTCATGGGCCTCTTTCATTCAACACAAATGAAAAAGTTTGCAGAATGTACCACTCACACTCCAGCACTAAATTAGGGAAAAATTAGGGTTTTTGTATTTCAATGAACAAAAATGTTTTACCTCCAATCTCATAGCTCGCTTGCAGCATATATCAGTCTCTCAATGGTCTCATATATCACAATGCAATATGTATATCAGTCTATAAAATCACAGGCCGCAGCATATACAATCACAGGCCGCATCAAATATCAGTCACAAGCAGCATACATATTTCTCCAACGCAGTAATCAGTATTCAATATATGATATATATCAATCAATAAAATAAAACTAGAAAGAACCAATTGTTCCTCCAACGCAGCCTTCAGGTAGAAGGCAGCCTTTACTTCACCACGCAGTCTTTAAAATACCACTGATAGGTATTTCTGATATATCAGTCAAGCAGCAAGTATTATATATCAGTGCATATATGCACACCATATCAACACAGTCTTCACTGATAATAACCTCCACACTGGTCTTCACTCTCAACGCAATCTCTCTGTCATGAGATCACGGTTCCAACACAGCCTTCACGCAGGCAAACGCACCAGGGTTCAGTCTTCAGTCTACATGCAGGTGCTCAGGCTTCACGCCAGGCAGCTTCACAGGTTCAGTCTTTAATACACTGGTAGGTCGCAGCAAAAAAATTAGATGCAGGATCCACGCAGGCTCAGATATGGTGGAGGCAGCTCACAAAACAAATTATTGTTTCACACAGACTTTAAACTCATCAATACGACTCTGATTGAGTGAGAAAGGAAATGACGCCAATGTTGCGTGGACAATCAAGACAAGACTATAAACATGCATATGAATCCATCACAATGAGAGTGTTTGGATCGAATGTTCAACCAACGAATACTTTTGATCGACGCATTGATAGATATCTGGTGAAAATTGTTCAAAATATTGTAGATCACATGATTTTCATGTTGAATAAACTCATGTCGACCATTTTGAATGCTTCAACCAATGACTACTTAGTCAACAACTATTTGGGATTCATGAGCAACAACTACCTTGAATCCACAAGCACACAAGCATTATTTAATCTTTTCCTTGCAGGATTCTCTACCTCTCACTTTTCTTACAAGATAATAAATCACAGACCGCAACATAATAAATCACAGGCCACAACATTTCTTACAGGAATGGGTAGATTGCTAGGACTGAGGGAAAAAAACATCGACGCAGATTTGAGAGAGTACATGAAGAAACACCCTAGAATAAACTAACAGATCGCAAGAATTAGGGTTAAGCTAATTCAAGTGTTTTATCAGAGAATAAACTCATGTGAATAACGCATATGGCAGGAGGGAAGAGCAGAGGGCAAACTGGCGATGGGAAGGTAGCCTGAAAGAGCATACTGGCAGGCATAATGTCAGGGCTGAAATGTAGCAGGCAGGAGTTACGGCAGGCAGGCAGCCAAGCTCTGATACCACTTGTTGGTAATAACTCCCGATTCATCTTATTCCCTTACCAAAGCAAATATTTATACATTACAATGTGGCGGTTGAGAACCAGCCTTTTCACCTTCCTATCTATTCATATTCCTATTTATTATTTATTTACAATAATCCCGACAGATTATTCTAACACTTTGTATCATGGAAAAAGGTCCATCATATGTTTCCATGTGATACTCTATCCCAGAGAGGTAGAAGGTACAGATCTTTTCAAGGAACTTTTTTAAACCATTCATACTACCCCTACCATCATGCCACTGCTCTAAAAACATCCAAAGGAAGCTAGGAAAGGAAGTTATACATTTATCAGGAAGGCCTTGATAGAACCAACAACCGGCCTCACCCCAAAAAGTACTAGCAAACATTTCTATCATATTGTCTTCATGAAGAATATTGAAGTCAACAATCAATTGAAGGAAAGATTTGACATGCCAGATAGCCGAGTCACCATAATCTCCATGAAATGTCGGAAGCTAGTTATATGCATCCCCAAAACCATTACAATAGTTAGGAAAACTGAGGATGTTTGAGAAATCGATAGGCTGAAACATTCCGGTTAACTGGGCACCATACTTCTCCTTTAATTCATCTGTATCAAAAATTAATCGTATGCATTTGATATAACGATTAAACCTTGTACTGAAAAGGTGGGGTTTTCAAGTGATGAGCTTTAAAGGTTTTAAAATGTCACATGGGCTCATCTACACACAACAAAACTTTACAAGTTTATGAGATAACAGGGTTTTATCCCTTCAATGGAGTCGTCATGTGAAAAAGAAAAATAAGCATTTATAAATCTTTTCACAAAAATTATTTTTTGCTTTTCTTTGTAAAAATAAAAACTAGAAAAAATTTAGTGGAGTCACCAGATGAAAATTAAAGATCTACTCTAAGAATTCATCAAACAAAGCAAAACAAAAAAGAAGAAAACAAAAGTCGTACTCGGGAATAAAAATATTTATCACCGGCAACGGCGCCAAAATGTGTTGCCGCCTTTCACACACCTGGGTCACGTGGCAGAAATTTTCAAGCCACTCGGTGTGTCCTTGGGGGAAAGTCTCGAGTCAAGGCTATCACCTTGTTCTTGACTCCTTCATTTAGGCTCAACTCCTAACGAAGCCAAGGGGGGTAGACCCTATTAAATTACTAAGGATGATTACTTAGTGTTGTGATGTTTAAACTAATTGAGTTACTTAGGAGTTTGGAATTTAATTATAGATAATCAAAGATGGGAAGATATAAAAGATGAACACATGAAAGCACAATGCTGAGACACAATATATATATAAAACAAGAAAATAACCAGTGCCTTAGAATGGAGTCAAAAATAGAAACAATGTACTTGCATGTGCTTGGAGTGAGTGTTTTGCGATTGCCTCTTGGTATGTTTTAAGTTAAATTTGAAGTGTGAGTTGATTAAAATTAGGCTAAAGGGGGACTCCAGGTATACCCGAGAGTACTTGAAGTATGTCCAAAACTAAACCTTCACGGATACCCACAAGGAATATGTGGGCTGAAATGGAGTCTCTGGGGCTATTGTTCGTAATGTACCCGTTAGGGTGTGATAGAGATCGGCACCCCGAGGTCATTTTTCATAAGTTCCCTCTTCCTTTTTGTATTTTTCCACTGTAAAGGTTTGATCTAGGTGTTGTATTTTCACCCATTAGAGGAAATTTCAACTCAAAATGGGCCTTTTAACTTTTATTCAAATTCCATGTCATCATGTGTTAGCCAATGAAATTGCTTTAAATTTGAAATACCGTATAGTGTTGGAGTAGGGTCCCGCAGCTACGGGAGAAGCTGCCATTTTGGCGGATAAACAGTTTTGGAAAAGATATAAGAGATAAGGTAAATCTATGACACCATAGCATGTTTCTAGCTGCAGATCAGAGCCAAAAACTGTGACTATCGGGACAGAGAAGTCAAAGAAGACGCCGGTACCTCAGCGGCCGAGAAGAGAGAGTTCACCCACTGCATTCAAGGCATCGGCAAAAGACAGGAGGGCTCAGCAACCCTCATAAAGGAAAAAGGGGCAATGAGGCCGAGGTATTGAAGACGAAGGACAGAAAGAGAAACGGTGCCCAGTACCCGTGGTCAGCGCCGGGAAGCATGGAAGACTGCAGAGAGCAGTGGTGTGACGGAAAGCGGCTACTCCAAGTACACATATGTCGATTGTCACTAGTTAGGGTTTTTGGGTTACTGTTGGGACAGGCCCACAGTGCTATAATGGAAAGACCTTCGGGCCTCCTATAAAGGGATGTATTTTGTATTGTAAAAGGTTATCTAGTTAGTCATTGGGTCTTTTAGCTAGTCATACAATTAGAGAGAAAGTTGATCTGTTAGCTCATAGACACTCGTGCATTGGTTTTGTATTCAGTCTATAGTATCTTACTGTAACCAACAGCTGGCTCATAGAAGCATGTATGTAACAATCCACAGGGATTGACACACACACACACACAGAGAGAGAGAGAGAGAGAGAATATTGTAAGAAGGAAATATACAGAAAGAGAAGAGATCTAGGAGAGAAGGGCTCTCGACAGTGAGTGCAGAGTTACCCAGAAGATCTCTAGCTACACAACAGGTTGCAGCAGAACTGTGTACTCTCTCAAGATATAATAAACACAGTTCTGTGGACGTATCTTCTACCCTAGAAGTGAACCATGTAAAACCACTGTGTTATGTGATTATTTCATGTGATTATGCTTTACTTAATTGATAGATGTTATTTGTTACATGAATGTTGCATATCAGTTAGTAAATGTCTGTATGTCTCATTCAGTTACAGCATTATTGAAGGTTAAAGGTGGATTTACATGTATCAAGCGTCTACATATGAGTTTATTAGTGCTTGTTTCACACAGTAATAAGTCATTCTGTTAAATTGTTTCTAGTATACTTATTCAAACAGTAAGTATAGTTTAGGTAGAGTGTGTTGAACTATGGAAGTTCATGTCAGAGTGTTTAATATCTTGTTGAAAGTTAGCCAAGTCATTCCACCCAGTGCAATAGCCTTTGGACCATGAGGGTCGTAGTGGGTCGTACTATAGAAGATATCGCGTTGACAGTAGGCGATATTGCACCGTCAGAGGACCTGCGGTGTGAGATAGCGTAGATCACGGGTTAAGCAGAAGAGAGAGTTGCGCATCGCCGGAGTCGCTGCGATGCGATAGGAGTCCTTCCCCTGTCAGAACCCATGAGGAAGAGAGACTGTGCATCGTGGAGAGAGACCTCACTGGCTAAGAAGAGTTGCGAGACCCCGGGATGCTATAGAACTAGGTCAAAGACACTTGAGTCTTTGGCCAACCCATAATATCACTTCGGGTGAGACTTCAGGCCACTCCGCGGTCTATCGCCGAAAGGGCCAGTGAGCTAGGGGTGTTGTTGGTACATTACAGTAAACCTGGGTCTGCCCAGCAAACCAACATATAGGTCTTAAACACTTTTTTAATATAAATTTGGGGATAGGTATCATAAAAAAAACTACTTTTTTTGTTTGTATTTTTGACATATCCCCCTATGTTTTTACTCAAATTTTGATCAGGAGAGCTCCTTGGATGCGGAATTAAATTATGCATCCAACGAGTACCCACTCAACATACTTTTGACGGACCCCGCTACCCCAAAAACAAGAAATACCTGAAAAAATGAAATGATGATGTCATCATTCCATTTTTTCAAGTATTTCTTGTTTTTGGGGTAGTGGGGTCCGTCAAAAGTATGATGAGTGGGTACTCTTTGGATGCGGAATTTAATTCCGCATCCAACAAGCTCTCCCGATCAAAATTTGAGTAAAAACAGAGGGAGATATGTCAAAAATACAAACAAAAAAGCAGTTTTTTTCTTTTCTTCCTCCAAAATTAGTAAATTTTATTTTATTATTTTAACTATTATTTTATTAGTTCATTTTAGGAGGCCCATTTTGAGTTGAAATTTTCTCTAATGTGATGGTTTGTCAGTTGGGGAGAGTGATTCCTAATTATACTAGTCACCCAAGTGCTTTTGATACAGCTTGACTGATCCAACGAACCACAGCCAAGTGCAGAGCATACACACTGGAGTCTTGTCAATTTTAGTAAGTTTTAAACTGGGTGTTCTTGTTTAAAAGAAAACCCTCCAGGAACCTCTTTCGATCTAAGTGGATCTCAATCGGGGAATCGAGGAGGGGTTATTCTTATAATTTATGATAAAAAAATGATAAAAAAAGCAAACAGATACACAATTCTAGTTTCTTAATTAGTCCTACCACGAATATGTTTCCCCTTTTGGGTCAATCGAGAAATCGTGGGGTAAGTATTATGATTACTTTGAAAAAAAAAGTGGAATATGAAATTAATAATAAAATCAAATATACTACCCTGCAAATTAGATCAATGCTAGTTTAAAAATAAATCAGCAGAAAGTGACGAAAAGGACACCGACGCAAATCCCCCCAGGGGCGATGGGGAATGGGCTCGAAAGAGCCTATTCCAAAAATAATTTTAATTTATTATTGGTTACAATATCAGCAAACTGAAATATCAGAAACTTCTTGGTCCTTATACAGGCTGAAACCAAGATCTTACAACTTTGCAAAAATTTTAAGATTTTAGTGAAAAGGGAGACCCCTAGGGGGATTTGAACGCTCTTGAGGCCACTTCGGAAAGAAGCTTCCTTTATTTTCTTTCATACCTGATATAATACAGCGATAATTTTAGAATAACATATGTCCAAAATCACTTGAAGAGTACCTTTG
Source organism: Pseudotsuga menziesii (assembly GCA_001517045.1). Classification (NCBI taxonomy): domain Eukaryota; kingdom Viridiplantae; phylum Streptophyta; class Pinopsida; order Pinales; family Pinaceae; genus Pseudotsuga; species Pseudotsuga menziesii. Next base: position 163,235 of record LPNX010628517.1, read on the forward strand.
GATCATCCTACCTTATCTAAAAAAAAATGAAGTTAAAACTAGCTAAACAGGCGAAAAAGGAACCAAGGAAAGCAAGCTTTCCTTGGGATCCTGGCTTTCTGTTTGTGCAGCCAATGAAATATGCATTGATATTGTAGAATATTAAATTTTATAACAGAAAAAGGAAATCTAATGTATGCGATCTACAAGTTTTCTTTAAATTTTCATGCAAAAAGACGATTTCCCTAAAGCTAGATCTAGAATGCTTATGAAACTTTTTTAAGTGAAATATCTAGACTATAGGATTTGATAAGATAGATGTATGTTGGAATTAATTTTAATATGATATATCTAAGCAAAATCAAAGCTACGAATAGAGTAACTAGGTAAAAATGTTGATTTTTTATAGAAATGAGAAGAAGAGGAGAGAAGGTCAGATCGTTGCTTGAATGGAGCAAGCTGAAAGGAGGCCCTTTTGTGGAGTGCTAAGGGACATAGCCTTGAGATTATTGGATAGGAATGGCGTCAATATAGATCCACACCTTCATCCAATTGGGAACCTGCAACTAAATAACACAAGCCTTCACACACCTCGTGAGATCTGGATATAGATGTATAAAGCAACAAAAATGAAAGATCATGCCAAAATAACCTTATTTAAGCATATAACTGAAATTTTTGAGCATAGATCATATGGATAAACAAGATCAAGAAATCTAGCTTTCCTAGTTTACACCCTTACTAGATTCAGCCGAATCCTTGAAGCCAGAACACAGAAGCAGCACAGAATTTGGCAAGAAATTGCAGCTACCACATCAACAGGATAACACTGAGAATCCACACATACACATGCACTACACAGTATAGCCTCCAAAGCTTCTTTATTCACAAATGATGATCAAATACAGAGTTACAATGGAAATCCCTTTAGTCCAGCTCTAACTACCTTGGAAGAGGGAGTCTCATCCAGGATATATACAAAAAATAGGACATCGAGCCCAGGGGGGGGGGAAATCCCAAGGAGATAGACCAAATATGCTGATGAAGAGTCCATCAATTCCTGATCTGTGTCTAACTGAGCCAGATCTGAGTCTCACTGAGTGCAATTGTCAATCGGAGAGCTGATCTGACTGACACCTCAACCTGTTGACTGAAGCATCCACTAAAACTCATCCAGATGAGCCAAAAAGTGTTGAGGAGAAAGGGAGGGTGAAATTCCTCATAAAGGATGCTGAAGATCAACTCTGGATCTGATTTGATCACCTCCTTCAGTCAAGGATTTGTCAGATCCAGTCAATCTGCTTCAGATCTGACTGATTTCAATCAAATCGGCTGAGAATCCACTGATCTATGATTTTGGATTTGCTCCATTATTCATCAATTTATTAATTAAAATAATCAATAATTGATTTTTGGGGCTTTCTGACCTGAGTGATGGAAAATCACTCAAAACTAGGAAATAGTGGGTCCATGGGTTTACATGGTGCTCTTAGCTTGAAAATGAGCACCTACATGAATGAAACAGATTATTTGGCCCACTTTTATTACAAAATCAATTTTTCCAATTAAACTAATAAAAAATAGGCTAAGTTTTGGAAAAATTAAATTTTAATAAAAAACACTGAAAAAACTAAAAAATTGAAAAATTGAAAAACACCTAGGGGGACGTAGACATGTTCATATGACTTGATAATGATGTCTAGCATGTTTATACATTGACACATAGACTCTAATAACCTCAATAGGCCTAAATTCCAAGCCGACCACCCCAACTTTGGAGGTATGGAGTGAAAAACTCAGAAATTATCAGTCGTTTATTCAACAACCAATAATAACCAAGGGAAAAAACACCCTGGGCTGATCGGATTGAAAAATAAAGTCTAAGAGACCGATTCTTTTACAGACACTATCATGCTAGAACATTTATTACAACTCCCCCATGGGGTATGAACATGTGATGTAGTACAACAAGCACTTCCTAGAAGTACTTCCAAAGGTCTTTTTGAAGTTCGAACAAGTTAGCCCTGTTCAGTTCACCAGGCTCACTTGATAAACAACCACTAAGTACAACTTAGATGGTAACAGGATGAATTTAACACTAAGTTCAGGTGTGTGGTTTCGGACCTCCCTAACGAAATCAAGCCAAAGGATGCCTCCATCCTCATATCTTACATAGAAGCTTTCACTGGTGATTTGAGGTACCAGTTAAGAGACAAAGAGCCATCCAATCTAAAAACTGCTCAGGAATTGGCCGAGAAAATAGAAAAGAATATGCAGTCTTCAGGCAAGTCCAACATTCCAGGTCACACTAGGGGAAACAATTCCCGCAACAAAGAGACCAAGGGTAAAGCCGTTGAATCAGAAGAAACAGGAACCTCTAAAGATCCCATGGAAAAGGTGATGGACATGATAAAAAAATTGGTTACTAGTCAAAACCAACTAATGGCCAGTCATTCTAAACACTTGAATCACATTCATGGTAGATTGATCACAATGGAAAAGAATAATGGACCTAGGAACTTTCAGCCCAAGCAGAATCAGATGTATCAAGACAATTTTCCTCGGAAAGAGCCTAGGATTCCAAACCAGTTAGACTCAACTAACATGGTAGAAGAAGTAATTCCATGGTGTACGTGGAAATTGAACCCAGTGATAGATTAAGTTTACTCACAACAATTATCAATTGATCATGCAAAATCACTCACAAAAGAGACTGAATAATGAGATGAACACTAAACTGTATTGAATAAGTGTACAATAGCCAACCCTGCAACATAATAGGTTGCTGCATTAAATAATTACATAGGAGATTCGAATGCATGAGGAGGCAATTCGAATCTAGTCAAAAGCAGGCTTACCAAAATTAAGCAAATCCCCCATAGGTGCATAAAGTAGTTTCCAAATCAGTCATGGAGCTCACGAATTAGAAAAAGCACTTAGGAAAGCTAAAGAGTGATGGAATGAAAACTCATACATGCTTTTCCAAGGAGAAAAGAGTGGAGGATGTGGAGGACAAAAAACTAGTTAACCTCACCTAGTCAAACTTTCCCAATTGCCTTAAAGCACTGAAAAAGCAGGCAATAAAGCAGAAAAAGCATAAGGGCGCCTAGGAGGCCAGGAATAAAGAAGAATTGGTTCCTTGAGGTTTCCAAAGTGCTACATGAGTCAAATTAGGCAATTTTGACCACTATGGATAGGCAAATGACAACTTGCATAAGGTGGGAGACATGAACTAGGCAAATAAGACAAAAATGATTAATTTAATGTCTAAGGTAGGTAACTATGGGTTGATTATTCTAACACCCCCCCTTAAGCCTGACTTATGAGTAATATATCAGAAAATTATAGGGCATAGCAACAAGGCTTAGTCACCCTTTACATACTACATGTCCATTTAAACAAGGAAAGAGGCAAAAACCACATGGAAAAATCCTCCCTTAAACATGGACTGTAAAACAAAATTTGGAAATCTTGTCTTCACTCATGCTTCACAGCATGATCAGAAATCCCCAGTAGTGATTTGATATTTATGAAGGTCTTCTCACAAAATGCTTTGGTGAAGATATCAGCTACTTGTTCTGAAGATGAACAGAAGAGTAGGTGAATGGTGCCATCATGCACAAGCTCTCTGATGTAGTGCATATGGATCTCAATGTGTTTGGTTCTCTGCTTCTGATCTAGATCTTTGTAGATTCAAATGGTACTCTGGTTATCATAGTAGATGGTATTTGAGTAATCTGATTCGAAACCACACTCTCCAAGTAATCCCTGCAACCATAAACATTGAGTTGCTGCATTAACAACTCCTCTGTACTCTGCTTCTGTAGATGAGAGTGCAATGGCACTTTGTTTCTTACTTGACCAGCTGATTGGCCCTTCTACAAGCATGAACACATATCCTGATGTGGACTTCATGTCCGTGCTATCACCTTCCCAATCACTGTTAGTAAACCCAATCAAATCAAGATCAGATTTTGCTTTGTAGAAGATCCCATGTGTCCTTGTTCCCTGAACAAAGTTAAGGATCCTTTTGGCTTCTTTCCAATGGATCTCATGAGGCTAATCCATGTATCTAGAAGCCACACTTTCTGCATAAGCAATATCAGGTCTAGTATGTGTAAGATACAACAAACATCCAATCAATTGCCTATACAGTGTATTGTTTACCATAGGTGAAGAATCAGCTTCTTCCAGCTTCACTCCTAAAAGGAAAGGAGTTTTGCTTGCTTTGCAATCCTTCATTCTAAATTTGTTCAGCAAGTCCAAGGCATATTTGGACTGGTGCACCTTGATTCCAAATTTGGTTTGAGCAATCTCAAGCCCCAAGAATTGGCTTAAGAGCCACAAATCTGTCATGGAGAAGGCTTGGTTCATTGCACCCTTTAAGGAAGCAATCTCATCCTTTGAGCTTCCTGTAATGAGGAGGTCATCAAAATATAACACAATTATCATTAATGAACCATTAATTAACTTCAAATAGACATTTGTATCTGATTTGCATCGAACAAAATTCAGTGATAGCAAGAAGCTATCAATCTTGGCATACCAAGCCCTGGGGGCTTGCTTTAGCCCATACAATGACTTTCCCAACCTGCACACAAGAGAAGGGTTAGTAGCAAATGATTGAGGCTGCTGCATATATATTTCTTCAGTGAGATCTCCATTCAGGAAGGCACACTTTACATCCATGTGATGTACCTCGCATTGCCTTGAGGTTGCAATGGCTAAGGCTAGCCTGATGGAGTCCATCTTTGCCACTGGTGCAAAGGTCTCATTGTAATATATGCCATGAACTTGTGAGTATCCCTTGGCTACCAATCTAGCCTTGTAATTCAGAGGTGAACCATCATCAGCAAATTTGGTCTTGTAGACCCACTTACACTGAACTAACTTCCTCCCTGGGGGGAGATCCACTAGCTCCCATGTGTTGCTCTTCTGGAGTGAGATGAAATATTCCTTCATGGCTTATTTACATCTTGGATCTCCTGCTGCTTCTTCATATGTTTAAGGATCAGATTCCACCATCAAATAGAATTTCTCAGCAAACATAGGATCCTTCATGCATAGACCACTCTCAAATTGAGATCTAGTCCTCCTTGGGTCATTGGGATCCCCAGCTAGCTCTCCTGCTGCATGTAGTGTATTGGCTTCCCATTTTGGCCTTGTAGGGCTGTTTGGGTCTGCAATAAATGCATCACTATCAGACATATCAGAATCAGCATGTTCAACAAACTCTTCACTTACTTTCATAGGTTCAAGTGGTGAAGAGGTTTCTCCAACTTCCACTGCTGCAAGGGGTTCTTCTTGAAACTGAACACACCTTTCGATGAAGGCTTTGTTTGTGATCAAATTTATCAGTTTGTACCCTTTTTAATCTTTAGAGTGTCCAACAAATAGACACTCTTGGATTTGGGGCTGCAAAGCCTTTCTCTTTTCTGTTGGAATTCTAGCCCAAGCCCTTGAGCCAAAAATCTTGAAATGGGTCACATCTGGCTTGTGCCCACTCCATGCTTCAAAAGGAGTCATACCTTCAAGCTGTTTAAGAGGCACCCTATTCTGGATATAGGCTGCACAGTTGATAGCTTCGGCCTAGTACTTTGGTGCCAAAGTTTTGGCCTCCATCATTCATGTTGCCATCTCCTTCAATGATCTGTTCTTCCTCTCAGCAACACCATTCTGCTGTGGTGTGTAAGGGATAGAATGCTGCATCTGAATAACTGCATCTACACAATAATTAATAAACTCAGATTTGACATACTCACCACCATTGTTAGATCTTAGGACCTTGAGTTTCCTCCCAGACTGGTTTTCAACCAAAGCCTTAAAGACTTTGAAGAGGCCAAAAACTTCAGACTTGTGTTTCAGGAAGTAAACCCAGCAATACCTAGAAAAGTCATCAATGAAAGTCAATGCATATTTGGCCTGACTCATGGAAATATGAGGGAATGGGCCAGCAACATCACTATGGATCAGCTCAAGGGGTGCAGAGGTTCTCTCATTACTAGCTCTCTCAAATTTATGCTCTGGGTGTTTTCCTAGGATACAACCTTGGCAGACTCCTTTGGAA
>LPNX010628517.1:169455-184371 GCA_001517045.1 Pseudotsuga menziesii
GGAGACTTGTTCTTTTCTCTCTTTTACTCAGGTGGCTTTTTAGATTTCTTTTTTCTTTTTGAATCCACCCTCAAATCTCCAGCAACCAGATCTTGGTCTTTGGATGGTTTGATGGTGCCCATCATCACCAGCTTGTCCTGTTCTTGTGTGAGAGATTCCATGAAATCTGCAAGGCTAGGCATCTTCTAGGTTCAAGCTGTCAACTTTGTGGCATAGAAGGTTGAAAAAAACACTGAATAGTCAGGGCCAAGATTCAAGAGAATGGCCAAGACCAGCTGATAATCCTTCTTTTCGATCCCACATTGTTTTAGCTGCAAAACAAGTACTTTGAACTTGGAGAAATAGAGTTGCAGTGATTCAAAGCTATTTGGACTCAGGGAGATCAGTTCATTTTCGATTTGATGTCCCCTCATCTCATCTGTCTTTCCAAAAAGATTAGTAAGATTCTCCCATACTTCATTTGGTGATGTCAATCCATCAAGATGGAAAAGGAGGTCTCTGGAAATACTCAGACAAAGGAGACCATAGGCCTCATCCCTCCTGTTGTGCCATTTTATCTTCTCTGCAGCTGCATTGGGCTCTGCTTATTTTTCCATAGTCACCCTGTAGAGGCCTTTCGCTCTCAACAGTATCTCCATCTCTGCTTTCCATTCAAAGAAATTGAAGGGAGTCAAGATGATCTTCTGAGATTGATCCATAGCTTAGAAATTTGTCCCGGCTGTCAGTAGAAGGCTCCCAGTCACTGATGTCGAACCTGAAAAACAATTTTGAAGGAGAGAAATTGATCTACAATGGCTCTGATACCATGTGGAAATTGAACCCAGTGATAGATTAATTTTACTCACAACAATTATCAATTGATCATGCAAAATCACTCACAAAAGAGACTGAATAATGAGCTGAACACTAAACTGTATTGAATAAGTGTACAATAGACAACCCAGTAACATAATAAGTTTCTGCATTAAATAATTACATAGGATATTCTAATGCATGAGGAGGCAATTCGAATCTATTCAAAAGCAGGCTTACCAAAATTAAGCAAATCCCCCATAGGTGCATAAAGTAGTTTCCAAATCAGTCATGGAGCTCACGAATTGGAAAAATCACTTAGGAAATCTAAAGAGTGATGGAATGACAACTCATACGTGCTTTTCCAAGGAGAAAAGAGTGGAGGATGTGGAGGACAAAAAACTAGTTAACCTCACCTAGTCAGACTTTCCCAATTGCCTTAAAGCACTGAAAAGTGGGCAACAAAGCAGAAAAAGCAGAAGGGTGCCTAGGAGGCCATGAATAAAGAAGAATTGATTCCTTGAGTTTTCCAAAGTGCTACATGATTCAAATTAAGTAAGTTTGACCACTATGGATAGGCAAATGACAACTTGTATAAGGTGGGACACATGAACTAGGCAAATAAGACAAAAATGATTAATTTAATGTCTAAGGTAGGTAACTATGGGTTGATTATTCTAATAGTGTAGAACCTATGAAAAATTCCACCAAGAAAGCACTTGTTATGTTGCAAATCAAGTCATGGAACATGGACTTGCCAAGGTCAGTAATCAGGAAACAACTTCAAGCGATCCTGATCATATATACATGGTAGGCCAGGCCTACCCTTTGTCACCAGCTAAACAGTACACACCTAAGGATGAAACCATTGTAGAATATTATAGTGAAACTTATGATGAAAACTGTAATGTACATGATGGGACTCTTACATGTTCTCCATATAATGATGACAGTCTAGAAGGTTTACTACCTTGTGACCTTTTTCTGAAGAAGATGAGTATGAAAATGAGGACAAGTATAGCTTGGAGCATGATACAAGTGAAGAAGACTCCCTTATCCTTGACAAAGATATTGATGAGGAGTCCTAGACATTCATGGAAAATCCAGTCTATGACATCAATAAAGCGGAAAATAATGAACCAGAAACTTTTGATGGTTTTGTTGATTTTTCTATCTATGTCATATCTAAAGGAGAGAGCATGGACCATGTGGCCTTGGGAAACTTTGATATGAAAAAGGAGCATGAAGTTTATCCACATGATTATTCTGAGCCACATATCAGTATCAATAATGAAGACAAAGAAAACTTGATATCGGAACCTGATATCAACAATGGGGAATCCATCACATCTAACATAGATGATAGTGATGACTATTGGGATTTTTGTGGATATCTTATTAAGAATCCTATCTATGCTATATCCAGCAAGGGGAGTGTCTATTTAGAAATTTGTGGAAGTCCAATCTACTATACTTCCATAGAGGGAAGCATGGATCTAGAGACCTTGGAAAACCTTAGTATGGAAGAGGAGCATTCATAATTTTCATGTGATCATTCAGAGTCATATCATGCAGAGCCGCACAAGGGTATCAGTAATGAAGACATTGAGAAGCAGTGTTGTGAAAATTTAGTTGTGATGCAGTCAGTGGAATATCAGTCTCAACCATCTTTTTCACATATAGAGGGTCCTTATGATTTGGAGCTACTTGGGGCTTATGCAATGAGTTATCATTTGATAAGCCTCGGTGATCACTATGATGATGTAGTCAATCTGCCTCATCATTCTGATTGGTATATCAGTCCTATATAGTCATGGATAGAAGCAACCTGCATGAGCACATACAAGTTGGGGAAGAATTTTTATGACATTATTCATGCCTATGATCTCCCATCCATCCCTCCCATTCTAAATCATCACGCAGGTTTTCATTTTCTGAATAAGGTATCCTTACTTTGGCTGGTAACCAAAGACAAGGAATTTTTTTTTTATGTTAATAAAATGCTTAGGTGGTTACATTGGATTTCTGATTACCCTTAACACTTTTTATATCATGCTTAGAGTAGGAAAATAAGCTCCTTCAAAGAGAGCATTCACTTTCTGCATTTCTATTTTATACTTAGATGTAATAAAACTTTGCTTCTTTTAATTAGTTACATTTATTTTGTTTAAATAAATCATCTTAATGGTTCATTTGGTTTTTATGTAAAGATTGTGCTACTGAGGTTTTCTTGTTAAGTTGAGATGTTTTTACAAGGTGTATAAACAAGAGTTTCTGGTGTTCTTGTATCCTCTCCTTGCACTATGACCAGATCGAGCACACGTCCCACAGTTGGAGCCAGAATGTTACCACCTAAGTTGTACTTAGTGGTTTTTTATCAAGTGAGCCTGGTGAACTGGACAAGGATAACTTGTTCGGACTTCAGAAGACCTTCAATCTTACTTCTAGGAAGCTTTCTTGTACTATATCACATGTTCATACCCCATGGGGGAATTGTAATAAATTTTCTAGCATGATAGCGCCTGTAAAACACTCAGTCTCTTAGACTTTATTTGTCAATCCGATCAGCCCAGGGTGCTTTTTCCCTTAGTTATTATTGGTTGTTGAATAAATGACTGATAATTTCTGATTTTTTCACTCATACCTCCAAAGTTGGGGTGGTTGGCTTGGAATTTATGCCTATTGAGGTTATTAGAGTCTACGTGTCAATGTATAAACATGCTAGGCATCATGGTCGAGTCATATGAACATGTCTAAGTCCCCCTAGGTTTTTTCAACTTTTTAATTTTTTTAATTTTTTTAGTGTTTTTTATTAAAATTTAATTTTTCCAAAACTTAGGCTATTTTTTAATAGTTTAATTGGAAAATTTGATTTTGTAATAAAAGTGGGCCAAATAATCAGTTTCAGTCATGCATGTGCTCATTTTCAAGCTAAGAGCACCATGTAAACCCATGGACCCACTATTTCCTAGTTTTGAGTGATTTTCCATCACTCAGGTCAGAAAGCCCCAAAAATCAATTATTGATTATTTTAATTAATAAATTGATGAATAATGGAGCAAATCTAGAATCATAGATTAGTGGATTCTTAGCCGATTTGATTGAAATCAGTCAGATCTGAACCATATTGACTGGATTTGACAAATCCTTGATTGAAGGAGGTGATCAAATCAGATCCAGAGTTGATATTTAGCATCCTTTATGGGGAATTTATCCCTCCCTCTCTCCTCCACATGTTTTGGCTCATCTGGATGAGTTTTGGTGGATGCTTCAGTCAAAAGGTTGAGGTGTCAGTCAGATCAACTCTCTGATTTACAATTACACTCAGTGAGACTCATATCTGGCTTAGTTCAGCTTCAGATCTTCATTGAATTGACTCTCCATCAGTTGATTTGATCTATCTCCTTGGGATTTGTGCCCACCCTGGGCTAGATCTCTTGGTTTTTGTATATATCCAGGCACAAGCTCCCTCTTCAAAGCTATTTAGAACTGGGATTGAGGTGCTGCCACTATTGTATTGTTGTTATTTTTCATTTGAAATAAAGAAAATCTTTGGAGGCAAGACGATGTTATTCCATTGTATGTGTGGATGATCATTGCCATTTTTTATTGAGGTAACTTGTATATATGTTCATAATTTGCTGATTGCTTGTGGATTTATTGCTAAGATTGATAATAAGCTTATTATAATCTTGATAGGAAAGGTACTTTTCAATAATTTTATTGGCCATCTCTTTCCTTTGATGCATGTTTAGAGATCGATATTCAGCATGTTTTATAAGTTTAAATGCATGTTATTCTGAATCTTTGTGTATGTACTAATCGGATCTCACAAGTATTTCGGCAAGTCTTTGATTTCAACTAAGATACAGGTTCCTAGATTGGAGAGGATGCTGATCTAGTTTGCTTCTTCACTCTCTCCAAAACCTTCCAAAGGCATAGTCCCTCGACATTCCACCTGAAAGCTCCACAGTGGATCTTCAAGGCTACCAGCATTTCTCTCCTCCTCTTCCTCCTTCAAAATCAATTCTTTTACCTAGTTACTTTGTTCACAGCTTTGATATTGTTTATAGCTATTATATTAAAGTAAATTTAACATAGATATATCTTCTCAAAGCCTGTAATCTAGATATTGTTCTTGAAAGGTTTCATAAGCATTCTAGATCTAGCTTTAGGAAAATCGTCCTTTTGCATGGAATTTTAAAGAGAATTTGTAGCTTGCATGCATTAGATTTCTGTTTTCTGTTATAAAAGATAAATCTAGAAATTAGTTCACATCATATTGGATGCCAAAAAAGGAAATCCAAGATCCCAAGGAAAGCTTTCTTTCCTTGGTTCCCTTTTTACCTTTTTTTAACTACTTTTAACTTAGATTTTTTTGGTTAAAAGTAAGCTGACCCAAAGGTAATTTAGAGTGCTCTTGGGAATATTTCAGTCTCATAATATTGCTGGTTTTTAGCAGGTATAATAGAAAATATGAGGAGATTCTATTTGAAAGTGACTTTTGGGCCTTCTGAATCCCCCCAAGGGTCTCTTTTTTTACTGAAATCTTTAATTTTTGCACTTTGTAAGCTCTTGTTTTCATTCTGTATAAGAATCAAGAGGCATCATATCAGTTTTCTGATATTTTAACCGCTAGTAATAAAAATAATTTTGAATAGGCTCTTTCGAGCCCATTCCCCATCCCCCCTGGGGGGATTTGCATCTGTGTCATTTTTTGCTTTTCGTTCATCTTTTTTTAATCTAGTGTAGTACTAATCTGCAGGGTAGTATAATTTGATTTAAAATCAATTCAAAATTCAATTTCTATTGGTTTCAAAGTAACTTTAATACTTACCCCATGAGCCTCCTTTTGAGCTGAAAGGTGAAGAAAGGTTCGTGGTAGTCTAATTAGAAAATTGTGGTTTGCTTATATTTTTATGTTTCTTTTTCTATCATCAGTTGTTTCAGTAACCATAATAAAATAAACCCCTCCTTGATTCCTCGATTGAGGTCCACTTGGACCGAAAGAGGTTCCTGGAGGGTTTTCTTTTTAACAAGAACATCCATCTCAAAATTTACTAAAATTGACAAGACTCTGGTGTGTATGCTTTGCACTTGGATGTGTTTCATCCGATCAGTTAAGCTATATCAAAATCAATTTAGTGACTAGTATAATTAGGATTCACTCTCCCAAATTGACAAACCATCAGGTGAAAATCCAACACCTAGATCAAACCATTACGGTGGAAAAATACCCAAAGGAAGCGAGAACTTCTGAAAAGTGACCTTAGGGAACCAATCTCTATCACACCCTAATGGGTGCATTATGAACAATATCCCCAGAGACTCCATTCATCCCACATATTCCTTGTGGGTAGCCATGAAGGTTTAGTTTTGGACATACTCCAAGTACTCTCGGGTATATCTCGAGTCCACCCCTTCGCCTATTTTTAATCAACTCATATTTTCACATTAACTTTAAACGTACCAAGAGGCGATTGCAAAGCATTCACTCCAAGCACATGCAAGTATATTGATTTTTTTTTTACTTCATTTTAAAGAACTGGTTATTTTCTTGCTATGTATATATTATGTCTCAGCATTGTGCTTTCGTGCGCTCATTTTGTATCTTGTCATATATGGTTGTTTAAGGTTAATTCTCAAAGTCCTAAGTAATTCATTCAGTTTAACATCACCATACTAAGTAATTAGCCTTAGTAACTTAATAGGGTCTACCCCCCTTGGTTTCATTAGGATTTGAGCCTAAACAAAGGAGTCAAGAACAAGGTGACAGCCTTGACTTGAGACTTGCCCCCAAGGACACACTAAGTGGCTTGAATATTTCTGCCACGCGACCCAGGTGTGTGAAAAGAGGCAATAGGAAGTACTCCAAAGTTTTCCTATGCAATGCAAAAACCTGTTAACCACGTTAGGAGCCTTAGACCCGAACAACACTAATTTGATTCATTTGAATTTTGAGAACTATAAGTCTAAGCTACCTCACCAACTTGGTTTTCAAATAACTACAAAAGTAGTTGGGAAAAAGGTCTTTAGAACTATGCTAGAAGAAGGAGCTTCAACTTCAGTTTTGTCCCTGTCTTGTTGGAAATCGATCAACTCTCCCAAGCTTATGAAATCACTGATAACCCTAAAATCCTTTGATGGATGAGGTTTCCATAACCACAGTCTCATACTAGTACTTTTGATCGAGCTTGGGGGAAAAACTATTTCTGTTCAAGTGGAAGTGGTGGATGCCTCATTAGGCTACAATCTCCTTCTAGGAAGAATTTGGTTTTATGCCATGACTGATGTCTCTTTTATGGTATTTCAAACCCTCCAATTTCCACATCTAGGGAAGATTGTAACAATTGATCAACTTGATTTCTATACGCCAGATGTTACCAAACCTATAGAAAATAACATCCCTATGTTAGGTCAGTCCCCTCCTCCTTACCAGTCAATTTGGGTAGGCATGCTGAAGGATTATTCCCTTGTGGGGGTGCTCTCATCAGCCCCTCCTAACACAAAAATGATGATGGTAAATATGATTTCTTCTTTTGTTTATGATCCCAAAGGAAATTTTTTTGTTGAGTCAACCTCATTGAGTCTGCATGAATAAATGTACAATGTTGTCCAATACCTTTCCAATGACCACACTAATCATCTTCATCTCGTAGCTTCGTACGCCTATCACCTACCCTACTGGTTAGAGCCCTCTCTTTCTACTCTGTATTATCTCTCCCATACTTTTCCTTATGATGAGTCCATCATGGAGATCATGAGTATGAATGAATCCATATGGGAGGATCACCATCACAGATCCTTGTTCCTCCCCAACACTAGTTTGGAAAACCATGATTTTGCATCTCTCTTTAGTACTGATATTTTCCATACTCCTCAAACTCCCGTATTGTTGTAGAACACTGAATATAAAGGAAATATATGCAACATTACTAAAATGAATCCAATCAGCATATCAATCAAGCCTGGCACTCTTGAGCATGTTCATGTTGGGAAGAACTACTCAGCAGAAGAATCTAAAGCATACAGAACACTTTTCAAGGAATTCCAAGATATTTTTTCTTGGTTCTATAAATAAATGCCTGATATAGACCCATCTATCATGGTTCATGAAATAAAAACCTATCCCATAGCCAAACCTGTTAGAAAAAAACTAAGGCATATCCATCCATGAAAGGCTGCGGCTATCAAAGCCAAAATAGAAAAACTTCTGAAAGCAGGGTTTATTTATCCTGTTCCCCTGACAGAATGGGTATCGAACATTGTCCCTGTCACTAACAAATAGGGAACCATTAGCATCGGCATCGATTTTAGAGATTTGAACAAAGCATGTCCCAAACACAATTTTCCAACTCCACATATTGACGAGATTATCGACAACTCTGCTGGAAGTGTCATCTTCTCGTTCATGGATGGCTTTTGTGGCTATAATCATATCAAAATATTGCCTGTTGATTAGCACAAGACAACAATTTTTTTCCCATGGGGAAATTTTGCATATAGGAAGTTACCATTTGGCCTAAAGAACATTGGAGCTACATTTCAGTGTGCTATGTCCTATGTGTTTCACGATATCAATCATATTGTGGAATCGTACCTTAACAACCTCCTAGCTCATTCACAGCGACAAGAGGACCACCCTGGTCATCTTAGGGATATTTTTTTCAGATGTTGTCATTATAATATATGGCTCAATCCACATAAATGTGTTTTTGTGTTGATATGAGACGTCTCCTAGGATTCTTGGTTTCTAAGGATGGCATCTGGATAGATCCATTGAAAATTGCAGGTATTTTATCCCTACTAGCCCCAACCAATCTTATTGAACTCCAAAGTTTGTATTGGGAGGCAAAATTTCTCTGTCATTTTTTTTGCAATTTTGCAGAGAAAACATACAGCTATATGTGTCTCCTCAAGAAGGACACTCCATTATTTTTGGATGACCAAGACCAATGCACCTTTGATAATATTAAGCACGCTCTGACCCCATTCACCTGTGATACACCCTCCGGATTATTCAGAGTATTTTCTCTTATAAATTTATTTTTCCACTACTACAATCATGATGGTTTTGGTGCAGGAAAATACTGGCAGTCAGGAGCACGTGATCTATTACGCCAGTAAGAATATCATAGATTCTGAAACCCCATACTCATGTGTGGAGAAGTTGGCATTGGCCATGCTCATTTCTGTACAGAAATTTCTTCACTACATTTTGCTTCGCACTACCATCGTATTGGTAGATCAGAACCCTATGTATTACATCCTGACTTGTCAGGTGCTAGGGGGAAAATATTCCCGATGGATAGTCATCCTACAAGAATTTGACCTTGAGTTTTCCAAAGCTACATCAAAGAAATTCTTGGTCTTTGTTGAGCTGATGTGTGATCTTCCATGTGCTCCGACAGATTTTGAGCCCAGTGATTTATTCCCAGATGAATTTCTATTCCTAATAAGCATGACTGATCCATGGTCTAGATATTTAATCATTTATCTCTAGACACAGAGATTTCATCCCACTCTATCCTGTGACGATCATCACCGTATCCATCACCATGTGAAATATGACCTTATCCTAAATGATACTTTGTATAGGTGTGGTATCAATTCCATTATCTTCCGATACCTTACTCATGAAGAGGTTGAACAAGTTCTGAATGACTGCCACTCTGGAACATGTGGAGGTCATCTCTCTGGGATGGATAGAACCTATAAAATCGTTCACACTGGCTATTTTTGGCCTTTAGTCTTTAAACATTGTCATGAGGTTGTTAAGAAATTCCCACCCTTTGAACATTTCTATCCGAAAAATAGCACCCACCCTGCTCTGTTACACCCTGTCATTGCCGTTGGCCCTTTTGCCAAATGGGGGATTGATTTTATGTAATGTAATCCTATCTCAAGTAGGGGGAATGGTTACATCATCATAGTCATTGATTATTTTATGAAATGGGCTGAGGCTATGCCTATGTATGTAGAGGATGGTAATATTGTTTCCCTCTTTCTATTCAATCACGTGATAGCAAGATTTGAAGTCCCACAGTCTATAGTTACTGATCATAGATCACATTTCTAGAATCAGATGATGGAAGAACTAAGTGATAAGCTGGGTTTTTGTCATGAAAACTAAACACCCTATTATCCGTAAGCTAATGGTCAAGTTGAGGCCATTAATAAATTTTTAAAAACCATGCTATGACAGATGGTTGGAGATCACAAATCCAACTGGAACCACATTCTCTTCTACGCTCTTTGGGATTATAGGGATTCGATAAAAATAGCTACTGGTTTTACACCCTTCTAGATAGTTTACGGAATAGAAGTTGTATTTCCTATTTAGTGTCAGATTCCATATTTGAAACTTTTCATTGAACTTACTCCAGATACTTCTACCGAGGAAGAGAGATTCCTATACCTGTACAATCTTGACAAAACTAGACAAGATGCTGCCTTCGCCAATGAGGCAAATAAGAAACGCGTCAACACGCAATATGACAAATCTGTCCAACCTTGTATTTTTAATGAAGGTGACCTAGTTCTAACTTTTGATTAGAGACATGACAAACTAGAGGAAAAGGAATTTTGAATCAATGTGCCAACGGTCCCTTTATAGCTTTGAAAGTTTTAGAAAAAGGGGCTTATGAGCTCATGGACTATGATGGATTCCCCTTCAGGCAACCTCACAATGGGCTGTACCTGAAGAGGTACTATGCCTAGATCAGTCATGTATAGCACCTTGTATATATGTACATTGTTTGAATTTTCCAGTTTCTTTTAGTATTTTCAATATGGTTTTGAGTTTAGTGTCCAAAATTTGTATACCATGTTTTGGTTATGCAGGACGGATGTATTTTTATGGCTCTGTTGATGGTGCTTTCCGCCATACCTTGAACCTTTCCTCGACTTCTTGGGTTCTCTATTCCCTAGCTCATGATTTGGTCAGTTCAAGAGCGGTTTGCATTGGTCTAGCTACCAACAATATCACCTAGTATCAGGAATTCATAGGTCTACTGACTACGACTGCATCTTGGGACATTTGTGACTTGGTAGTTTCCATGGACTCACAATTGGTGGTTTTTCATTTGAACCATGTATATACCATCAGGAACCTAGTGCTTTCCTGTCTCTTCTAGAGAGTACGTTTGTTGGAAAGGTCATTTGAAGTAATTACTTATAGGCACATCCCTAGGGCAGACAATGCTGTTACTGACTCATTAGCAAACTATATCCTAGAATGGTATATTTCCCATTCCTAACTTGAAAATCAAACGTGGTTCATTGTAAAATAAACTAAAGACACATAAAACTCATGTAAATACATTTTCCATTTGGAACAGATAAACACAAGAAATAAAAGTCTGTATATATATATATATATATATATATATATATATATAAAGCGTTTTACAAAATTNATCTGAAGCACTCTAGATTTTAGGCAGTACAAAATCATACAAAATTCTAAAGCTATATCAGCTTTCAATAATACATCATGCAGAACTATATAGTGGTGCTTGTGATAGCATATGATAGCCCGTACTACTCTACGTAGTAGTCAGCTAAAGAGGCCTGGTACGCTTGTAGTGTGCCTCTGATACCTCATGGGGAGGTCATTGATTGATGCATCAACTATATCTAGAGTTGTTGGGTGTGTTCTACTATCTTAAATACACCTAATATTTAATTATCGATTGGGGTTGGTAGGCTTAGAGTTGCTACAAAATATATGCGAAGGTAGAGGGATTCCTAGGGCGTTGTAGAAATACTTTAATAAACAAAAGAATGAAAAATATTTCAAAATGAAAAACAGAGTCAAACTCATAAAAATTTAATTATTAATGTGATTAAAGAGAAACATCACACTAGGATAATATAAGACTACTCATTAATTAACTCTTTTTCTTCTTAATATAAGAATGGGAAAACTTTCATAAACAACTTCAGAAACTGAGAAAGGTCTAATTTATAAATAAGTAGAAAAAATAAATAAAGAAGCAAGTAGAAAAATTAATAAAGAAAACTTAATTAAAACGACTTCTCTAATTTTCTAACATATAAGCATTTTTCATAAATATACAATTCAAGAAATAAACCCTATACTAGTATTAATCTACAAAGTATTGGTGTATTTTCTAGAAATTAACATGTCTAACCCTAAGTTCAATATAAACAACGATGAATTAAACTAAACCAGAGATACAAGTATGAGATATTACAGTGATGATAAATGAGGAAATCAAAGACAAAAGAAGCAAATCAATTCAAAAACATGCTTTGATTGAAAAGAAATACAAAAAGGGATTTTAATAAGTACTTTAAAATAATCTAACCTAAGGTCATAGACGCTGATGTCACTATTACCTAATTACCAAAATATAACAGAATTCAAAAAGCCAAATAAATAAAACCGAAAACAGGTTAAAAATAAACTAAGAACACTAAAGGTCGGATGGAAGGTTGGATATCAGTCTGGAAGGAAGGTCCAAATGACAGTCCAAACACACAGTCCGAATGAGAGGCTGTATATAGAGAATAATAATAATAGACCTAAATGATTTAACTATCAGCTGATTTTGTGCATATGAAAACAAAATGCATAAAGGATAGAATTTAAACTTAATTAATTAAGATAACCGAAAGGGATTACTAATCTATGGGTATGAAGAGATTATTTCTATTATAAATAAAACAAACTGAAACATAGCTGAACTAATTTACAGTTTAGACAAAAAGCAGCAAAACTAATCTCTAACTATAAATTATACCGAAGACTGACATAATATTAATCACTAAGTTGAAAGGAAATATAAAATGAAACTGAAAATAAGCTATACATGACCGGTCATTTTAATTCTATAAATGAGAACTACATTAACAACATAGTGTGAAATATATTAACTACGGCAGATACATGTTACAAAGAACAGAGAAACAAATATAAACAAATTAAAAATAAAACTACTTATCTGTGAAGAAGAGATAACAAAAACTCATACACGGAAATAGAGACCATGAATTGTCGAGGGGCCCTCTCAGCAATCATGGGTAATGCATGGCGAATGCATTCACACATAGTCATAAACAACAAGGCATAGAGCTTCTATTAAAAAGAAGGAACATAGTTACAATCTTCTTCTCTCAAAATAGACTAACTATCTACCTAATGGATTAATCAATCCCCTATCTCTCTGCATAGAGGTGTTTATATACACACGATTTTCAAGAGATTGAGCAAGTCGATCCTTTAGTGGTTGACTTCTCTTATAAATTTAGTCAATCATAAAAGCCAATAATTGTTCACAGGCCAGTGCATGAGCGTTTGCCTCTTTCAGCATGATCGTGGCATCTTCATCATGAGTAGGGTGTCGTGGTGGTGTATCGACTCCTCCTTTCATGTGGCTGGTGGGTGGTGTTGGGCATAGAAAATGTACACAATGGGTCTTCCAAAACACAGGTCCTTCATCAATGTGAACAAACTTCAGATGTGGCGCATGGAATCCTTCCTTAGCATAGCAAGCAGAGTGGTGGCACGAACGAGATTGCAAGATGGTGCACTATCTAGAACACGGCTTTATTACCTCAGCATGTGGATAAAAATTTATTTACAAGTTGTTTTATGTTTTATAGCACGCAGATTGATGGGCGATCTAGATGGGAGGCAGAATAGCTAGCTGCATTGTGAGCTAGATACACTGAGTGTTAATCTAGGGAAAACATGGAAAACCACTAGCAAATTTCATGCAACGGGATGGATGATAAGGTAATAAGAAACAACATCATGACAGTGACAATCCTCTAGAATGTTCCCTCCTTTGAATGCGTGAGTAGTGAAAATAGGATGGCGAAATCAATGCACCGATGATCCTTCAATATTGTTGATTATGCTATCACCTAGGCACGTGGTCAGCAAAATGGTTTGCATACTTCTTCAACATTGAATGCCTGATATTGGATGTTAATAGTGTGTAGCCTGATTTCCAAGCTGGATGGGAAGCTGGACAGTGATTGCATAGATTGGGCTGAATGGTAAAATGAATGCGTTTTGTTTATAAATTCACCCAAATATACTAGATAACCTGCAAACTAATACACATATTAATTAATATATTGAATATGCTTTAAATAATATAGATTTGAGTTAATAAAATCATAAAAATGATATTAATAACCAAATTTGAATAAACATTAAATTTGTTCTTACCTTGTGCTGAATAACGATCTACATGACAATAATTATGCAAAAACATAACAAAACATGTATTTAAATACATAATTTGAATGCCAAAAAATGATAGCAAAATTAAGTTCAACAATAGTCAACCTCTCAAGGTTTTCCTCTAACTCTGCCATTGGGTCATCACCTCGTTGAACAAACCGAGCTCCCACTCGCCTGTCCAGTGGGGAAAATCCCCCAGGTCGTGTTAGTACAACATGTGCATGAAGATATTTAGGTCTTTTTACAACACATAAAAATTAAAAAAAAAACATTAAAATACAAAAACACAAATTTTCATTTTAGGGTTTTGTTTCTTACCAATGTCTCCCCACTGTGCACCAGGTGGAAGTGGTAGATCAGTGTCACCCCTGAAGTTGGTACCCGCATACGCATAATCCTCAATCATGAGAATTTGGCAACTTGGCCAGCTGAAAAATGAAGCCCCAAATTCCACTTTGCCCCTTGTTGTCCGCCGATTGCACACCAGCAGCATAAATCTTCCGAAAGCTGTCTCCTCACTTAAGAAAGTGGGAGAGGTGTGACCTTGGGGGCAAGCACAGAGCTAGGTACTGTCACCTACTCCTAGCTCCTCCGTTTAGGCTAACTCCTAACGAAGCCAAGGGGGGTAGTCCCTACAAAATAGTTTCTATGGCTCTTAAGTTGTTAAAGTGTTTTGATTAGTTGCGGATGTGGATGGGTGTTGTTTAGGAGTTATTACGATTTGAAGTGTTTGTTTATTATGAATATGACACTAAATCAAAAGCAATCCACGTTGCTAACAAGATATTACAAAGATAAGCAAAAAATCTAGACTTTAATGGTGCATTCAGAGAAAGAAATTACGATAAACCATAGACCATTGATCAAATAATATGATTATGAAAATTAAAAAGGACCAGTGCCTT
>LPNX010628554.1:0-47783 GCA_001517045.1 Pseudotsuga menziesii
AGAGAATAGGCCACTTGTTCCACTCGCTTTCGAAGTTGATATGGGCCATAGAACTTGGGTGCGATTTTATTTTATTTGAATGTTTTTAGTGAATTTTGTTTGTACGGTTGAAGGAGAACAAACACCCAATCACCCACATCAAATTCTCTATCAGTTCTTTTTTATTTTGATTGTTGTTTCATGTGGTTTCTCGCTTGTTTGAAATGGTTCTTCAAAATGCGGATGACCTCATTGGATGTTCCTATGTAATCTCTTGCTACTAGAACATTGAAATTTTTGATGACATATTCTATTGCTGTAGGAGGTGGGTACAAATATAAGGATTCAAAAGGTGACATTTTTGTTGATGTATGATATGAACTATTATACTACCATTCTTGAAGGTATATTCATTGTAACCATTGAGTTTGTCCGGCATTCACAAAATTCCTCAAGTATCCTTCCAAGAATTTGTTTGCTACTTCTATTTGTCTATCTATCTGAGGGGGTACAAGGTACTCAAAGTTAGCACAGTCGCAACATGGTGGAAACATTACTGACAAAATTCGCGGGTAAATTTTAGGTGCTTGTCACTAACAATAACGTTGGGAAACCCATGGAGCTTAAATATATTATTTACATAACTATCTGCGACTTGGCTTGCTTTTACTTTGGATTAAATACTAATGAAATGAGCATATTTTTTGAATACACCAACAACTACAAATATACTATCCTTTCCTTATGTTGTAGGAAGAACGATGATAAAATCCATGGATGTACCTTAGAACATTTTTGGGCGAGAATATGAAGGGGTTGTAGGAGACTAAGAGGAGACATTGTCTCAAACTTCTGTTCTTGACACATATCATATTCGACCATCTATTTTTCAATATCAGAGTTCATTCCCTTCAAAAGGAATGATTGGCTGATATTTTGGTTTGTTTTAAAGAAACCAACATGTCCTGCTGTTAGCAAGTCATGGTTCTCTCTTAAGACTTGAATTTTGAATTTTGATGAAATCAATAAATATATCCTATGTTTGTACCATAGTATGTATTTTTCCCATGACTATTTGGATTTTGTCTCTTTGTTGTTTTAAACTTCTTCAGTTAGGTTCCTTTCCTCTGCCTCTTTCACACACTCACTTTAAAATTATGAAATACATTCAGTAACAAATATTGATATGACACAAAGGTAGGAATCACTTTCGTGTTTTCTTGATAAGTTTTTTGCAACCCTATTCTCTTTTCCCTTTTTATACAAAATGTCGAAATCAAAGACTTGGATTTTTCTTACTGATTTCTGTTGTTTGGGAGAGATATTTTTTTGAGTAAGGAAATATTATAGGTTGTCCTGGTATTTTTTAAGAAGAAAAATTTCCTCGAGCATATATTTCTTCCATTTAAAAAGGGCATGCATTATTTCCAACATTTTCCTATCGTATGTGGATTTTGGTTTCTCACTTGGTTCCAACTTTCATATTTCAGAGGAAACTCAGTGTTTATAATGCATGACAACAAATCCTAACCCTATCTCTTAATCCTCACACTAAAGGATGAATGTATTCGTAAAATTAGGAGTTTCTAACACTGGTGTGGAATTCATTAGTGTTTTGAACTGTTCAAAACAAGTTTTTACATCCTTATCCCATCTGAAGGCCTCCATTTTTATTAGTGATGTTAGGGGAGATACAATTTGGGTGTAGTTGCGACCAAATATTATATAATAATTTGTTAGAGAAATAAATCCTCTTCATGATGTAACTGACTTAAGGAACGACCACTTTGTGATCACCCTAGTTTTTTCGGGATCAACCTTAATGGAATCAACTGATATGATGTGCCCCAAAAGTTGTATTCATTTTTTCCCTGAAACTAAATTTTATTTGTTAGCATAAAATTTGTTTTATTCTAGAAGCTTCAATATTGTTTCTACATCCTTGAGGTGCAAGTTCCAATTTATACTATAAATAAGGATATCATCAAAAAACATTAGCACATACTTCCTTATGTATGGGAGAAACAAGTAATTCATTACTGCTTGAAATGTTTCCAGATTGTTGGATAATCCGAACAACATCACTCGAAACTCTTATAAACCTTCATGGGTGCCAAATGTTTTTTTGGGGACATCTTCTTCTCGAATATGGATTTGGTAATATCGTTACTTTAAGTCTATCTTAGAAAAGTATTTTCCACCATGTAGCTCATTGAAGTGATCCCTAGAACATGGGGGGAAGGAGAACATGAAGAGGGTTTTGGAAGATGTGGGTATGTTCCTGCAGGAGCTGCTCTAAGTCATGTGGGTCAGTATTTTGTCTTTCATGAGATGTTCCTTCCATGTAATAGCAGTGTAAGAATAAGGATTGAGCTCCTTTTTTTATCATTTTTTCCATTTTATAGGATGACACAATTTAGGGAGGGGGAAATTAATACCTGTAAATATTATATTTCCTCTCATCTTCATAGAAATTTATAACTTGTTCTCGTAAGTTTAATCTGATTGTCCCTAGCATTTCCAACCATTGTGTACCTAAAATAATGTGAACCCCTCTCATTTCCATTAAATACATTAGCAAACTTAGTGTGTAGTCCTCTATAGGTATTTCTACTTTATGGAATTTCTCATCGCATGTTGTGGTATTATTCCCTAGTATCGATAGTTGGAAGTTGGCAGTAGGGTATATGAATATGTTTAAATTTTTCGCTACCCAATGGTCTATGAAGTTGTGTATAATTCCACTATCGATCAACACCATCATGTTGGTTCCTTTGATATCTCCAAACAATTTTAGGTTTTGGGGTTGAGAGATACCTGTCATTGTAGCCACTAAGAGCATTGGTGTGATGTTGGCCTCTTCCTTCCGAGCCTCATCGCTATCTAACTATTTTAGAGGAAAGTGTGTTTCTTGATTCTTCATCATTATCGTCACTCGTATTACTTTTTTGAACATCAATATATTCTTATTTTTTCACTTCTGCCCTTGGTGTGAATTAGGGCCATTACACCTATGAGATGGATTGTCACCCTTTTTCCCATTGTATCCTAGGTGGGATTGTATATAAACCAATGCACGTTGTGTTTTTTACTTCTCTTGAATTAATGCTTATTTTTGGTGGTATTGTTCCACGTCTTTGATGTCTAATAATTTTATCTCACTTTGAATACGTTATTTCATCCAACCAATGCTCATTCGCAGCAGTCGTTCTTCAGCTATATCTTAGACATAAGTGGCGAGTACCAATAGATTTCTTAAATATTCCTCCATGGTTCCTTCTTATTGTAAACGAGAGAGTTTGTTATAGAGATTTATTTCTTCCATGTCTTCAAATCGTTTAAATTTTTTTTCTTGAAAGTGTTGCAATCTCTAGCTAGACTTCCTCCCTTCATTATTGAGTCCCACCATAAGAACCAATCACAAGTGGTTTTATCCATGTACATTTCTAAAACACTCAATTTGTCGTTGTCGCCATATATATTGCGCATTTCAGAATATTTTTCGATTTTGTTGATCCATCGAATCCCATCTTGATTATTTTCTGCATCAAACCTTGATAAATTTATATTGACCTTATGAACGAAGTTGTACATTGGGAGGGTATCTGAGCTATTGCCTCATTTAACGTGGTCCCTCGGCCAGAGAATTTCGACCTTTAGGTTGTGGATTCCCTCATCTCTTTACTCAAGATTTTCCAGTATCTTTTGAAATGGATCATATCGTGAATTTATGGACGCATCTTTGTTCTCTAGGGGGATTCTCTCAGTATTTCTTGTATTCATCTTGTCTAAATTTGGATTTTAACTATTAAAATATTAATATAATTATAATAATCTATTATAAAAAATAATAATAATTTTATTACAAGTTTTCATAGTTTGTAAGGTTTTCAAAAGATTATAATAATAATTAATAATTATTATAATAATAATATTATAATTTTTGAAAATTCATGAATTTGGGTTTAAAACCATAGAGTGGATCATTGAGTGTGGTGACGTGAAAGGAATTGACCGTGGATGTGTTGAATGCAAATATGAGTAGATAAATGGAGGTGTATGGAGCGTAGTGAGTGGTGGAGAGAATCGTGAAGATGAGAGGGTTGTGTGTGAGAAAATGGAGAGAGGAGGATGTATAAGATGACGGCAGAATAATGGTGACTATGAGGGGGATGGCGGTAAAGACATAGGGGTGTGGAAGGTTCTAGGTAAGCAACACGAACACCATTGAAACATGACGGTGGTAGGTAAGCAACATGAATAACTGAGAAACAAGTGGAGGTGGAGTGAAACACAGAGATGAATAAAGATGGAAGGAGACTCATGAAGGAGAAAGAACAAATTGAAGTGAACATTGGATTTGATACCAACTTTGAATGAATTTTCCAATTCTATATATATTATTATTGAATGACGATATTTACAAAAATAGAATTTGGCTTTATACAAATCAAATGTCACCATTAAAAAGTGTGACCTATCAAGCCAACATTAATTAATAACTACTAACTAACAATGTTTTTTAACTATTTAGTTTTATTACAAACACTACATCCCATGCACTTTCAAATAACACCATTGTCAATGTTCCTTAAGTTGTAGTTAATTATTTGCATCATGTCTTTGAGTTTTCTTCTTTTATAGCTATTCTTCCTTTTTACCATCTTATTCCATTCATGACATGAAAACCATGTTATGATTGCATGCATACATGGAATATTCTTTAATAGGAAAATACTTATCTCATATATTAATGTCATTGCTTCAAAACCAATGATAACTTTTATTCTATACAAAACAAGATTTCTTATTTTTAACCTGATCCTTTAGTTTTGTATTAGAAGTTATAATATTTAGGCTTCGTTTCCCTCACATTGCATATTCCCTTATATGTAAAAGTGTTTGAAGGAAAACATATAGAGTATGAAACTAACTTGAGTTTCCAAGTTATATGGAAATAGTTTTTTCATACTCCCATAACCGATTACATACAAGACTTCATGATGTTAAACAATATGTAGATGGAGAGATATATTTTCTCTTACACCTTAATGTGACACTTCTCACAATATAGTAGTTCTCAACTAACCATCACTTAGTGGGCTCCACACACCTATCTTAACTTCAATCACAAGTTTTATTGTCACACATAATACATACAATATAAATGTCATGTAATAATATTGGAATATTACATTTTTTTTTAATTACGGATTGATGACTCTCATAGTAGATTTCAAAGAGAGTAAGTAATCACACAATTTTTTTTTCCTTTTGAGCTAAGGCGCTTCTAGGTATCTCCTAAAATATCAAACGAGAGTATTCTCTTAACGGAATCATCCGATCCTATGCAAGTATTCCTCATGGTGTATATGTGTGCATAGAAACGTTTGTTGGAAAAATAGACATGAGGTTGGACATGCCTCCAACATTGAGAGTATCCTTGAGGCTGGAACACAAATGCAATGTTGCGTTTGTGAATTAAATCACTAAACCCAAAATTGGCAAGAAAACTTCTGATTGGTAAGGAAAAAACAAAATAAAAACTATAAGTAAACTGAAACAAAGGGAGGGGTAATAGATAAACAAAATATATTCAACAATATTGTATTAAAACATGTTTTTAGTGCCATATGGTCCATCTAAATATAATAGTGTCACATAGGAGGTACAAGATTCAAGGTAATCTAACTATCTTCCCTAGGGAGTTAATTTTTATCCATGCAATTTATAGATAAACATGAAATAACGATGGAGAAACACTTGCCTCTTAGGTGAAGAAGAAAAGTGTGGCATACCCCTAGTACCTTGATGCCGTTATGTGTGGAAAGGGAGGGTAAATTTTTAGTTTCGTTGTCACTACAAGATAACCCAATCCTGTTAGTGGCAGATTTTCATGACATTCCAGGGAAGTATGTCCAAACCAATCAATGATATTAACCATTACATGCAGCTAACAACAATTTTCTGAATGCATGTTGGTTATACATCAGCATTAGTCAATACGTATTAAAAAATCATCCATTCATTTCTTCTTACTTAATACTTTAGGCAATTGACATCAAACATTAATTCGCCATTAGTCTATGCTTACATCTTTACCATGAGTAACAAATATTCCATTGCCCTTAAACAGTAAAAGAACAACCCCCTTCTGGGTTATCTAGATAACAAGGTGAAACAAATCAAGAAAACGTAAGCTAAGGTGCACCATGGAACATAAATTAATACATATCATGGAACATAAAAATAATGCACATCATGAAACATAATAACACACATCAAGGGCACACACAAACAAGAACAATGTACGTGGTTCACCCCAATCTTGGGGTTACGTCCACCAAAAGTTAGGCCTACATCTTTATTCATAAAATTCACCTACCAAGGTGTACATCCTACATCATAAATGATGTATCATTACTTTTAGTTTCTCATACAGTAATAGGAAACCTCATCCCGAGGCCCATAGGAACAAAATATCTTTTAAAAAACCACTAAAGCGGGAATGACCTCCATTCTAAGGTTTGTTTAGGCACTTTAAAGTCTAAAGAGATTTCAGCCTTTCTGTGATTATTTAATCATCAAAGACCTGTTCTTTCTTTTGCATCTTTTCTTGTTTTACTATTCAAGGTGTGATTTTCAAATCTACCACAACTGAAGCATTTAAAAGTGTTGGCCCTTTGCCTAATGATGTTCATCCTCAGACCCCATTTTGTACACTATGCAGCTGCCCAAAACAGTGCTATACGGTAAAATGATAAGGGAGGCATCTTCTACAGAACATTGGGGCAATTACTTTGTTTAAACAAAAATATATTTTCTTTTAATCAACCCTACCCAAATCGTTTTCTAAACATCTCAAGTCACAGTTTTAGTTATTGGGAGGAAACTTGGATTCTACCATCATATATTTTTCCTCCGAATGCATAGAAGTTTGCGTAATTTCAATTAAAGATCGCGTTTATCATTCGGCCTACAGAACATGTTGAAAGATTTTCCCAACTTCCACGGTTATATACTTTTTCTTCGACAAGTTCGTTGCAGGCAGGTTCATCTTATTTACAGTCAGTTCACAACACCGAGAGACAAGCACTGAACTAATTTTGTTGATTAACCCAAAACATTGTATAATCCCGGGGAATCAAGGATCACATAAGCTACGATATGCTTATTAAAGCCCTAATCGCGTTTCTTTCCATCAGCAATAATCGCTTTATTATCATTTTTTTCTAGGCCGCCCATCCTATAAAACCCCAAAATCCATCATTGTTTTGCTCATAGATTCTGTTAGACCAGAGAAAGAGAGTGGTGCTTTGTTTAACCAGACAGATGAAAGGCCACCACTGTTTTACGCAGATTTACATAGCGGAGATGTCAAGATCGTTGCCCAGAGGGAACATAAAAAGAGCTATATCTCCAATGCTAAGTTTCCTGTCTACAAGCCCGATTCATTGTATCAAGAGAGGTTTTAGGTTTTAAGCATTGAAATGAGGCTTTCTGACTTAGCATATTAAGGATATCTAAAAAGGTTAAGCATCTGTCCTAATATGAGGACAACTCGCTTCCTCAACTCTTCTCTTGCATACCTTCCATCAAGAATGGTCATAGGTAAAAGATTACAAGGCAATGGACATAGTAATAAACTACTATTCTCTCTTCCAAAATAAATCTTTAAATGAAAACACATGAATCCTCAACCTGAAATCGCAGTTTGGGTCGCTGATGGAGCTTAGATCCCCATCGCTAAGATGCATTCCCAGCTAGGGATAATCATGCTCATATCAACTTGCAACTACCAAAGACACTATAATACAATCACACACCCATATGCAGAAATAGAGATCGAGGTTTATCCCTCGTATTTGTTTAAACAATTTAAAAGTGCGGGCATGATACAAAATTCTTAATCGGTTGGTTTAGAAATCAAAACCTAAAACATCACCTGATATGGGAACGCATGCTCATCTACTTGATGGAAACCTCAACTCGCTCCCACTTAGCAGTCGATCCCCTTTCTTTTCTTTTCTTCCCCCCCTTTATTTCAATCCTCACTTGCGTTTTTTATAACAAAACACGGCTTTGCCGTTAATGCTTGCACAGGGAATAAAGTAATGAATACCCCCCCAACTGTCAAGGGATACTGTGAGTCAAGGATTTTAACACCTCCTTGATCCTCGCTTCTCAATGGCAACCAAAACAGAAATCATAAACCCCTCCTTAATTTAAGTTTTTCAAGAGTTAAGACCAGTAGAGGGAAATAACACCTCCTTAAATTGTGGATGAACATAAGGTAACAATCCGAGGTTTTATCAATACTCCTCATAACATGATATTCAGTCATTTTTGTCATCTTGTTCGACAAGGGTTAAATATACCTCAGCTAACATATATATATACATATACATATATATATATATATATATATATATATATATAATGTATGAGACTACAACTGAAATACTGGTATATATATTTATATATATAAGAATACTCTTCTATTTTGTGCTATGTAGGGTCTCCTACTACTTTATGTGAGATTCTTTTCACATACCCATAACCTTCTGTATGTGATATATGTATAATGTTTTCCCTTGATCCAAATGCAAGGTGGAAGTAGCCCTATGGGGCGAGCGTTTCTATCATCGAAAATTCAAGTAATAATTCATGTCTGAAGAGACTTAGTTCAACACTTTTGTCCCTTCTTGTGTTAATTCTAATTTCTTTCCTTTCCATAAATACTTAGTTTATCTTTCATGTCCTCTTTATAACAAGTCTTAGTCTACCCTTTTACCCAAGGTATCGTCTTGTTCACAAAATTATTCCCGCTCAAAAAGACACCTAGGCTTAGGTCATCAAGGATATTGTCATATCCCTTTTGTTTACGAGGAGTGCATGATGCTACTTCTGATGGGACATCCCATCGCTTGTCTTACCTACGTTTGAAATTAAAATAGTTGGCCATTTAATTGGTCCAATTATGGTGACTTAAGAATCCGTGTAGGATGCCATAGCTATGACGGGGCTAAAGCTACGTTATTGTAGTTAAGGCTCTTTGACCCTTTTTTTTTATATTATTCTCTTCCCCAGAGGTTCAGTTTCCCCTCGCTGAGAAGAGTCGAAACTCTTAAGTCTCCTAAGGAACTTTGGTTAGTATCAATTTCAAGGTCTTACTGGTGGGGCCTTGGCCTTGAGCTCCTCACCAGAAGACGAATACAATATTATACAATAGTTTACAATGCATTTCAGGGGTCTTACATGGGGGATGTTACATTCTTTCCCCCTAAAAATAACACCGTCCTCGGTGTTCCTATTTTCAACATTTTCCATTCTTCCATTCTGTCGTCTTTTCTTGTTTTCGTCTTGATCGCCGGTGATCTTTCCACATCTTCAGTTTTCCTACAACAAGTTCGGATCTAGGCCAATTTTCTTTAGTACATCGTGTACATAATTATAATTCAACTTAAACATAAGCCATAGATCCATTTTTATTGGTATCATAATACCCAATTAAATGCATTTTATTCATCGATAAATATAATTACTACCCGTTGGATGTTGGTTTTATCTCCAACCTTTGGATAGTCATGTCATCCTCAACCTGAGGAATCATTTCTTCACATTACACATTAAACATGTATAGTCTAATTTACTTGGGGATTTTTTTAACACGTTCTTCATTCATTATGGTTCTCTCTTTTCCAAACTATCCCTTGAGTTTCCTTTTCCATTCTTGTGTGGACTTACAACAATTTCTGAGGTTATTCTCCCTTTTAACCACTAGTTAAAAGTTTTCCCCTCAGTGACATCAAACAGCGTCTTGTCTTCTAGATGTCTAATTTTTCCTAGGTCTTCTTGCCACACCATATGCCTAACACCAATGTGCTCACACGGAAATCGCTTGCCTAACACCATTGTGCTCCTGCAGCATATATGCCTAACACCGATGTGATCACATGGAAATCACTTGCCTAACACCATGGTGCTCCCGCGGCATTCAATTTTTTTCTTGTTCGTATTCAGTATAATTCTTAACCTTGACTTTCTGTAATGCACACTTCTTGTGCTTAGCATGATGTTACTGTCATCGTCCCGATTCATAAATTGGTTACATGGTTAGTCAAAGCATTTATTGAGAAAGCCTAGTTCCATTATTTAATCATTATCATTTCCTGAGTTGCAACGATTTTACCATCATTTATGAGTCATCTAATCCTGAAAAAAATTAACTCCCTTACCCACTTCTGATAAATTGAGTGCAACTTGTACGCCCAAGTGGATTTATATATATCATAGTGTCCGTGGATCATGACCATGGTCCTAATCTTGGTACCACTCAACAGCCAATTTCGACTGATATCCCTGCAAGGTTAGCTCATAGCATTACACAACGTTCATGCACATCCCTGCATAGGTTAGCTCATAGCATTATACAACCTTCATGCATATCCCTGCATAAGTTATCTCTTAACATTATAGAACATCCATGCATATCCCTGCATAAGTTAGCTCACAGCATTATACAACCTCTATGCATATCCCTGCATAAGTTAGCTCTTAGCATCTATTTAGTACTGTAATGGTATTCTTTGTAGGACCTGCAATGTTATAGCATTATATGACGTTCATTCATTTATCATTTCGAATTACCATTAGTAGTTGAACATCCTTACCCATGTGTCCTTCGATAGGGACAATCCATTTCTACACATTAATACTACATGGTAAGCAGAGATGTATGAATATCAAGTGAATTTTAGTTCTATTTGCCCAATAGTATTCTTGGGAGAGACACTATAGTCTCTGTTGGGATTTTTTTTGGACTCGGAGTAACACCCTGCAAGCCATTTTCACACACATGTAAAAATAATAATAGATAAGATTCATCATAGCTAATAGTAGGCTTGGAACCCTATTTCCACCTACTCCTTTCAAGGATTTCAACGTAGATGTAGTACACCTGAAATCCCAAACGTGTTAGATAGCCAAAATTCTTAACATGATGAAACATATTATGTATTGATGTATTAGTTCACATACTAATACTCCCCACCGTGTTAATCATATAACTTAGCTCCCCCTTTTACATAATCCTAATTCAACCTTGAACACAAAACAAAAATCTTAAAAGAATACATCATGATATAAATACTTTTCCCATTGCAAAACTTGTAAGCCATATTCAACTTTTACACCCCTTTTTAGTCTTTATATTTAACCTAACCCTGATTCCAAATCAAGCAATTTTCATAGCGTTTGCTGAAAGAAATGTCTTGTGTGATTAAACATACAAATTTAGAGATATGATACTATCTAAACACGCTATCAGATGAAAGAGCAAGAACCAAATAACACAACCCACACTGCCACGATATTAAAATAGGAAAATGAGCTTATAAGTAACTGCTTGGGAAAATCACAAATCCTAAAATAATAATATTGAAAAAAAACTCATTACCTTACACCAAGGTTCTCAATTGTAACCTCTTCCTCTTGCGTGGATGTGTATGCCCAATTTTTTTTATTTTCTTTAGTAACAGAAAGGTAAAAAATTATAGAACAAACTAGCACACCGTTTAATGATCCAATCTTAAATAGTGGAATTCTTGGGATGGGGGTTCGTGTATTTCATATTTCGTCAAGCATATCCACACAGAAACCAGAAGCTCACTGCCTGAGGTCAACGCACCTGCTTGTATATTTTATAAATTACTCTAGAGAGGAGGTGACTTGGTGAATGATTCACCCTCTTTCATGAGAACCATGACAGGACTCTCTTTCTTTATTAGATACTTTCCCTATGACATACTTAGGGGAGTAGCCTTTCCGAAGCTATCTATGGAGACCGATCTATCAACATGGATAAGAGTGTCCAACAGTGATGGCATAAGGAGGTAATATGGAGAGGAGATACTACTGGGTATTTTTTTATCTTTTCAATTTAACAATAACCATTCGAGAGTTGTTGCTTAACGCCACCATCAAATAAAATTGTCTTGTTGGAAAAAAATTCTGACTCATACTACGATGAATTGTATCTATGATAGATCTTAGATATCAGAACAGAATAGATGGGAAACCAACGAGCGTTACTTCACCGCCCTTCAAAAACCCATATTTTCAACCAACGTATCAATTCTCTAATGTTTCAGATGCTAATACTGCCCGGATATTAATGAAACTGATTTCATTTGAAGTCTCGAGTGATGGGATTTATATTCAAACAAAAGTACCAGTGACTTGCAATATATATATATATATATATATATATATATATATATATATATATATATATGCATATTTTTATGCATCACCTATCAATCTCGCGGTGATTTAAGGAGCCATTTCACAGCTGATCCATGGTCAAATTTGCTGCGGTTGAGTCGATTTGGTACACCTGTTCGATCAGAGCTGGGAGTGACAATCCTCCTTATTTGCTGGTGTCATTAACCTGTTCTAAAATCTTCGCAAA
Source organism: Pseudotsuga menziesii (assembly GCA_001517045.1). Taxonomy (NCBI): domain Eukaryota; kingdom Viridiplantae; phylum Streptophyta; class Pinopsida; order Pinales; family Pinaceae; genus Pseudotsuga; species Pseudotsuga menziesii. The sequence goes on from LPNX010628554.1 coordinate 12,452, forward strand.
ACTTACAAACTCCAAAACACTATACGACGATCAAGGAAATTTTGAAATGCTTCAAGGCAGTGATCTCTTCCTGATACCACTCTACTACCTCGAAAATATTATTTAATAACCCGTTGATCCAACATTTCAATCAGCAGTTCCCAGACCAGCATAAGTTACAGAGCATAATTACCAGGGTCATTTCTGGGTCCATCATTCGAAGCAGAAGCAACTCTATAAGAAAGGTAGTTGAGGGATCAGTCGAACCAACTTTTGAATAAGTTGAACAGTCATAACCAGCTTCCTAAGTTCCCCTAAAGAATATTAAATGGGTACAAATTCCCAGCCCAAGAAGGAAAAGTAGCATCAAATCCCCAGTCAGTGCCCCGATAGCAGATCATACTTAGGTTGAATTGGCAATACCGAGTTGATCGTAGCCAGAAGGCCATAACTAGGAGCTCATTGTCTTTAGCTGCTATTATAAGAAAAAGGTTAAGACCACGGCTATCACTATTAAGTTTAATTTATACAGGATAGTGCAATGGATCAGGCCTTAATTTTAACTTTACTACTTTCCAGTGGGCATAATATCCTTTTTGCTGATAGCTCAGAGACTTCTTTTTCTATTAATCCACGTACGGGTTGAAACCACAGACTCAGCAAATTGTGGGAGAGCTATGTAAAATATTTTTTTTTTCATCTCCAAGATTTTTAAATTTATGTGGAGCCCAAATAGGCCCAAGCGCTGTTACTTAGGCTCTGATACCATATGTGGCATACCCCTAGTACCTTGATGCCGTTATGTGTGGAAAGGGAGGGTAAAATTTTTAGTTTCGTTGTCGCTACAAGATAAACCAATCCTGTTAGTGGCAGATTTTCATGACATTCCAGGGAAGTATGTCCAAACCAATCAATGATATTAACCATTACACGTAGCTAACAACAATTTTCTGAAAGCATGTTGGTTATACATCAGCTTTAGTCAATACATATTAAAAAATCATCCATTCATTTCTTCTTACTTAATACTTTAGGAAATTGACTTCAAATATTAATTCGCCATTAGTCTGTGCTAACATCTTTATCATGAGTAGCAAATCTTCCATTCCCATTAAACAGTAAAAGAAAAACCCTCTTCTGGGTTATCTAGATAACAAGGTGAAACACATCAAGAAAATGTAAGCTAAGGTGCACCATGGAACACAAATTAATACATATCATGGAACATAAAAATAATGCACATCATGGAACATAATAACACACATCGAGGGCACACATAAACAAGAATGATGTACGTGGTTCACCCCAATCTTGGGGTTACGTCCACCAAAAGTTAGGCCTACATCTTTATTCATAAAATTCACCTACCAAGGTGTACATCCTACATCATAAATGATGTATCATTACTTTTAGTTTCTCATACAGTAATAGGAAACCTCATCCCAAGGCCCACAGGAACAAAATATCTTTTAAAAAACCATTAAAGTAGGAACGACCTCCATTCTAAGGTTTGTTTAGGTACTTTAAAGTCTAAAGAGATTTCATCCTTTCTGTGATTATTTAATCGTCAAAGACCAGTTCTTTCTTTTGCATATTTTCTTGTTTTACTATTCAAGGTGTGATTTTCAAATTTAAAAGTGTTGGCCCTCTGCCTAATGATGTTCATCCTCAGACCCCATTTTGTACACTATGCAGCTGCCCAAAACAGCGCTATAAGGTAAAATGATAAGGGAGGCATCTTCTACGGAACATTGGGGCAATTACTTTGTTTAAACAAAAATATATTTTCTTTTAATCGACCCTACCCAAATCGTTTTCTAAACATCTCAATTCACGGTTTTAGTTCTTGGGAGGAAACTTGGATTCTAACGTCATATATTTTTCCTCTGAATGCATAGAAGTGTGCGTAATTTCAATTAAATATCGCGTTTATCATTCGGCCTATAGAACAGGTTGAAATATTTTCCCAACTTCCACGGTTATATACTTTTTCTTTGACAAGTTCGCTGCAGGCAGGTTCATCTTATTTACAGTTAGTTCACAACACCGAGAGACAAGCACTGAACTAATTTTCTTGATTAACCCAAAACATTGTATAATCCCGGGGAATATAGGATCACACAAGGTACGCTATTCTTATTAAATCCATAATCGCGTTGCTTTCCATTAGCAATAATCGCTTTCTGTTCATAGAAGTTGGTTTTCATTTTGCTGATGTTCTTATCATTTTTTTCCAGGCCGCCCATCCTATAAAGCCCCAAAATCCATCATTGTTTTGCTCATAGATTCTGTTAGACCAGAGAAAGAGAGTGGTACTTTGTTTAACCAGACAGATGAAAGGCCACCACTGTTTTACGCAGATTTACATAGCGGAGATGTCAGTCTCCTTGCCCGGAGGGAACATAAAAAGATCTATATCTCCAATGCTAAGTTTCTTGTCTACAAGCCCGATTCATTGTATCAAGAGAGGGTTTGGGTTTTAATCATTGAAACGAGGCTTTCTGACTTAGCATATTAAGGATATCTAAAAAGGTTAAGCATCTATCCCAATACGGGGACAACTCGCTTCCTCAACTCTTCTCTTACAGATCTTCCATCAAGAATGGTCACAGGTAAAAGATTACAAGGCGATGGACATAGTAATAAACTACTATTCTCTCTTCCAAAATAAATCTTTAAAAGAAAACACATGAATCCTCAACCTGAAATCGCAGTTTGGGTCGCTGATGGAGCTTAGATCCCCATCGCTAAGATGCATTCCCAGCTAGGGATAATCATGCTCAGATCGAATTGCAACTACCAGAGACACTATAATACAATCACACACCCATATGCAGAAATAGAGATCGAGGTTCATCCCTCGGATTTGTTTAAAAAATTTAAAAGTGCAGGCATGATACAGAATGCTTATTCAGTTGGTTTAGAAATCGAAACCTAAAAAATCACTTGATATGGGAATGCATGCTCATCTACTTGACAGCAACCTCGACTCGCTCCCACTTAGCAGTCGATCCCCTTTCTTTTCTTTTCTTCCCCCCCTTTCTTTCAATCCTCACTTGCGTTTTTTATAACAAAATAGGGCTTTGCCATTAATCCATGCGCAGGGAATCATTTTTTTTCCTTAATGATATAATAAAGTAATGAATACCCCCCAACTGTCAGGGGAGACCGTGAGTCAAGGAGTTTAACGCCTCCTTGATCCTCGCTTCTCAACGACAACCAAAATAGAAATCATAAACCCCTCCTTAATTTAAGTTTTTCAAGAGTTAAGACCAGTAGAGGGAAATAACGCCTCCTTAAATGGTGGCTGAACATAAGGTAGCAGTCCGAGGTTTTATTAATACTCCTCATAACATGATATTCAGTAATTTTTGTCATCTTGTTCGACAAGGGTTAAATATACCTCAGCTAACATATATATACATAATGTATGAGACTACAACTGAAATACTGGTATATATATTTTTATATATAAGAATACTCTTCTATTTTGTGCTATGCAGGGTCTCCTACTACTTTATGTGATATTCTTTTCACATACCCATAACCTTCTTATATATATATGTATAATGTTTTCCCTTGATCCAAATGCAAGATGGAAGTAGCCCTATGGGGCGAGCGTTTGTATCATCTAAAATTCAAGCAATAATTCTTATCCGAAGAGACTTAGTTCAACACTTTTGTCCCTTCTTGTGTTAATTCTAATTTCCACCCTTTCCATAAATACTTAGTTTATCTTCCATGTCCTCTTTATAACAAGTATTAGTCTACCCTTATACCCAAGGTATCGTCTTGTTCACAAAATTATTCCCACTCAAAAAGACACCTAGGATTAGATCGTCAAGGAGATTGTCATATCCCTTTTGTTTACCAGGAGTGCATGATGCTCCTTCTGATGGGACATCCCATCGCTTGTCTTACCTACGTTTGAAATTAAAATAGTTGGCCATTTAATTGGGCGAATTATGGTGACTCAGGAATCCCTGCAGGATGCCATAGCTATGACAGGGCTAAAGCTACGTTATCGTAGTTAAGGCTCTTTGACCCTTTTTTTTATATTATTCTTTTCCCCAGAGGATCAGTTTCCCCTCGCTGAGAAGAGTTGAAACTCTTAAGTCTCCTAAGGAACTTTGGTTAGTATCAATTTCAAGGTCTTACTGGTGGGGCCTTGGCCTTGAGCTCCTCACCAAAAGACGAATACAATATTATACAATAGTTTACAATGCATTTCAAGGTTCTTACACGGGGGATGTTACAAAACGAGTGTCGTGTCTATACCAATATGGGGGAGGAATGAGATTTAAACACAAGATGTCAGTATCACTCTAATGGAATAAATTTTCTCTAATGTATTCCTATGGAATGCATGCCCTTGGATTCCTCTTATACGGAAAAGGGTGGGCAAGAAAAATCTAAATCCATATCTGAACACTCCATCATTTGAACTAGTTTCCCAAGTACATGAAAATGGATATTCAATTAGCCAAAGCATGTGAGGAGTTCATGTTCCAATTTTGGATCAAAGGGAGTTGGTTTGGGCCTTAAATGCGAAACAAAGTTCTGGTCCTACAACTCTTTTATAGTTGTCGGGGCTATATTTAGTTACATTCATTTATTCATGTGGTTTTCCATTTTTTACTGCTTTTATCATTGTAGGGTGCAGTTTGTCTCCCAGATCTAATGATCATGTCTTTGTTGAGATACATCTTGTATGTTGATGATTCCTTTTTCAAGAATATCCTAAACATTCCATGTATGATATATCTAAGCATTAACATATTCCACCTAATGTATGAGGTTTGGGGAGTACTATAGGCCCAATAATGCATCGTCATTTATTTTCTTTCCATGTTATCATAAGTTATGAAGCATTTGTAGGTGAAAAAAAAATTCTCATGGGGGAAGGTTGTATAATATTTGAAAATATATATATCTAGCTACACAAAATAAATATATATTAAATGGGAATCAAATAATCCATAAGAACATTATGTAATAAATTCATAAGGTAAATTACTACACAAGAAACTTAGAACACTAGAGAATGACAATGATCAAGTCCATGAAATTGAAACAGAGGTGGAGTACATTATTTAAAGGAAAGTAATTTGAATTGGGGTTGAAGGGAATTCAAGTTTTCCACTATTTCATGACAAGTGTTAGGATTAACAAGAGCTAAAAGAACCTTATGTACCCATGATAACTCTACTTGACTATGTGAGATTGAATCTAGACTAGTTAATTGATGGAGTGTTGAGTTAATTGAGTGAAGTCTCAGTTAACTAATGAATTTTGAGTTAGCTAACAAAGAACAATGATTATTTCCACAGAGTGTAATTTGGAAATGAAAGGTCGAATTATCCTAAAATGGGTTATACTCGCTACTGTAAATGATCCCCTTCATTTCCAATAATTTTGTTGGGAATAAATAGCATAACACATACAATAGATCTATCATTTTCCTCATTTTCTCATCATCCTAATAATCCCCAATATTGGAAAATTTTGAGTTCGTAGGGGAACCAATATTCACCTTTTTTATTTTGAGGGGATTTAGAAAAGTTTCATTTAACAATCCCATTCCCTCCATGGGTCGAATAACCTAGTATTCATGGATATGGATATCACATGCATAATAATATTTAGTTTCACCAATTAAGTTATAACACTCCATCCAACTCTGAATTAAAGCATTTCGTTGAGGAAAAATTGACATGAGAATAGGGATTTCCTCAAAACTATAGCCTTTAATAATGAGCATACAAGTATCAACCATCAGACTATCATCAACAAAGATAAAAATATGTGTGAATCTAGTAACTAACTCATCCCATTCTATAGTTCCTTGATGCAACTCGGTCGACATATACCAATTTCTTTGTATCATAACTATAATATGTATAAACAAATGAACCCATTCCTTTCAAGGTGACTCCCACTATATCGCACAACATTTTTCAATGTGGTCTATATGATTTGCTAATCATGTATATTTCTAACTAGTATAAATTTTTTTTCTCCAAATATGATTTCTAAAATTCATCCACACTCATCGACACTGTGGCTATTCTGAGATAGATTGTTTGTGAACAACCCACCATGTGGCTAGTGTAGTTTTCAATCTGACATTTAAATCTAAGAGGAACCAAGGTTTTAGTATATTTTCTTGAAGTTATGTGAGAAATGTATCTATATTAGGTAATCCTTTGAAAGTAGGTAGATCACATACCTCAATACCTACCCATCATAGAGATTTCATGATCTTCACACATTTCCACATTGATACTTTATGCAACTCGTTATTCCAATACTCAAAATATTCTCCTTACTATGACGAACATGAACTAATACTTCACCGACTTAATTCACCATATGTTGTCACATTTAGATAGTTGTCCATTTGAGATGAGATATTATAAATTTTATCCAAGTACCTTTTTTTACCTTCACCCTCAACATTCTCGACAATTTGCTGGCCCTCCAAATGATTGATTAGAGTGACAACCTACATTTCTAAATATTCAAAAGGAAATATACTATTCTTAAATTTTATGATTGTATGATTCTTGATAGACCAACCGATCCCTAGCAGTGCTACACAAGGGTTTGTATAATTGAAAATATTTGTTACCTCAAACTTTGCTTAGGTCTTGATCACTTCCACCTCAATAGGAGCCCTTGGTAGTCAACCAATATTAAAAAACTTCATCTAATTGGAGAATATTATATTAACATAAGACCATACCAACTGAGGATTTCCCATTAGTTCCCATGTTTTCCTTGTTAGGATGCTAACATCTGACCCCAAATCAAGAATAATGAAGTCCATATCATAGTCACCTATATGGGAATTCATATGTATCTCTCGACCTATATTCATTGTTCTATGAATATGATTAAAATTTTTCTCTGGTCATAGACATGCCTGAGTGTTTTCATATTATATCTAATAGCTCTTCCATAACATCTTTATATTTTACAAGTGATAAACACATCTTGAAGACAATTTTGAAATTGCTTACCTTTTCTATCGTCTTCCTTTGGAGTGGTTGGTCAAAACTTGGTGGAATATGAAGGACTGGTCCATCATCAAACAACAAAATATCAAAAAATGTTGAATCATTATTTGTGTCCATAAAATTATTTTTTGCATAAAAGAAGACACCCTTTTCCTTCTAGATGTCGAATGGCATTTTATTTTGCACCATAGGTCAAACTCTTGTATTTTCCAATTGTGATCCTTGATCATCCCAAGTAGCCACATCACCCATAGTTAAAACAACAATAGTAGGTTCTTGGGACTCAACCTATATCGTTAGAACATTCGGATTCACATTTGAAGGTTGGTTATGGTTCCGCATTATTATGGATTTCCACTTAGCCATAAGTTATGGGTGCTCCTCAATAGTATCATCCAAATTTTTATAGTATGAGCATGTCGATGTAGCATTAGTGTAGTCTCTAGCATAATACCCCAACTATCCTAAATTATAGATAAAAATTGGCCTTTCCCTCGCCTAAATCCTCCTCCTCGTCATCCTCGATCTCTAAAATTACCACCCCTCTTGGTTGAGGGAATTGTGCATCAACTTGTTCATCTTGCATTTGCTCATAATTTTTCATTAAATAGGTGTCTACTTCCTTCTCCCGTGGTGATTGGTATTGCTTGCAGTCCTTTTCATCATGTCCCACATACTAACATAATTAACAATAAAGGCCAGCAAGTATACATATTATCTTACATAAATACATACATTCCTCCAAACAATGACCTCTTGATTCAAAAACTTGACACTATGGCAACTATTTTGAAGTTAATGGATTTGGTGTTCCTGATGCAAGGTAAAAAATGAAGGATGGACATGAATCCTTATGGTGGACTTCAGTTTTGCATTTCGTACACTAGAATTCATCATGGATTTATTTTCCATTCTTGATGTCTTATATTTGCAATGTTAGATCAGCTAACTATGACTACATTTGCATCATTCCTGTGCCAATTTATCCAACTGGAAAAGCTTCCAAATTCATAGCAAGATCAATATCTCCGATATGGGACACTGTCTTATGTTGTATCATGGGGACATATATATGCAGTAACAATGCAATAATGAACCATTATTAATGTTGGACGTCAGACATTTGGAAACTTACCTAACCATCAGGTTCTTAAACCTTTCGTTGGAATCCCAGACAGACTCATTCAACATTTGCTTGATCTCCTTTAACTCTATGATGCACTGCAACTCATACTTGTGCTTCATGAATTCATATACTAGCCTAGATTGAATACAATCTAGTGACTTCTGATGGTTTCCTGCACTAACCACATAAAAATTCATGTACTAATTGAGAGGATGGCCACTAAAGGTTGTGATCATCTTATCCCTTTTTATGGCCTTGTATTGGGCCTGTCTAATGGTCTAGACAACCTCACTCAATAACCAATGTGTCTTAGGGTCTTCCAACCCATTCCGATCGAATATAGGAAATTTTATGTTTCCCCCAAACATCCTATGTACTTGGGGTACTAACAAATTCAAAATGAATGTTCCATGAGTAATAACTATTTGACCATTATCTTGGTTATTGCTATTACTTTGATTTTGAAAAATGCACTTCAAAATAATTTTGGGTATTACCTCTAATGATGAAGATGTATGTCGATTTGTCAATATGCTGTAGTCTTGGCCCTTGTATGGAACTCACACTTCTTCTTTATCTCCAGAAATAAGTCGATATTCCTCCTCTTTATCACAAGATTATTCATAGATCTATGGAACCAGCTTGCCATCCCCTCTTCAAATTGCACTACATCTCTCTCTCTCTCTCTCCATGTTGCATTTCTTCTCCTTTTACCCAACCAAAATCTTCTTCCACTCCTTAGAAGGCCACCATCTTCATCATCCTCACTATCATCGAGGAACATATGAGCTTAGTTTATCGATATTTTTCATAACTTCCTTCCTTCATGACCCATGTCCTCTATGCATAATGATTTATGCCTGATATTCTATCCTTAGGAATCCCTTTCAACAAACTAGTAGTTTAATCCAGAACTTTATGGATTTCAAATATCTACCTGTGGGTCCTTGGAAGAATTCTCTCTCCACTTCACTAATTCACTTAATAGCTTCTACAACAATCTCAGTAATGTATCCTTAAAAAATGCTATTGACCCTAAATTTGACATTCCTAGAGATAGGATTACTGAGACTCTCCATCAATCAAATCAACAAAGGAATGCAGTTGTTGGGTTCTCCACCTTGAAAATGTGTCCTGTCGGTTTCTATCATCTCCAATTATTCATACAATATTGTAGGAAATTATCTAAAGAAATTTTCATGAATACTTGAGTAAAGATAACTTCCTAAGAATTTTGTTGGAGTAATCCATGACCCCTTACTTTCTTCTTGTGAAAATTCTCTAGTTTTTTAGTCTACCCAATCCTGGATATCAGGACTCATTGGATGCCAAAACATGTCCCATTCATGATAATCCTAGTCTCAACAAAAGAACCATTTTTTGGCTTGCTTCGACTAACCTAGGTTCAACCTTCAGTCCTAACCAACAAAACCCAAGGCATTTCCCCGATAGAGAACAACACCATCGACAACACCTACGATGAAATTGAATTCTCACTTGAGATACCTATAGGGAAACTGTAACGTCCCTCTACACCCGAATGCTATTTTGGGTGAAAGTTGGGAAAAAGATTTGTTTCGCCGCTACTTGTAAAATACCTCTATCACCTCAGTACCATTTTGTGTGAAAATGGTAAAAGTATTTTTAATTACACTGTAACTACAAAAGGAGAGCATCATGTTAGTGGCATATAATTATAAAAAAAAAACCCGTGGAAACCTCTTTCGTGCAATTTCATTTTGCTAACAATCCTTTAGCATTTAAAGTTGCTTTAACACTTTTTGACATACTTGACTTAAAACCATCTTAACTAAGATATGGTTCTCTAAACGAGTAAAGATACTATTTCAATCATTGCTGTTTATCATGAGTGTATCTATCATTAATGGTGCCTAGTTATTTCTTCGTAAGGACCCGCCAATATCTATCTCTAACTAAAAAACAAAGGAGGTGTATTGCCATTAACATCACATGTTTAGAACACTCTATCTACAGATTTATTAGTCATGACAGTATCTTAATGTGAGTCGAAAACATATTTATGAGGTTTAAGGGGTGTAGTACACAAGCGTTCAAGTGCCTTTAAAACAAACATAGTGTGTAAACAATATCATGAAGATAACCATACTTTTCTTGAACTTCATTATTAGAGTAAATAATCATTCAACAAGAATGTAGCACAATGTTATAAATACACAAAAACAATGTACTAAGAATTAAGCATCCAACAAAAAAAAGAGACACCAGTGTACGTGGTTCACCCCATACTTGGGGCTACGTCCACCAAAATTAGTCACCTTCTTTCATTAAAAAAAAACAACATATGAAGGTACAATTATCACATCTTAAGTGATGTGTTATCCTTTTCTTTCCATAGTTTTCTCATGAAAACCAAGAATATTTTTCCGTGCTCAACCCGAGACCCCTATAACCCTAAGGGAATCTCTACGAAAAATATCTAAGTAAGCATGCCTCACCGTTTTTCTCATTATTGAAGCATAAGTTTATATAGGGATAACTGTAACAAAATCATCCCATCCTTACATAAAACCCTTATAATTATTTACCCATTTATACACTTAATGATTTGTCATTAGTTAGTCATAGCATTCTTGTAATTACCACCCTTTCATTTTTCCATATTCTCATAAGACCTTCTAATCCACTCAACAGAATGGTTTTATCAAACTATCATGCTTTTTACTTCTTGGAAACAAACTAGTCTGGTGACTATTGGCACAACGTACACATCTCAAAACCCCTATATGCATATGTAGAAACTTAAGGCTTAAATTAAAAACCAATCAATCGTAAGCTGAGATTAACAACCTTGGAAAAAACAAGGGAGAAAGGTAAATCCCAACAAGTTTTGGAATTTTGTAGGATCCACCAGTAGGGATTTGGCCATCGAAAGGGTTGGGGTCTAAAAAAGAAAATCCACTGGATGCGCACTCAGGCTTAGGATGAACTCAGTGCTCAATAGCATGCCCAAAACGTAAGTTGTAAAAAAACTTCTAAAACATGCCTAAGGATTCCCTATCTCCATACTTAAATGGAAGGGGGGAAAAAATCATACTTCAATCAACACCCATCAAATAAAACTAAATTGCCGTTAAGGGCCATGCACCTCCATAATGTCCATTGGAGCTATGCTCGTAGTAATGCATAAAATTTTAGGAACAATTCTCTCCCACACTTATCACCCAATATGGGAACATTAGGGTTTTTAGATGGGTGTATTTTAATAAAGTTGCAAGTATTCTAGTATACTTGATTTTTTTCTAACTTAAGACAATAAAACAACACAAGGTTCCAGCTTCATACAAGGTCAAACCCGCAACTTAGGAAGCCATGCAAAAACCCAGTCTAGACAAAAATTACAGGTCATAAGGTAACTCTAACATGCATCGTCTAGGTTTTTCGTAAGGCTACAGGAAATCGATTTTCCACTCATATAATACATCCGAACACATATTCCATGAAGGAAAAGGGAAATGATTCTGGGCTTAAGAACATATACCATCAATGCAATGACCCTTGAAAAAATATGCTGCAATACTTAGAAACACTATGATCCATATACTATGGAACTGAAGGTCATTCAATGCATCGGAAAAAATGAAACATAAGCAGGAGTTGATCCTACATCAGCAAAATTGCACGAGGAAGTGAAATGCAATCAGGATTTTAATTTCTATCGAGGAGTTTCAGGAGCAACGTTGTCCAGTCTATTTGAAGAATTTGATTATCTCTCACTTAAGAGTGTATTCTAGAACAACCACGGAGCTCCAATGTGAACTCCTAGGATTGTATTTAACAAAAATATATCGGAGTTAAAAAGCAATGTATTCTAGAACTATTTAAGATATGAGATGGTACTCACATAGAGCCCAGTTCCATGTTAAAACATAACTCAAACGTTAATTACGAAGAGAAATGATCTGAAATAGATATGGAGAAGAACTACACTCACGCTTATACTTCAACAATCCTTTGTGGGATCGGGGACATTGTTCCATAGCCTCACTCAATCTCCATGGAAGCCACCTTGTTATCCCATAGCCCCAGGGATCCTCAATCCAAAGTTTTCCAATCTCAGCTTCAAGGTGGACTCTCCCCATAGGATCTGAATGCTGAGACACATGTAATTCTATTCCAAAAATTGACCAGCAACCTGAAGGAAACCCAATTTAAAGGATATTGAAGACAACTTTTAATAAAACGTAGATATTTCACTCTATGCAAAACCATAAATCCCTCTCCTCCCAGGCAGAGATCTTTTTTTTAAACATAAATAGACAGAAAAACTCTGATATGGTTTTCACAGCAATTAAGTCTACAACCTCCAACCATAGAGGTCGAACCTCATAGAAAAACGTAGAGCCCCCTTATAATTTGCAGAGTTGGTTATTTTTTCTAGGTCCCCATGGCCCCCCCAGAATGAACTTAGTGACTTATTTTATAACATAAGGAGAACCATTTTCTGCCTAAGTTGCTCCCAATTCTCACAAGTAAAGGAAACAAAAAATGGTCACTAACTTAGCTGAGGCATGGCAACCTTAGTCTTGCCATCAATTATCGCATCAGAAAACTACCTCAAGGGTGGGCATAAATAATGCAACAACAATAAACCACTGACTTAGCTGAGGCATGACTCCCTCAGACTCACCATCAATTATGTGGTGAGAAAACTTCCTCAAGGGAAAGAATTTATATAGAATAATCTGTGTTCTTTAGGTATACCTTGTTTATAGTATTTTCCTTAAGGAATATTATTAAGTTGTTTTCCTCTATTATTNTAGGCTATGGTATCCTAGTTGGGATTATCTTGGCATAGTAGGAATCCCTAATGGGGAGGACCTTATTTCTAGTACTGCCATAGCCCAAATGATACATGTGACTAAGGTATCAATTGTGGCTCTTTTAACTGTTCATTTTTAGCCCTTGTGGGCTTAGTTGTTAGTCGTTAAGCTATGTCGATGTCTTAAGTTTCCTAAGTATTCAAATTAAGAACTTAGATAGTATTAATTACAGGGTTTTACTAGTGGGGCCTTGCCCTTGAGCTCCTCACCAGAAAATGAGTATGTTATACATTCATCGAGACACATACTTAGGGTATACAAAGGGGGAAATTACATTCTTTCCCCCTAAAAATAACACCCTCCTTGGTGTTCCTGTTTTTTCCAATTTCCCCTTCTCAGGAGTCATCCTTTCTTGCTTCGTCTTTTCCGTTCAGATCTCCTTCGACATTTCCAGGTTTTTTTGCAAGTTGCCATTTTTTTCCCAAGACCTGTAGTTTCCTATAACAAGATTAGCCCTTCCACACATCATAACTTAAAACATAAACAATGGGTCTTTGTGAAACACCACAATTGCATTTAAGAAAACCATTCTTCTATTATTTATAATAACACATGATTATTTCCCAATAATGTACTGGATTTATAAGAATTCCACTTGGAGGCTTTTAACTGCCCCCTCTTCACCCAAGGAAATCCTTTCTTTGCATTTACACATTTAAGAAATGTAACAGTGTAATTACATTTGCTTAACATGTTCTACATTCTTTTATGTTTCCAAACTCCCTTGGGTTCCTTTTTTCATTCTCGTGTGGACTTACAACAATTTATGAGGTTACTCTCCCTTTTAACCCCTAGTTAAAAGTTTTCTCCTCAGTGACATCAGACAACGTCCTGTCTTCCACATGTTTATAATTTTTCCTAGGCCTTTTGCCACACCATATTCCTAACACCAATGTGCTCCTGCGGCAATCGCTTGCCTAACACCATTGTGCTCCTGCAGCATATATGCCTAACACGAGTGTGCTCATGCGACAATCACTTTCCTAACACCACAGTGCTCCCCCGGCATCCAAAGCTTTTCCTTGTGCGTATTAGTATAAATTTTAACCTTGCTTATTGCAATGCACACTCCTTGGTGCTTGCATGACTTTACTCTTATTGTCCCGATGCATGTATCGGCTATACAGTCAGTCAAATCATTCATTGATAAACCATAATTTCATTAATTTATCATTAGCATTTTATAAGTTGTTGTGATTTTACCACCGTTTATGAGTCATACCACCATGTGAATCATCCAAAATAAATCCTTACTCGTTCCTGAGAAATCGAGCGCAACTTGTATATGCAAGTGGATTTTATATACCATAGTGTACTTGGAGCATCACCACGGTTATAGTCCGAGTAAAATTATGCAATGTCAGTATATAAACATCATAATCCACAGTTAATCCTTGGTTTATAAAACCTCGAAATTCACCAATTTATAATAAGAAAAAACATCACCCATTCTAACCTCATGATTTAAACCAGTGAATCTTTTTACTAACCATCAATACCGACTGATAGAATTCCTTGCATAACCCTGCACTGTTAGTATATCATTTTCAAATACTAATAGAAAATGAACATATTTACTCATATGTCTTGGGATAGTTACGAATGAAGGGACACTTCAATCTTACATGACAATAATGAGTTATAAGTTTAGAGAGGTAAGAATATTAGGTGATATCTAGTTCTATCTGCCTATTAGTATCTTTTTAGAAGAACAGTATAAATATCAATAGGACTCATTGTTTTTGGGTAGGCACCCTCTTTTGTAGCCATTTATTCATACAATGGTAAACATTCTTATATGGACAATGTTCATTGAGGCTAGCAGTAGGCTTAAAATACCATTTTCCTCAATTCAACCCACAACAATCATCATACACAAGTAATCGGTCATAATTATCCTTGTAAAAATTTCTGGAGTTTGAGAATGATGATTTTCTTCATAAATTGCAGAAATGATGCTTCGCATATCTCATGTCTCCATTCCTATGCATACTTGTTATAACAATCAAAGTATGTGTGAGATGTACTTACCGCTTGATAACATCCATCTTGATGTACCAGAAAATTACCTATGCACAACAACCTTGTTAGTTTCGTATTTAAGGTTTTAAGAGGATACTCATCACCTTGCCTCAAATCAATCGTCTTATCAATTTCTAAATTATCAACGTCATGCTTCCTTAATTCAACAATGGTAACATTCTAGATATTCAACGTGAACCCTTTATAGTGGTACCATCCCAGACATTCTTGTTTTCACAAAAATTATCATGAACCTACAATTGAGTTGTTAGCACATATAACATAATCATTAGAAGGTACTTCAATTTCATAAACACGCAATTCAATTTGGACTATCTTTAGAAGGCATTCATTGCATTTTCTTTCAAACCATTTCGATTGTTTTCTCACGACAACCCTAAAATTACCAAGTTCGTTTTCCGATAAGATTGCTTGATATTCTAAGGAGCCATTAATTTCTTAAATAATTTTCAGCAACAATTAATTTCGTTGTAACTATGTTAACCAATGTCCATTTTATGGGAGTATCTCTAGTAACTATAGTTTGTCATATTACAATAACATGTATTACAACATCATGCATGGAGATAGACTTATGTATGATATGCCACTCAAACTCTGTTAAGGGACATCCTCTCGATTACTTTAACCTAAATCAATGGGGTTAAATTCATTTGGTCTCTTTTTATATGTTTGTTTTAATTGGATTCATTCTCCCCAAATTCACAACGACAAGCATAATATTTTTGGTAGTCCAAACACTTTATTGTAAGGGTCCTATGTAAATACATCTTGTACTTACTAAGACCTTATTTCACTAATGTTAACAGTACTTGAGTTGTATTCAGGAACCATAAAAAGGGTACTTATCTTGCTTATGATGACTCATTCATCAATTCTCTCGTAGCTGTCTTCGATTAATTTATCTGGGAAGAGTTTCATGGTTAGTGCAGACATGAATAAAATTGAAGGAACTCGCTCAAATCAGCATATGAGACTTCATAAAAGTTGTAGGAAACAACTTGCATTTCACCCCTTCATCATAAATGACTCAAGCGACCAAATTATTATTTACCTAGTTACATTTTCAACTCTATCCCTTCCAAACTTAGATTCTCGACTGTACCTTGTGGTTTACATTCTGCCCATTTAGGCCCAAGTGTTCTGACTTGGGCTCTAATACCACCTGTAACGTCCCTCTGCACCCGAATGCTATTTTGGGTGAAATTTTGGTAAAATATTTGTTTCTCCGCTACTTGTAAAATACCTCTATCACCTCAGTACCATTTTGTGTGAAAATGGTAAAAGTATTTTTAATTATGCTGTAACTACAAAAGGAGAGCATCATGTTAGTGGCGTATAATTATAAAAAAAAAACATGTGGAAACCTCTTTCATTCAATTTCATTTTTCTAACAATCCTTTAGCATTTAAAGTTGCTTTAACACCTTTTGACATACTCGACTTAAAAGCATATTAACTAAGATATGGTTCTCTAAAGAAGTAAAGATACTATTTCAATCATTTATTTTTATCGTGAGTGTATCTATCATTAATGGTGCCGAGTTATTTCTTCATAAGGACCCGCCAATATATATCTCTAACTAAAAAACAAAGGAGGTGTATTGCCATTAACATCACATCTTTTGAACCCTCTATCTATAGAGTTATTAGTCATGGCAGTATCTTAATGTGAGTCCAAAACATATTTATGAAGTTTAAGGGGTGTAGTACACAAGCGTTAAAGTTCCTTTAAAACAAACATAGTGTGTAAACAATACCATGAAGATAACCCTACTTTTCTTGAACATCCTTATTAAAGTAAATAATCATTCAACAAGAACGTAGCACAATGTTATAAATACGCAAAAACAATGTACTGAGAATTAAGCATCCAACAAAAACAAGAGACACCAGTGTACGTGGTTCACCACATACTTAGGGCTTGTTACCACCTAAGTTGTACTTAGTGGATTTTATCAAGTGAGCCCGGTGAACCGGACATGGCTAACTTGTTCGGACTTCAAAATTCCTTTGGAATTACTTCTGGGAAGTTCTTGTTGTACTATATCACATGTTCATACCTCATGAGGGAATTGTAATAAATGTTCTAGCATGCTAGTGTCTATAAAAGACTCGGTCTCTTAGACTTTATTTGTCAATCCGATCAGCCTAGGGTGTTTTTTCCCTTGGTTATTATTGGTGGTCAGCTTGGCATTTAGGCCTATTGAGGTTATTAGATTCTATGTGTCAATGTATAAACATGATAGACATCATTTTTGAGTCATATGAACATGTCTAAGTCCCCCTAGGTGTTTTTTAATTTTTTAATTTTTTAGTTTTTTCAGTGTTTTTTATTAAAATTTAATTTTTCCAAAACTTAGGTTATTTTTTAATAGTTTAATTGGAAAAATTGATTTTGTAATAAAAGTGGGCCAAATAATCAGTTTCATTCATGTAGGTGCTCATTTTCAAGCTAAGAGCACCATGTAAACCCATGGACCCACTATTTCCTAGTTTTGAGTGATTTTCAATCACTCAAGTCAGAAAGCCCCAAAAATCAATTATTGATTATTTTAATTAATAAATTGATGAATAATGGAGCAAATCCAAAATCATAAATCAATGGATTCTCAGCCGATTTGATTGAAATCAGTGAGATATGAAGCAGATTGACTAGATATGACAAATCCTTGACTGAAGGAGGTGATCAAATCAGATCCAGAGTTGATCTTGAGCATCCTTTATGAGGAATTTCACCCTCCCTCTCTCCTCAACACGTTTTTGGCTCAACTATATGATTTTTGGTGGATTCTTCAGTCAACAGGTTGAGGTGTCAGTCAGATCAGCCCCCTGATTGACAGTTGCACTCAGTGAGACTCAGATCTAGCTCAGCTAGAAATAGATCACGCATTGATGGACTCTCCAGCAATTTATTTCACTTGATTCCATGAGTAATTGCGCCCCCCCTGGGCTAGATGGCCTGTAAATTGTATATAGCCAGGCACAGCCTCCTCTTCCAAGCTAGTTTGAGCTGGACTGAAGGGCTTGCCATTACAACTGTGTACTAATTTTCATTTGTTGAAATAAAGAGAAGCTTTGGAGGCTCAATTGTGGAGTACCTTTCATGTGTGGATTGCCATTGTCTTGCTGCATTCGAAGTGAAATTGCTATTTTTCCAATTTTTTGCACTTAATTATTGTTTGCCTGAATGGTTTCTAAAATCATAAGGATAGATCATTGTAAGTAAGCTTACTTACTTTCTATTTGTTGCATATGTTTGAATGATTTAATACCTGTATGTTAAATAAGGTTATTTGCATATTGTATCATCCCTTTCTCATATGTATCTTCAGATCTGATAGTTCTGTCTACAAGGGGTTGTGTTGTAGCTTACAGGTTTTCCGTGGATGGAAGATGTATGGTTCAGGTTTGATTGCATTGATTTCCAGCATATATTGCCAAGATCGTGCCCCTCAGTGCTTCTCTACCAAGTTCCCTTAGCAGATCTGCTTCAACAACAAGCACCTTTCTTCCCCTTTCTCTCCTTTAAAAATTATTAAACTTTCCTCAAACTGGTTACTTTAAAGGCTTCTTATTAATATGATCTATCTCATAAGGAAAAAGACACATAGATATAATTAGCAATATCCCTTCCAATTTCTAGATCTTAGCTTCATTTTGCATATAAAGTTCAATCTTAAGAGATCTAGCCTAAAGTACCTTACTTTCACAAGTAATTTAGTGAAAATTCATAGCTTGCTGTTAAGGTAGTTTCATTTGATGTTCAATAAGTTTAATATTCTACAATATCAGTGCATTTTAATTGGCTACACAAACAGCAAGCCAAGATCCGAAGGAAAGCTTGCTTTCCTTGGTTCCTTTTTCGTCGGTTTAGCTAGTTTAATTTCATTATTTTCCGAGATAGAGTAGGCTGACCCAAAGGTACTCTTAAGGTGATTTTAGGCATTTGTTATTCTAACACGCTTGCTTTCGTTTAGCAGGTCTAACAGAGAAGAAAGGAATCTTCTGTCCAAAGTGGCTTTTGGAGTGCTCAAGTCCCCCCAGGGGTCTCTCTTTTGTCACAAAATTCTTAAAATTTTTGTATAACTATAAGATCTTGGTTTCAGAATTTATAAGGACCAAGAAAGATATGATTTATCATTCCTTTGATATTGTAACTGCTGTAATAAAATCATTCTTTGAATAGGCTCTTTCGAGCCCATTCCCCATCCCCCCTGGGGGGATTTGCGTCGGTGACCTTTCCGTCGCTTTTTGTTTATTTATTTTTTGCAAGCACTGATCTAAGTTGTAGGATAGTATACTTTATT
The DNA here is from genome assembly GCA_001517045.1 of Pseudotsuga menziesii. Lineage (NCBI taxonomy): Eukaryota > Viridiplantae > Streptophyta > Pinopsida > Pinales > Pinaceae > Pseudotsuga > Pseudotsuga menziesii. The sequence continues at coordinate 31,790 of LPNX010628554.1, forward strand.
TATTTATTAATTCCATATTCCATATTCTACAATTTCAAAGTAATCATAATACTTACCCCACGATTTCCCAATTGACACAAAAGGGGAAAGAGATTCATGGTAGGATTAATTAAGAAACCAAAATTGTGTAGTTGTTTTATTTTTCATCATTTGTTTATCAGCAACTTTAAAATTATCCCCTCCTCGATTCCCCGATTGATATCCACTTGGATCGAAAGAGGTTGTTGGAGGCTTTTCTTTTAAACAAGAACACATAGCTTAAAACTTATTAAAATTTACAAGAATCCAGTGTGTATGCTCTGCACTTGGCTGCGGTTCGTTCGATCAGTCAAGCTGTATCAAAAGCACTTGGGTGACTAGTATAATTAGGACTCACCTTCCCCAATTGACAAACCATCAGGTGAAAATCCAACACCTCGATCAAACCTTTACGGTGGCAAAATGCCCAAAGCAGGAACCTACTAAAAAGTGACCTCGGGGCACTGATCTCTGTCACACCCTAATGGGTGCGTTATGAACAATAGCCCTGGAGACTCCATTTCATCCCACATATTCCTTGCGGGTAGCCGTGAAGGTTTTGTTTTGGACATACTCCAAGTACTCTCAGGTATATCTGGAGTTCCCCCTTAGCCTAATTTAATCAACTCATACTTCATTTTTAACTCAAAACATACCAAGATGCAATCGCAAAACATTCACTCCAAGCACATGCAATCACATTGATCTTTTTTATTTGACTCCATTCTAAGGCATTGGTCATTTTTTTCTTTATATATATATATATATATATATATGGTGTATCAGCTTTGTGCTTTCGTGTGTTTATCTTTGTATCTTGTCATCTTTAATTATCTGTAGTTAAAATATTCAAACTCCTAAATAACTAATTCAGTTTGGCATCACCACACTAAGAAGGCATCCTTAGTAACTTAATAGGGTCTACCCCCCTTGGCTTCGTTAGGAGTTGAGCCTAAACGAAGGAGTCAAGAACAAGGTGACATCCTTGACTCGATACTTGCCCCGAAGGACACATCGAGTGGCTTGAAGATTCGTGCCACGTGACCCAGGTGTGTGAAAGGCAGCAACACTTTTTGGCGCCGTTGCCGGGGATAAATATTTTTATTCCTGAGTACGACTTAGCTTAACTTTTTTCTAAACAACTAAAAATATTAAAAAAACTTTTGATTGATCTAGTCCTTAAAAAAAATAAAAATTAAAACTCGATCCATCTAGCGACTCCACTTTCTAACATCCCTTCAAGAATTTCTACCCAAAGAAACCGCCGACAATTATTCAATCCTCTCCCTGATCCCACAAGGTTTATTAGGGAAATATTGAATAGGCATACTTCTCGTAGAAACCTTGAAGATTTAGGAGACCAATCCCTCACAGATATACATAACATATTTGTAGAGAGTCATGTTCACCAATCTCAAGAAATGACGGAATTATTCAAACCCCTTGACTTTTCTCAGATAGTAGGTGCTCCCCATGCCATTCCGAAAGATGCTATCAAGAAGCTCCCAAGGTTCGAGGGAAATAATGCCACCACTTCCAAGACTCATCTCTGAAAATTTGAAAGGCACCTAGTGAGTTATTGTGATGATGTTGCCTCTAACCATGAAGATATAAAAATGAATCTCTTTGCTTTATCCTTAGAGGATCATGCTGCAGAGTGGTATGAAAACCTTGGTGATGATTTGTATAAAACTCTTAGTGATTTCCTAGAGGGTTTTAAGAAGAAATGGGGGGAAAATAGAGAACCAAGACATCTGCTTGCCGCCCTCCATAACATAAAGAAGATGGAGAATGAAACCATTGATGAATTTAATACTAAGTTCACGCGTGTGGTTGCAGACTTCCCTAGAGAAATCAAGCCAAGGGATGCCTCCATCCTCATATATTACATAGAAGCTTTCACTGGTGATTTGAGGTACCAGTTAAGGGACAAAGAGCAAGTCGATCTAAAACGTGCTTAGGAATTGGCTGAGAAAATAGAAAAGAATATGCAGTCTTCAGGCAAATCCAATATTCCAGGTTACACTAGGGGAAACACTTCATACAACGAAGAAAAGGGAAAAGCCTTTGAATCAAAAGAAAAGTGAGCCTCTAAAGACCCCATGGCAAAGATAGCTAGCATGTTGGAAAAAGTGATGACTAGTCAAGACCAATTCATGACAAAAATCCAAAACAAAATAGTTACACTGGAGAGAAATAGTGGACCTAGGAATTTTCAGCCAAAACAGAATCAAGTGTATCAAAGGAATTTTCCTCAGGAAGAGCTTAGGATTCCAAACCAGTTAGACTCAGCTAACATGGTAGATGAAGTAATTCCTTGGTGTAGACCTTGTGAGCAATTCCACCCAAAAATCACTTGCTACATAGCAAATCAGATTATAGAACATGGGATGGCAGAGGTCAGTAATCAGGAGACAACATCAGCTGAGTCTGATCATATACATGGTAGGACAGGCCTACCCTTTGTCACCATCTAAATAGTACAATCCTGAGGATGAAACCATTGCAGAATCTTATAGTGAAACTTATGATAAAAAATGTGATATAAATGATGGGACTCCTATGTGTTCTCCATATAATGATGACAGCCTGGAAGGTGTACTACCTTGTGACCTTTTCTCTGAAGAAGATGAGTATGAAAATGAGGACAAGTATAGCTTGCAGCATGATACAAGTGACGAAGACTCCCTTATCCCCGACAAAGATGTTGATGAGGAGTCCTGGACATTCATGGAAAATCCAGTCTATGACATGAATAAAGAGGAAAATAATGAACCAGAAAATTTTGATGGTTTTGTTGATGGCATACCTAAAGAAGAGAGCATGGACCATGTGGCCTTGGGAAACTTTGATATGAGAAAGGAGCATATAGTTTATCCACATGATCAGTTTGAGACAGATATCGATATCAGTAGTGAATACAAAGAGAATTTGATATCGAAACCTGATATCAGCAATGGGTAATCCATCACATTTAACATAGATGATGGTGATGACTATTGGGATTTTTGTGGATATCTTATTAAGAATCCTATCTATGCTATATCCAGCAAGGGGAGTATCTGTTTAGAGATTTGTGGAAGTCTGATCTACTATACTTCCATAGAGGGAAGCATGAATCTGGAGACCTTGGAAAATCCTAGTATGGAAAAGCAGCATTCAAAAGTCTTATATGATCATTCGGAGTCATATCATCCAGATCCACACAAGAGTATCAGTAATGAAGACATGGAGAAGCAGTTTTGTGAAAAGACAAATGTGATGCAGTTATTAGAATATCAGTCTCAACTATCATCTTCACATATAGAGTTTCCTCATGAATTGGAGTTGCTTGGGGCTTATGCAGTGAATTATCATCTGGTAAGCCTTGATGATCAGTATGATAGTGTAGTCAATCTGCCTCATCATTCCAATTTGTACATCAACCCTATCCAGTCATGGATAGAAGCAGCCTACGCAGGCACTTACCAGTTTGGGAGGAAGTTTGACGACATTATTCATGCCTATGATTTCCCATCCATCCCACCCATTCTGAATCATCACGCAGGTTTGCATTTTCTGAATAAAGTATCCTTACTTTGGCTGGTAACCAAAGACAAGGAAATTTTTTTTTTATGTCAATAAAATGCTTAGGTGGTTACATTGGATTTCTGATTACACTTAACCCTTTTTATCATGCTTAGAGTAGGAAAATAAGCTCTTTGAAAGAGAGCATTTACTTTCTGCATTTCTATTTTTAGCTATAATAAAACTTTTCTTCTTTTAGTTAGTTACATCTATTTTGTTTAAATAAATCAGCTTAATGGTTCATTTGGTTTTTCATAAAACTTATGCTACTGAGGTTTTTCTTGTCAAGTTGAGATGTTTTTGTAGGGTATATAAACTAGAGATTCTGGTGTTCTCATATCCTCTCCTTTCCTTAAAGACCAGATCGAGCACACGTCCCACAGTTGGAGCCAGAATGTTGCCACCTAAGTTGTATTTAGTGGATTTTATCAAGTGAGCCCAGTGAAACGGACAGGGCTAACTTGTTCGGACTTCAAAAAGACCTTTAAAAGTACTTCTCAGAAGTGCTTGTTGTACTATATCACATGTTCATATGCCATGAGGGAATTGTAATAAATGTTCTAGCATGATAGTGTCTATAAAAGACTCAGTCTCTTAGAATTTATTTGTCAATCCGTTTAGCCCAGGGTGTTTTTTCCCTTGGTTATTATTGGTTGTTGAACAAACGACTGATAATTTCTGAGTTTTTCACTCCATACCTCCAAAGTTGGGGTGGTCGACTTGGCATTTAGGCCTATTGAGGTTATTAGAGTCTATGTGTCAATGTATAAACATGCTATACATCATTTTTGAGTCATATGAACATGTCTAAGTTCCCCTAGGTGTTTTTCAAATTTTCAAATTTTTAGTTTTTTCAGTGTTTTTTATTAAAATTTAAATTTTCCAAAACCTAGGCTATTTTTTAATAGTTTAATTGGAAAATTTGATTTTGTAATAAAAGTGGGCCAAATAATTAGTTTCATTCATGTAGGTGCTCATTTTCATGCTAAGAGCACCATGTAAACCCATGGTCCCATTGTTTCCTACTTTTGAGTGATTTTCCATCACTCAGGTCAAAAAGCCCCAAAAATCAATTATAGATTATTTTAATTAATAAATTGATGAATAATGGAGCAAATCCAAAATTATAAATCAATGGATTCTCATCCAATTTGATTGAAATCAGTCAGATCTGAAGCAGATTGACTGGATCTGACAAATGCTTGACTGAAGGAGGTGATCAAATCAGATCCAGAGTTGATATTAAGCATCCTTTATGAGGAATTTCACCCTCCCTCTCTGCTCAACACGTTTTTGGCTCAACTGGATGATTTTTGGTGGATTCTTCAGTCAATGGGTTGAGGTGTCAGTCAGATCAGCCCCCCAATTGACAGTTTCACTCAATGAGACTTAGATCTGGCTCAGCTAGACACAGATAAGGCACTGATGGACTCTCCATCAGTTGATTTCACTTGATTCCATGAGTAATTGCGCCCCCATGGGCTAGATGGCGTGTAAATTGTATATATCCAGGAACAACCTCCTCTTCCAAGCTAGTTAGCGCTGGACTGAAGGGCTTGCCATTGTAACTGTGTACTGATTTTCATTTGTTGAAATAAAGAGAAGCTTTGGAGGCTCAATTGTGGAGTACCTTTCATGTGTGGATTGCCATTGTCTTGCTGCATTCGAGGTGAAACTGCTATTTTTCCAATTTTTTGCACTTAATTATTGTCTACCTGAATGGTTTCTGAAATCATAAGGATAGATCATTGTAAGTAAGCTTAATTACTTTCTATTTGTTGCATATGTTTGAATGAGTTAATACCTGTATGTTAAATAAGGTTATTTGCATACTGTATCATCCCTTTCTCATATGTATCTTCAGATCTGATAGTTATGTCAGCAGGAGTTGTGTTGTAGCTTACAGTTTTGCCGTGGCTGGAAGATCTATGGTTCGGGTTTGATTCCATTGATTTCCAGTAGATATTGCTAAGATAGTGCCCCTTGGTGCTTCTCTACCAATTTCTATCAGTAGATCTGCTTCAACAACAAGCACCTTTCTTCCCCTTTCTCTCCTTTAAAAATTATTAAACTTTCCTCAAACTGGTTACTTTAAAGACTTCTTATTAATCTGATCTATCTCATCAGGAAAAACACACATAGATCTAATTGGCAAGGTCCCTTCCAATTTCTATATCTTAGCTTCATTTTGCATATAAAGTTCAATCTCAAGAGATCTAGCCTAAAGTACCTTACTTTCACAAGTAATTTAGTGAAAATTCATAGCTTGCTGTTAAGGTAGTTTCATTTGCTGTTCAATAAGTTTAATATTCTGTAATATCAGTGGATTTTAATTTTCTGCACCAACAGCACACCAATATCCCAAGGAAAGCTTGCTTTCCTTGGTTCCTTTTTCGTTGATTTAGCTAGTTTAATTTCATTATTTTCTGAGATAAAGTAGGCTGACCCAAAGGTACTCTTTAGGTGATTTTGGGAATTTGTTATTTTAACACGCTCACTGTCCTTTAGCAGGTCTGACAGAGAAGAAAGGAAGCTGCTGTACAAAGTGGCTTTTGGAGCGCTCAAGTCCCCCTAGGGGTCTCTCTTTTGTCACAAAATTCTTAAAATTTTTGTATAACTATAAGATCTTTGTTTTAGCCTGTATAAGGACCAATAAATTTTTGATTTATTAGTCCTTTGATATTGTAACTGTTTTAATAAAATCATTCTTTGAATAGGCTCTTTCGAGCCCATTCCCCATCCCCCCTCGGGGGATTTGCGTCGGTGCCCTTTTTGTCGCTTTCTATTTATTAATTTTTTTCTAGCACTGATATAAGTTGTAGGATAGTATAATTGATTTATTTATTAATTACATATTCCATATTGTACAATTTCAAAGTAATCATAATACTTACCCCACGATTTCCCGATTGACCCGAAAGGGGAAAGAGATTCATGGTAGGATTAATTAAGAAACCAGAATTGTGTAGTTGTTTTATTTTTCATCATTTGTTTATCAACAAATTTAAAATTAACCCCTCCTCGATTCCCCAATTGAGATCCACTTGGATCAAAAGAGGTTCTTGGAGGATTTTCTTTTAAACAAGAACACACACCTTCAAACTTATTAAAATTTACAAGACTCCAGTGTGTATGCTATGCACTTGGCTATGGTTTGTCCGATTGGTCAAGCTATATCAAAAGCACTTGGGTGACTAGCATAATTAAGACTCACCTTCCCCAATTGACAAACCATCTGGTGAAAATCCAACACCTCGATCAAACCTTTACAGTGGAAAAATACCCAAAGGAAGCGGGAACCTACTGAAAAGTGACCTCGGGGCGCCGATATCTGTCACACTCTAACGGGTGCGTTACGAACAATAGCCTCAGAGACTCCATTTCATCCCACAAATTCCTTGCGGGTAGCTGTGAAGGTTTTGTTTTGGACATACTCCAAGTACTCTCGGGTATATCTGGAGTCCCCACTTAGCCTAATTTAATCAACTCATACTTCAATTTTAACTTAAAACATACCAAGATGCAATCGCAAAACATTCACTCCAAGCACATGCAAGCACATTGATCTTATTGATTTGACTCCATTTTAAGGCACTGGTCATTTTTGCTTCATATATATATTGTGTATCAGCTTCGTGCTTTCATGTGTTTATTTTCGTATCTTGTCATCTTTAATTGTTTATAGTTAAAATATTCAAAATCCTAAGTAACTGATTCAGTTTAACATCACCACACTAAGAAATCATCCTTAGTAACTTAATAGGGTCTACCCCCCTTGGCTTCGTTAGGAGTTGAGCCTAAACGGAGGAGTCAAGAACAAGGTGACAGCCTTGACTCGAGACTTGCCCCCAAGGACACACCGAGTGGCTTGAAGATTTGTGCCATGTGACCGAGTTGTGTGAAAGGCGGCAACAGGGCTACGTCCACCAAAATTAGTCACCTTCTTTCATTAAAAAAAACAACATATGAAGGTACAATTCTCACATCATAAGTGATGTGTTATCCTTTTCTTTCCACAGTTTTCTCATGAAAATTTAGAATATTTTTTTGTGCTCAACTCGAGACCCCTGTAACCCTAAGCGCATCTCTAGGAAAAATATCTAAGTAAGAATGCCTTGCCATTATTCCCATTATTGAAGCATACATTTACATAAGGATAACTGTAACAAAATCATCCCATCGTTACATAAAACCCTTATAATTATTTACCCATTTATACACTTAATGATTTGTCATTAGTTAGTCATAACATTCTTGTAATTACCACCCTTTCATTTTTCCATATTCTCATAAGACCTTCTAATCCACTCAAGAGAATGGTTTTATAAAACTATCATGCTTTTTACTTCTTCGAAACATACTAGTTTGGTGACTATTGGCACAATGTACACATCTCAAAACCCCTATATGCATATGTAGAAACTTAAGGCTTAAATTAAAAACCAATCAATCGTAAGTTGAGATTAAAAACCTTGGAACAAACAAGGGAGAAAGGTAAATCCCAGCAAGTTTCAGAATTTCGTAGGATCCACCATCAGGGATCTGGCCATCGATAGGGTTTAGGTCTGAAAAAGAAAATCCAATGGAGGCATGCTCAAGTTTAGGATGAACTCACTGCCCAACAGCATGCCCAAAACATAAGCTGTAAAGAAACTTCCAAAACGTGCCCGTGGATTCGTTGTCTCCATACTTAAACGGAAGGGGTGAAAAAATCATACTTCAATCAACACCAATCAAATAAAACTAAATTTCCATTAAGGGCCTTGCACCTCCATAATGTCCATGGGAGCTATGTTCATAATAATGCATAAAATTTTGGGAACATTTCTCTCCCACAATTATCACCCAATATGGGAACATTAGGGTTTTTAGATGGGTGTATTTTAATAAAGTTGCACCTACTCTAGTATACCTGATTTTTTTCTAACATAAGACAATAAAACAACACAAGGTTCCATCTTCATACCAGGTCAAATCCGCAACTTAGGAAGCCATGCAAAAAAATAGTCTAGACAAAAATTACAGGCCATAAGGTAACTCTAACATCACCGTTTAGGTCGTAAGGTAAGTCTGTTGAAGGGCGTCCCCTCCTTGTTGTTTGGAAAAATTGTTTTTCTTATGATTTAACCATGCCTTTTAGTGTTTCAATTTTTCATATTAACGCGATCCCCACTATGTTATCCTTAGCGTGTTCGAGACATGTTCTAAGGCGTCATCCGAACCTGTTATAGAGCCCTCTTCCTTGACCATCATTTCACTGAGTTGCTTGCTATTTTAGATCTTTGGAGCTGTGGCAGAAATCAAATTAATGAATCGATGTTATTAAGTGAGACTTTGTTTTTCTCTTTTAGCTCTAGATCAGTAGCGGGTAGGGTTTTGTTTAAATGGATGCTGAGTAGGTATAACTTTGGTTATATTGATTTCTCATGTAAATATTAGGTCCATGGAAAGGATTCCATATTTGATCAATGCCAAAAAGGTAAAAAAAATGTTGTCTCGATTTCTTGTTTAAATCTAGACAATCGATTAGTTAAAAAAATGACTCATTGGATGCATGGTAACTCGATAGAATTCCATGCATGTATTTGGATTTGTATATAGTTCCTGTTATAGGATCTGAAATAATTACATAAGTGAGCATGGTAGGTAATAAGACTCGCCTTTTTGAGTCAACCTGATTCTTGTAAGCCTATGCTTTCTTCTCGGCTTTAAGCATGTATTTCATTGCATTATTTAGACAAATGCTTGTTGATTGAGAAAGTATATATCCCTAGTTCATTTTTAAAGGGTTCAATAAAAATAAAAAAATATACCATAGTGTTTCAGCAGCTCAGAGTTACTTCTCGAGAGAGATGTAATAAGAACAAGGTGAGCAACAGGATTGTTGACAGCTGTAACCTCTTATTTGAATGAATATTGCATGATGCAACAGTATGATGGATGTAGCCTTGAGTTTGTGGTGGACCACATACATTGGCATCCCTCTGGTTCTGGTGTCTAATTGTTAATTTTTACTCATACTTTTCCATGTAATTGTGATGGATTAATTGTTTTAGAAATGATCATTCAAGGAGAACTTATTGGTATCTTTTGTCTACACCTTAATATATTTTTAAAAGCAATATGATGAGGAAATTCTTGTAAAATTATGAACAATAACAAAATGTGGAGGGCCTCAAATAATCGCACTAAGATAATTTCATCAACAAAATTAGAATGTCTTGACCTTAATTATTTGTAAAAGATATGCTATGAATAGAATATGAAGTATAAGTTTTATGTTTCATTAATTAGAGATAAATTATTGTCGTTAAACAGAGAACCATTGCTTAAGGAGACAAAAATCCTTCACCAATGATGATAGATTTATTATGGTCTCAACCTCTTGAACTCTTGACGTATTTTATTTCATGCATTATTGTAATGTGCTATGTTAGGTGATGATGATGTATTGGATCTTGTGTATTCTTGATGTGTTTTATCATATGTACCTCGATGTACTTGAATTATATTCTGATGATATTGGTGTAAGTTATCGATTCCTTCCACTTGAGTGTTTTCAAATCCAAAGATTTTGATTTGACATTTATAAATGTGGGACAAAGGTTAGTATCATTGTTTAAAGTCTCTTAGGAGGAATTGTAAAAAGCTAAATTTATTACATTTGTCCTAGATTATTCGGGAATAGTAAGTTTTCCCTTATGACTAACACCCTTCGGACGATGGTATTATTTTATGGTCCAACTATAACACTCATAAGCCCTTAAGGGTAAATGGTGTCGAAGGTATGGGTTCACCTTTCATGAGGAGAAAAAAAGAGAGAACAAATGACTTGGTTAATTGGGGTTCGTTACACACATCTTGTGTATCAACATTATATTCATGTCATGACTCTTATTCATGCTTTACACTACGACAAGTACAATAGACTTCTTCATATCTCACTCTTGACTTTTTCTCTCCTATTTCTTCCTAAACCAAAACCTAGCCAAGCCCTAAATCCCAACCCTTTTACATTTTTATAGGTTCTAATAATTGATTTTACATCCCGCGCTGAGTACCATTAAGTGGCCAACTTTTCTAACTAACTCACCGCATATATTTAATGTTCCCCAAAAAATTGCCCAAAATTCTAGATTTGACACATTCCTTCTNATACTTGTTTATTATAGTATGGTTGGATCTAACAAATCAAAACACGTGTTTCCTTCTTGGAGGTCATAGGTTGGAATCCAAAAGAGTGAGATGTCTTTGTCTCACAAACAAGGGGGAGCCTCACTTTNGGAACTTCTTAAATCTTCTGGGGCATACTTTACACACTTTCTTAATTCCAACAACAAAAAAATGTCAATTAAATCTCATATAATGAACTTATACTTGTTTATTATAGTATGATTGGATCTAACAAATCAAAACACGTGTTTCCTTCTTGGAGGTCATAGGTTGGAATCCAAAAGAGTGAGATGTCTTTGTCTCNCGTATATTTTTTTAAATGAGTTTTCTCTAATTTAATAAGTTGCATCTACAAACATTGAAATATGGATATAGGCTATGAGTACAACAACCAACTTTGATATACTTTTCTTTTGTATGTATCTCCACTAAAAACTAGCAAAAACCATATTAATAATATTCATATGTTCGAATATTCCCATAGGCATATATTNTTGTTGTTATTATTATTATTAATATTATTATATAAACTTAAAAGTATTAAAAATATAAAATTTCCATCAATTTCATAAACTTCGTATATCTTTTTAAATGAGTTTTNTGACAAAGCACATCAAATTACCTCCACTCTTTGTGCCCATGCTACAAGAATGAGATTTTGCTAGATTTTATTAGGTGTTCTACTCTTACAACAATTGCACATTAGTTCGACTGTNCTCTAATTTAATAAGTTGCATCTACAAAGATTGAAATATGGATATAGGCTATCATTACAACAACCAACTTTGATATACTTTTCAATTCTCACATGGACTTTGATATAAGGAGTTCAATTCTCACATGGACTTTGCATTACCATGCCACTAAGTGCAGTTATTACTTCTGTTAATAGGAGTTTATTAGTAGTTAATAGAATTTTATTAGGATTCGGAATAAACCTTTTGCACAATAGTCGTCTCCTAACTACTTGATGAAGTTCCGTGGTAGTTTCAATGTGAGAGGGACTACACATGACCATGCCATTAAGTGCACTNTTAGAATTCGGAATAAACCTTTTGCACAATAGTTGTCTCCTAACTACTTGATGAAGTTCCATGGTAGTTTCAATGTGAGAGGGACTACACATGACCATGCCATTAAGTGCACTTATAACATGGCATATTTTTTATTTTTTTTCCAATAGCACATGTGCACTTATCACATGAGCTATCTTCTATTTTTTTATAATTGCTTGAGAAAGAATTTTGAAAGACGACCATATAATCAATTTTGAGAGTACATTTGTCTCAATCTTCCTCAATGTAGGGAAATCATATGTGGTATTAGACCCCAAATTTCTAAGATATAGCCCCCTATGGATGTAATATAATTATTTACTACCACATCAACTTAACTTGTGGTTGGTGAACACCTATAGGTTACCAGCATAGATCCATCTAAAAGGGGATCAACCAAGCACTTAGAGGGATCAAATCTCAAGTTGTACACTTTTTTTAGAGTGGAAATGTTGAGAAAATGTGTAATCCAATGTTTATGGTTTTAATTTATATAATTTATGTTGTTATATATATAAATATATAATTCTAAATATTTTAAATTTAATTTAAACCGACATGTTATTTTTAATAATGAGTGCGGCATCTTTTTCTTACTTAGTTTTATTAGGTTGTAGAATGCACCTTATCTGTGCAACAAGTTAAGTGCCACTAATAAGTTATATTCTTTTTTTAAATAAATTTTATTTTAAATTTGAGACCACTATCATAGAATCAATCTAATAATCCTCTCATCTAAAAAAACCATAAATGCTTGTCTAACCCAAAATGTCAAATAAAAGCACCTATAAATATAATAATTGGGTAAAAAAACAATTATTAAAGTGGCACTATTTTGTTGTGTGTTATGGATTCATATTTAAATACTCTTCTTATTCTCTTGTAATTACTGTTTCGAGTTCAAGAGTTCTATTGCTTTGACAATATTGTCGGAGTTCATTCCAGCAAATTAGAGAAGAAGTTTCTACCGAGGGTTCTAGGAGTTCAAGGGTTCTATTGCTTCGACGGCAGTTCGTTCCAGCAAATTAAAGAGGAACTGTCTGTCAAGGGTTTTAGGCGCTTTTCAGTCATTTCTGCGCGTTTCAGTCAACAAAAATGGCTGATTGTTCTTCATCTTCAGAAGTAATGAACCATATACAAGCTGAATGTGGGTGTTGTTTTTTTGAATTTCAAATAGAAAATATGGTACAGTGTGAAGAAGGACATCGATTTTGTTTTCGATGTCTACGGAGGCAGGTAGAAGGAATAATATATGGAAGTTTCAAAGCACCTGCTTGTTTGCCTTGTATGCATACGGCTTATCATTGCCAAAAATCAATTGGTTTGTCCTATATTCGGCGGGCTCTTCCCGGCGATGTCGTTGAAAGATATGAGGAATGCCAAGCCCGAGAAGCTGTAATTGAAGCGAAACTTGAAAACTTGTTTTACTGTCCATTTTGCAGTATTCCGTGCGAAGTAGACAAATGCGTACAAGTTTTTGACTGTCCAAACCCTAAATGTTTAATGGTTTCATGTATCCAATGCAAGGAGCCCAGTCACCTACCTTTACCGTGTGAAGAGAATGCTAAAACATCTGAGACTGCTGCTCGTAGAAAAGTTGAAGAGAGGATGACAAAGGCAGTTGTAAGAGAATGTAAAACCTGCAACTCAGAGATATTAAAGATTGATGGATGCAATAGGGTGACGTGTACTAGGTGTAGAACCACTATGTGTTACGTTTGCCGACAGGCCATCTCGTCCAACTATGAACATTTTTGTGATCATCATGATCACCGAGAACCTGGAAAACCCTGCAAAATATGTAAGGTCGAAAAGTGTAGTTTGTGGCAGACTGAGGTAGACGATAATGTGGCACTCGAAGCTAGGGAGGAAGCATTAAAAGAATTGGGAGACAAAGAATTTGGAGATCAGAAAATTGGGCCTCCGCTACAAAAGCAAACAGTACAATCGTCCAATCCGCCTCTGCCACTAGGCGCAATAGAATTTGTTTATCGGGGTATTCACGTTAATGTTTATTGGGATGATCACCACAATGTTTATGGGCATGTACAAGGTAACGAAGCATTGGAGGAGCAGCACATCCAGCAACTGCTACAGGTAGTTGCTCGTCAGTTTGCAAACATGGCGAATATCTTTCCACCACTGGTTCCACCACAGATAGTGAGAGCTGATGTAGATGAGCTTGCAAATATACAATTACAGGCTAACGAAGGGCATGCCAGAGGTGAATTGGAGGAGCAGCAACTGCTACACCTAGCTGCTCATCAGTTCGCAATCATGGCGAATAGGGCTCAAGAACCTGACAGAGCTGTGTTGGAGGAGGAGCAGCACATCCCTCTACCATTAGCTCCACAAATCGTGAGAGCTGATGGAGATGATGCAGATGATGATCACGTTGCGAACATGGATGTACAAGGTAACGAAGGACATAGAGCTGAACTGGAGGAGCAGCCACTGCGACACCTAGGTGCTCATCAGTTTGCAAACATGGCGAATATCCCTCCACCAGTAGCTCCACCACAAATCGTGAGAGCTGATGCAGATGAGCTTGCAAATATGCAATTACCGGCTATCGAAAATGATTTGAGGGAAGAACAAAGGGCTGAAGATAAAGAAAATGACAGAGCTGTATTGGAGGAGGAACAACACATCCCTCCACCAGTAGCTCCACCACAAATCGTGAGAGCTGATGCAGATGAGCTTGCAAATATGCAATTACCGGCTATCGAAAATGATTTGAGGGAAGAACAAAGGGCTCAAGATAAAGGAACGATCAAGGATGGCGATCTCCAAAGCAATTGATTTCGGTTCAATCAACTTTGGTATGTTTTTCTTTAGTTTATTCAATTTAGTTATTATAATTAATATACACGGAACTCTTTGATTTAATCACTTACTTTCACATACTTGATTTCATTTCATTATAATTTTTTATATTTAGTGTTTTTCTTTAATGGAACGGTTTTCCTACACAATGGCACTGGATAGCAGAAGTGCAGAAGTCTTTCCTTACCTATAATTGTTGAAATACTAATTATTGGCTGATCTTCATATATTGTTTAGCGGATTTAGTTGAAGTCTGTAGTTGGTGATGTTCTGTAACTTTTACTGATATATTGAAGAGTTTAACTCTCTGTAATGTGAATAAGTGGAATTAAATTTATGAAATTAAGATTTTAGGTCTATAGCTATTGCAAACTTTAAGGCTTCACTCTATAGCTTTACATAAAAGCTATTTACTTGCAGTCAAAGCTCTATAAATCAATAGTTTATGGTTAAATACATGTTTATTTAAAGACACACTAAGAGTTAACTCAAGTTTATCCCTGCAAAAATAAGTCTGATTAACAACAATGACCAAGGCCTTAAAAAACATATAAGTTTTTTACATTATAACCCCTAGAAACCCAAATGTAGATTGGAATACAGAAATCCCCTCCTTTGTTTGACTTACAGCCTGCATAAGAAGGTTAATGCAAGGTTCAAGCGATCATCATTATCCAACTAGTTCGGAGTTGATGTATCCAATCTTTTCTAGAACTTAATTAGAAAACACGACTAAGCATAGAAAACTGCAGTGGATACCTATTGTATTGCTCATATTTAATCCTATGTAGAACTTAAATGTACGCTGCATAAAAGCTTTGACTTGAACCAATACTTCCATTGCTGCCCATGGAGTTGTTACTGGGCAGTCTACAATTGACATCTATATAATATAGATAATATAGATATGAATCGATGCTCATTGCAAGTTTCCAAAAAGCCAACCAAAACCCTACCAATAGCTGCTAGTTGTTCCTTTCAATTCTTTATTAGATATTTCCACTCGCAGATAAATAAAGTAGAGGACAAAATAAAAATGGTTTTCTCGCCAGGTGTTGCTATGCCTAGATTTCCGTCTATTGCTATGCCCAGATTTCCGTTTTAAAAGATGTGGGACAATCAGTATACTGACTTTGAGAACCTTGAAACATCTGAAGAAGGTTAAATACTTTTAAGAAGCCTTGGAAAAGTATTTTCTTTTTAGCGAAATTTTCTGCATTGCTTCCTCCAAACATGTTTGATTTCCTCAACAAATTCAGAACAAGCTCTTCATTTCTCAAACCTTTTACAAGCACATTATCGACATACCATAGAATTTCACAATGAGAATTTTATGTATTTCTTCCCTCATTATA